>VXAX01006652.1:34185-46196 GCA_013399835.1 Leptocoma aspasia | reverse complement strand
CGCGGGACCGGCGCGGAGCGGCGGCGCCACCGCGGGGCCGCGCCCGGGGCTGCAGCGAACCGAGACCCCCCCGGCTCCCCGGTGGGCCCGAGGAGCGAACCCTCGCAGCCTGCGGGGTGCTGAGCGCCGGGGCGCGGCCACGCCAGCACGACCCAGCGGGGTTCTGGACAGCCTGAGCCCAAGTCCCCGGTGTGGTCCCCGCTGCCCGAGGAGCGTGCGGGCGACTGAGTCCCGCACGGTCCCCGTGCAGCCCTGCCGAGGATGCCAGGGACATCCCTGCAGGGCACCCTTGGGTCCTGCCAGGCCACCCACAGACACCCCGGCCCCTGCCTTGGCCCCTTGGCGTGCCTGCGGGTATTTGTAAGCCGCAGCTGCCAGCTCCGAGGTGGTAACTGGATCACGGGGCTCGGGTGACCTTCGCGCCTCCGAGGCTGTTCTGGATGCCCCACCGATTCCCAGCTCGGGGTCAGGCAGCAGGAACAGCGTCCCTGCAAGGCAAAGGCCACTGGAGGGCTGTCCCCAGCTGACCCCAGGCCCTCCATGGGCAGTTCTTCTCTGTGGTGTCGCTGTGTGGGTCTGGGGCTCCAGCTCCTGATGCAAGTTGGTCCCACAGAGCCCCACGTTCAGGACAGGCACCTGCTGTGCCCGATGGTGCCAGTGCCAGTCGTTCTCCTGCCGTGGTGGGGACGGGCCCTGGGATGCCCTCACCGCACACGAGTCCTGCCAGCTGAATCTCTTGCCTGCAGAGAGTTGGTTCCAGCCTAACTCTGCCTTGGGCCAACCCACGAGTGAACAGAGAGACTTGACCTGACACAAGGAGTGTCGTCTAGAGCTGGAAACTTGGAAGAAGTGGGTTATTCTCTACTCCAGCACTAACCTCCTGGGAATGCTGCTGCTCGTGTCGTCTTGCTCAAACGCTGTCGCACTTGCTCAGGGATCCCCCCCAGATTCAGACACACCACAGGCGTGGGACCTGTGTTGGGCTCTCCTGCCTCACCTGGCACCTGTTCCTGTCCCTCTGTCCTCACAGTGGGTCTGTCCTTCCTCCCGCAGGCATGAAGCGACCCCTGAGCCCATCCCACAGCCCTGAGAGTGCAGTGCAGCTGGTGGAGGAGCCCAGCTGCCCCCCCAGCCAGCCCGAGCAGCGCATGAAGAGGGAGAAGAAGCACCAGTCGTTCACACTTTGCGAGGTCTGCAATATCCAACTCAACTCGGCTGCACAGGCACAGATCCACTACAACGGCAAGTCCCACCAGAAGCGCCTCAAGCAGCTAAACAAGGGGAAGATGCCAGCAGCCCAAGGTAGGAGCCCAACCAGCAGGTCAAGGTTGCCCAAAGGCTGCCCTTGCTCTGGCACAGCTGCTCGGTTGGGCTCGTGGGAAGTTTGGAAATGCTGTATTTTGTCCTTGGCATCTGTCACTCGCTGGTCTACCTGAACTGCAGGGCATCCCCCCAGCTGTCACTTCCAGTCCTCAAGTGGCTTTGAGGCCCAAGGGGCCACGCTGCAGCGGCAGAGGGATGGACACACGTGGGTCTGTCCATGTGCAAGAGTGGTTTGCTGCTGCTCTGTCTTTGTGGGTGTCTTCTTGAATTCTGTAGCTGGTTTGTGCAGCGGGGACATGCGTGTCCAAGGCCGGAGTAACTGTGAGTTGCTGGGCTACTGGATGCTGCTTTGCAGGTGCCAACCTGACCGTGTCCCTCCAGGCTCCTGCTGGGCACTTCTCCTGTATCTGTGCTGAGTTTGGTTCAAAATGCTGCTTAGATGTTGGTGCTGAGGCTCCTCACCTGTTGGCTGCGGCAGGGATGCCGGCACACGGCAGGAATGCTGGCACGTGCGGGTGCCATGCTGCTGGGCAGGAGCTTGTGCAAGGGCAAGGACTCACTTGCCCTCTGTGCCATCTGCCAGCATTCACCTGGCCGGGCCCAGCTGGCTGCTGCAGATTTTATGCACAAAAGCAGGGAAATGTGCCCAGAAATGTCACCCTGTCACCATGGCTGACCTGCTCTGCCTGAGCCTTGGCTGTGAGGGATTGTCATTAGCAGCAAACCAAGGGAATTGCACAGAAGCACAGAATGCCTTGGGATGGAAGGGACCTAAAAGATGATACGGTTCCCTGCTCCTGCTCTTACTAGAGACTGGGCAGGCTGGAGTCATAGATTCCTAGCATGGCAATAGTCATCTGTGTGCCAAATCCTGCCCTGACTGGTGCTGGTTTTGTTTGGGTAAGGTCTGGGATATGCAAAGGAGCAGGTGCCTTCATCAACATTACTGACAGATGGAAATATCGCCGGCTATTTTAATGGGGACAGGGCTCATAAATTCCAGCCTGCAGCTTCCAGCTTCTCCCCTCGATCTGCTTGTGGCCTGATGGGAGGCTGTCCAGAGATGCTTTTCCTACTGAGCCAAAGAATCTTGGGGCATGCCAGTCTGTTCTTTGTGCTTCTGCACAGTCCCTGACCTCTGCCAGTGTCGCAGCCCTGGGGCCCCGTTGGCCCCACACGCTCGGCTCTGCCAGGCAAGGTGCAGTCACTCCTGCATGCACAGGGCTCTGATCTGCTTATGTGGGGAAATCACAGTCAGCAGCTGCTCCCCGTGCCTCCCTGTCCCGCCTGTTCCCGCCGGAGCTGACCTTTCCCTGCACTTTTGGTTAAAAATGTCACTTCCAGCCTTGTCACTGTGAGCCTTTCCCAGCCTCCTGAGAGGTGACCCTGGGTGGCTGGGACCTGACTCCTGTGTCCCCTCTACAGCGGTAGTGCCACGGGCACTGGGGGTACTCAATGCCATATGTGTCCCCCCAAAACACAAAGGGGACCAGCCCTGTCTGCCTTGCCCCAGTGAGCTGAGGACAAGTGCAGGACAAGCTCCTGGCTGGGCTGGAGCACATGGGCAGGAGGGCACAGGCAGGGCTGGCAGAGCCATGGGGTGCTGGGGAAGCCCTGCCCTGCCTCATCACACTCCTCTAGGAGCCCTTCACCAGCCAGACCTGCACCTTTGGGTGCTGAGAAAATGCATCTGCCTGCAGTCCTGGGAGCAGTCACCCCTTCTTGGGCAGCTGCCTGCTCTGGGGCTGGGCTCAGCCTGGCACAGCCCACAGACAGGAGTGGCTAACACAGGTCTCCAGTGGTGTGTCAGCACTGGGGGAGCCTTGGGAGGTTAAAGACAGTGGATTAAATGGAGTAATTGAGTTAGACAAAGATGGGATGTTCCTCTGGGCTGGAATCTCTGTCTCATGCTGACATCTACAGCTACATCAAAGGCAGCTTCCCAGCCACCACTCAGTCTTCCCATTCCCCTCTGGCTCCTCGGATCTGTTCTTCCTGCACAGGCTGTGATTGCTGGCGTCTCGTGGAGCAAAGCTGCAGAGGAGCGTTGCTGGCAAACATGCTAATCAGTGTCATTACAATTCATTAGCTCTGTACCAGAAAGCCCCCAACTTAAAAACAAATTATTGCCTATTAGATGTTTCATTTTGCAAGACAGATCTCAGATCCTTGTTGTCCTGTATGGAATCATGGTGAAGGTGGTGATTAGATACAGGTGCCCACAGATGAAAGACATTTTCATGCTGCAGATGCCAGTTCTAATCCAACTGGGTCACGAGTGATTTAATTACTGCCTGTGATTTCCCAGGGAGCCCAAGTGATCTCAGTTTGCTCTCAGAGTGCTCAGGAACCAAACCACTGTGTGGTGCTGAATGAGCAGGAAGAGCTGAGCCACCCCAAAATGGGGACCAGTGGCTGCAGGAGCATGGACAGGGGACTGCTGCTTCCCCTCATCCTGGATCATCTCTGGGGCTCCCATCACAGGACAGGCTGAGCTGGAACATTTCAGAACTCACACCCTGATCCATTGCTCTCCCCAAAAGTCCTTTCCACCAGCGTCTCGAAGAAGTCATGGGATGTAAAGAACAGCTCGTGCACGCTGCTACCAGAGCATTGTCTCTGGGCTCTGCCAGCCCACATCTCCCTGCAAGGCAGTGGGAAGCACTCTCCTTTGGAGCACGAGGCTCTGGTTTCTCAGGCAAATCTGAGCTGACAGCAGCTCATACCCCTTTGGCCAGGGTGCGTGGGAAGGACACGCTGTTCAGGCATCTCCTGTGCCAGGAGGTTCACACAAGCCCCGAGCCCAACCCAAACCACTTTTCTTGGCTTTGGAGGCTGCTGAGCTGCTCCCCCAAACTGGAGGGCCAAAGCACCCAGAGGCAGCTGTGCCCTGGGGCTGATTTGTGTCATGAGCTCTTCCTCCTCTCCAATGTCCCGTGGCATTACACACCCTGACCCTGTCCCTCGCTGCCCGGTGCTGTCACCCCGCCTCACACTGGGGCTGCCTGGTGCTGTCCCCCCCCTTGGCAACACAGCCCTGGAACAACAGTTCCTTGCAAAGGGAAAGGTCCTGGTTTTCCCAATTATCCACTGAAATGTCTGTCCATGCGTGTTTGGGAGCAGAAAGGTTTGAGATGAGCAGAGAAATCGCTGTGACAGCTTCAGCATCACTGGGCCTGCAGCAGAGAGCGGGGCCCCCAGCAGGGGACGTGGGGACCCCGGGGGAGCCTGGGCTGCTCTGGGCGTCAGAGGGGGCTGGCAGCTGCTGGTGGGATCATCGTGGGTTTCACAGGGGGTGCCAGATGAGCTCCCTGATTTTGGCAGCTGGCAGGGAACCCGCTCCCCTTGAGTGGCTCCTGCAGAGCCGGGTCACAGTGCCTGAGGCTGGGTTGTGCTGACCAAGGAGTCCATGGTTGTGCTCTCAGCTGGTCTGGGAGAGCCCTGCTGAGAGACAACTCCTGAAACCACCCTGAGCAGCACCTGGGAAAGCCGTGCCTTGGGGTGGAGAGCAGCAGAGGGAGGGGAACTGGTGGGTCTGACCACGGGCAGTGTGGCGGGTGTGTGATCCCACTCCATGACTGCTCCGTGATCCTGGGCCATGTTCCTTTTCCATGAGCCTGCTCTGTGTGCTCCAGCATCTCCTTGCTCAGCTGCATTCCCTCCTCCTTCCCCCACTGCTCTCTGCTCTGGCAGCCTTTCCTTGCCCAGCACACATTCTGTATCAGCGACGTTCAGCAGGGCTTTGTCTGCAATAATCCCGAGGTATTGATTTAAATAATTTGCAAACATGTGGGATTAGGGTCTAATTGGGACTAATTGGGGTGCAGTGGTCATGTCACCACTAGGTTGGGGCTGGGACATTCTCACATCTGCCCTTGGTGGAGCTCCCAGCCGTGCCCAGCCTTGGTGCCTCCAGGACTTGTTCCAGCAATGCCAGAGGAAAGATTGCTCTTTCTTTCTTCCTTCTGCAGCAGTTTGCTGCTCTCCTGCTTTTGGGGCTTTTTGGACAAATTTGGCAGGGACAGGCCAGTATCTGGCTGGCATGGGAGCCACTTCACAGTGTCCACCACTGGGTACACTGGCAGCACACTGGGCTCTCCCAAACTTCCCAAGGGCAGATCCATGCCCAGCCTAAGTGTTAAAGGGGATTTAACATTTGGCTGGGACAGACCCTGCATCTGCCAGGTGCTGATCAATACCTTGTGCCCAAGCAGCACCAGGGTTCAGATTTTAAGCTTCTGTGAATTTATGAAGGACAAACATACGGAATCCTCCTGCTCCGTTGGCCTCGGCTGCTCCCTTCAGCTGTGAGCAAAGATGAGCAAAAATAGCTTTTCAGATCAGATTTGAATAACCTGGAATCTCAGTGGGAGAAATATAATGGTTTTTTCATGTCTTAAAGATGCTGGCTGGGATCAGGAATAATTTGAAGAAGCTCAATTGGGTAATTGTACATTTTCCTTCCCTCTGCTCACTCCCAGGCTTTTCACTTCCTGTTGGGACATAGGGATGGGGTGCAGGGATGTCCCTTGGGGCTCCTGGGGGCAGAGCTGGGAGGGCTGAGAAGGGGAGGGATTTAACCCTGCCACTGGGAACTGGCAGAAAAGCCCTGTTTCACAAAATGCTCTTTTTCTATTAAAAAAAAAACCCAGTTTCTTTGGGGGAGGGGACCTGTGGGTGCCATGTGAGAGGCTGCACATGAGTCCAGACCCTGCACATCAACTTTGTGCTGGCCCATGAATCCAGAGAAAGAAAGGGAGAATCCTGCTCCCTCTCTAAATCCTCAGAAAATACCCCATCAGCTTGCTGTCTCTCTGAAAAGCCCAGCTATTCAGCTTTCTGTGGATTAATAACTGTAGAATAATTAATCTCTGATTTTATTGAGTCAGTAACTTCAAGTAGAAAATGAATTGATTAGTGGTCAGCTTTGGCTGGAAGGTTTTTGTGGAGTGGAGCCTTCCCCACCAGGACTCTGACCTCTGGCTCTGCACTCCAGTTCTGGTCAGAGCTTCAGGGTATTTTTCCCTGACACACTTATTCTAAAAAGATCCTTTAAATTTAAACTCTTGGCCATAAAATGACACAGAGAAGCTGCAGGGCTTTTCTTGTGCTGCTGGGGCATGAAGGAGGGGGGAGCCTCCCATGGCAGGGTCTTGGGCTCTTGGGTGGATGCTCCAGCTGCATCCATGGAAGGGCTTTGCCTTAAGAAACATAGAGACCAAGCCAAAATACATCAAGGTCAGATAATATATATCAAGTATCACCTTTGTGTGGGCTGTGGGGGCTGCCTGGACCATGGGAGTGTCGGGGTGCCACTGATGTGGTGCTGGCAGAGGCGACTTGCCCCAAAATCAGTAGGAAGCTGCCTCGTGTTGTTTTTAAGCCCTGCAGTTGTGAGCCATTCCTCTTTAATCGCGGATTTTGCTGTCACTTTCTTCCAGCCGGTTTGCTGCCAAGTTGCCCCAATAGCGTTTCACGGCCACTCAGCTCGGGGCTGCGACACACGTGACATTAATTAGAAGTGGATTAAGAACAACGAGGAACGTGTAGCCATGGAATATTTCACAATTTCCCATGTAGCATCAGCTCAGCAGATTTGGAAGAGGAAACCTGGGATTTATTTTAAGCGGGGAAAAAATGGTCAAAGCAGCAGCTAAACTGAGAGCGTGTCCCAACTTGTCAGCACCCGCTGGTCCCCATCCTGAGAGAGCTCTGAGCCTGAAGGGGCCTTTTCCAGAGCTCCATCAGCAGCTCTGAGCAGGGGGTGAGCTCCCCGGGGTGGGGGTGATGTCCCCTTAGGACGGGTGCCCGGTGCTGGGATGCTCCAGGGTCAGGCTCCCGGCTCGTGTGGCCACCCCAGGCATCGGATCCAAATGCATCCTGTTTGGAGGGGCTTGGCTTTGCCCCTCCCGAGCATTTGTGTGTCTTAAACATCCCCAGGGAGGGCCGAGGACGTGGGGGACCTCGGCAGCCCGGGGAGCTCTGTTTTTCTCAGGACGGCGGCAGCCACTGCCCTGCTCTGACATGGGAGAGAGGCGAACATCCTGCTGCATCCCACAGCTGCATCCCGCAGCTCCCAGCCCGGCTGTCACTGGGGATTAGAGGTGCTGGATGGAACGGGCCGTGCCGTGCCGTGCCGTGCCGGGCTGTGCGTGCGAGGGATGCGCGGCCGCCCCGTGCCCGGGCGCAGTCCCAAAGAGCACCGGGGGGACTGGGGAGGGGTGACAGCCACGGGGAAGTGACTTGTCCGCGTCTCAGTGATGGAAACGCAGCTCATCCCCCCCCGGCCTGCAGCCTCGGGCCCCTCTCCGTGCCCGCTGTGTCTCTGCGTGTGTGTGCACACGCGTGTGCTGCTCGCCCGGGGANGGGGGTTGTGGGTAGTGTAGAGCTGTCACTGTGATTTAGGGTCGGCTGCTTAAACTGTTTTATGTTCCCAGACAGTAAGTCGTAAGCAATATAAAATTTTCTCTGAAGAGATGATCTCCCCTCGTCATGCTTCTGCCTCTTTCCCAGAGTGAGCTCTCCTTTCCATAACCCCGCGGTGTCAGTGCGGGTGTGCAGATGGAGAAAATGGGATTCTGGCTTTTTGGAGCCATGTCCACAGCCTGGGATTGGGAGCAGGGATGCAGGGGCCTGCTCTCTGGTCCTGGTGCTGCTGGGAGAGCTGGTGAGGCTGGGAGCAGAGAGGTGCAGAGCTCTGGATGAGCTGGCCCTGAGGGACTGGTGTTGGCAGCCGTGTATCCTTCCAGCACAAGGACCGTGGCCCTTCCCTGCAGCCTCCCTGGGCTGCCCCCAGCTCTGCTTTTGGAGCATGTGAGTGGGATCTGTTGGAGCTGTCAGAGCTGTTGGAGTTGCTGGAGCAGTTGGAGCAGAGCTGCCTCTGCCTGCAGGCACTGCCTGCTCACCTCAGATTCGGTTCCCTTCCTTTCTCATGCCCCTGAGTTATCACTGCTTTTGGACAGCTTGCCCACAACACTGCTCCAGCTCACCTTTGGTATTTTCTACAGCCACAGATTTATGAGGAACAGTTTCATTTACCTGGCCATTACCGTGCCAGCTGGAGTGTCTCAGTGTGGTCTGTGCTGTGGCACCGAAGTGCCCAGATGAGGTCCCTGAGGGGGCAAAGCTAAGCAGGAACCTGATGGGCAAGACCAGAGACAGCACCACCCCCAGCTAATTAAGCATCCAGAAGATTTTGGGTTGTTGATTTCCATGCCAAACTCCAGTTGACTCCATATTGGCTCTGTGGCCCCCCAGGAAATCTGCACTGGGCTAGTGAGAACCCAAGTGTGGTGGCAAGGTGGAACCTGCCCTGTCCCTTCCAGGAGGGCCCTCCTCAATTACATGGAAAATCTTACACTCCCTCTCTGAAACTATTTCCAGGTGTAATTTCCACTCCTTTTCTTGATAATTAAATATTTTTAGGTCATCCAGCTTCTCCACCCTATTCACAGACCTGTCCTGGATGCCTTTGTAATTAGCCATCTCCCTGGGAAAGATGATGGAGAAGGTGGGAGGCACAGGCCATCGCCCTGCTACCAAAGCTCAGCCCACCTTGGCTCATCCTTGGGGGTCAGAGCTGGGGGTGTGTGTCCCCTAAGGTCACCAGACCCTTCCACTGACACACAGCTCCCAGGTTTGCTCCTTTTAAATGCATAAAAGCAGAAATCTGCAGGAAGGATTCATTAAAAAACTGAGGATTAATAAAAAAACTGATCCGGGTGGGCACTGTGAACTCAGCAGTTTGGCAAGTCTCTGTTTATCAGGGCGGTCATGGGGGACTGTGAGCCACAAGCCCCATTCTCTTTGTGTGGGAAGCCCCCCGGGGGACGAGGATTCAGCCCTTAAAATATGTTACTTTAATCCTGAGCAAACTCAGGAGCAGGAAAGGTCAGCGCCTGCCTTCCTGGCCCGGCAGGGCTGAACCGCCGGCGGCTGCTTCAGCCGGAGCCTTCTGCTTCTGATGGGGCTCAAGTTACAGAGCAGAAGAAAACCCTTACACATCCTCCAGGTGTATCAGTCTTGATCCTATCTGCCGTCTTTCACCCCCAAATTATACCCTAAATCCTTGGTGAACAAAGTCAGCCAGAAAGGCTCTGGAAGGCTCAGCAGACTTGGGCACGGGAGCGATTCCAGCTGGGCTTTTATCCCTGTCTCTTTCCTCCTTTATTGATGTGTTCATTGCCCAGTTCTGGTCACTATTTGCCAGGCTGCCTCTGGAGTTTAAGGCTGGGAAGAGCCAGTCCTGGATGTCCCTCAGCCAGCAAAGAATTTAACACTGCCCTCAGTAGGGTTCGGAGTAATCCCTCTGGTGTGGTTCCTGGAGTCTATTGTCACAAAGAACCCGGTGAATTGGTGACATTGGTGCCCCAACCGAGCCTGAGCACCCTCCCCTTCTCCCTGCCCTCCCTCATCCTTTAAGCCACAGGCAGGATTCGAGCAGACCTGCCCAAGCAAGCCCGGCTCTACAGCTAAATGCTCCCCCCTCTTAATGGGTGTTTGGGATTTTCCTCTCCGGGGATGGGTGTGATGAGCTGCAGGCTGAGGCCTGGGGCCTGGGGCCATTTCACAAATCCTCTGGTTCCATCCCCACACTCTTGGGATGCTCAGCCACCAGTGTCCCACATGTGAGTATCAACCTGTGTTGGAAAGTGGTGACCACGAGGGGCTGTGGCATCTGACCCATGTTGGCTCTGAGGTGTTTTTAGTGCCTCCCACGGGATAGTGGAGCTGGTTGTCGTGGCCCCTGGGCACCCTTCTCAGCCACTCCAGGGTAGATGCTTCAGCAGCTTCATCCCACAGTGGGGGGCTGCACCCACGGGCTTTGCTCCCTGGGATGTGGGGCAGCTGGGAGCACCACTGGGAGGGGGATGTGGCTCTGGACCCTGTAGGAGGGTTTGTGCTGCTGCTCTATGCCAGCTCTGGGGTACATGGACAAATATAGCAAGTTATGCCCCGGACGGACCCACACTGCAGAGCTGGGAAATTCCAGTGATGCGCTGGGCTGGGCTGGGAGGGCCGGAGGCGTTAATGGCAGGGGCTGTAATCAGCACCTGCAATTAGCCTCTGCTCCAGCTGGCCTCAAAGGCTCGGCCACAAAGTGCAGCACCCCACACCGCCGTCCCTCCCTCCCTCCCTCCCTCCGTGTCACTCCAGCTCGAGCCCTTTCAGCTGTGGCGATGCCGGCCAGGACCTGCTCGCCTGGCTGGGATAAACGCCGAGCTGGGAGAGGATTTATTGAGGGAATTGCTGGGTAGAACTGAAGGGGCTGGTCAGGGCTGGGGGCAAATGGAGGATGGAGGGGGGTCAGGGCTGTTCATCGGTCCAGCCGGTCCTTGCCAGAGGGGCTGGAGGTCAGGAGATGCCAGACTTGCTCATGGCTTGTGGTTATCCCTGGGGAAAGGAGAACAGCCATCGTGTGGTTGTCAGTCCCCTGCTCCTCCCAGTCTTTACATTTCCAGCTCCCTCTGCTCGACGTTCCTTGCAGTAACGCCAAACTGCTGATGACATTAAACAAATTAATATCGGGTTTAAATAGCCTGCGGGAGGCCGGGCCAGGCGTGCGGGGCCAGCTGTCAATCCCGGATTAGCGAGTGCCCCGGCTAAACTTACTGCTGCTGTTAACGACCCTGACAGCAACACCATGCCCGGGGCTCTGCCAGTGCTGCCCCGGTGCCAGCCGAGCCGGCCTGAAGTCTGGGAGAAAGACCCATGGTGTGCCCTGATGATTTTAAGGCTTTTCAGTGCACCAAAATTCTGTAATTTACCCCCAAAGTGCCTAGTCTGGCTGTGGCACATAGGAAGGGACTCAGGTATTGCATGGTTTAACATGTTCATTTTCACTTTGCTTATGGCCCAGCAGTTTCTGCCCAACTCCTTGTATTGTTTGACTTGAGAAAAATATTTAATTCCTTCCTTGTTCTTGTCTCCCCTTCAGGGAGGCAGGGGAGGCGATTGTTTCCCCTTTTTCACAAGCAGGTTTTTCATCATTTCCCTGTTTAAAAGGGCAGCAATATAAGCAAGTCATGAGCCTCACCTCCTGAGAAGAAGGCAAAAATCAGCACAGAGAAGGTGCTGCCATGAGGAGCCCAATGGCCACAGTCTTTTGATGAACTGATGGGGAGAGCAGTAGGCCCTGGGCTCAGGAAAATGCCAACCATGGGGGGCTGAGATGAGCACCCCACCCGGGCCAGGCTGCCCGTGTCCCCTGGTGTCACCCCACAAGCTGATGACACGGTTGGGTCAGACCCTGTGCGTTTCCAGCACTGAGGGCTGGAGCTGAACGGAGCAGGGACCCACGGCCGCCCTCGCCAGGGAGGGACACCCGGTCACCAGGGAGGGACACCCGGTCACCAGAGAAGGACACGCGGTCCCTGCGGCCGAGCCTTTCCCGGGGGTCGGGGTGGGCGGCTGCCGCTGAGTCTCCCCTCCCCGACCAAACCCGGCTGTGGAGACCCACGGGGGCATTTCGGCACGTGTCACCCCAACGCAGTCACCTTAGAGGACTCTCCTAGACAGCCCCGGAGGTGCAGCGGAGCCGTTGAGGGTCCCCTCCCCTCTCCCCAAGTTTCGGGGCTCGGGCAGCCCCGGCGCGGGGGTGGCTGTGCGGGGAGGGGGAGCGCCCGGTCCCCCCGCCCATTTCCACGCTGATACCCGGCACCTCCGGCAGCTTCTCCCCCCGCGCTCCT
>VXAX01006652.1:8993-32693 GCA_013399835.1 Leptocoma aspasia | reverse complement strand
AAGCAATACTCAAGAAGTCCGGGCTCAAAGTGAGGGGCTGGGAATGAGCTCGGCATCAAACTCAAATATTGATTCACCTGTGGGGTCCCAGTCCTGTTCCCAGCAGGGCTTGGCAGCCCAAATTATCCTCATGAGATTTTCTTGTTTCTAAGCAAACTACGTCGTTCTCATTCCTTATTGCCGTTCTGCCTGAAAACCCCGTTAAAGAGCTGCTCGTGTTATTTGCATCAGCTGAGGCTGTACCCTACACCCACAAAATGGTCCCTCCCCGCCCAGCACATAGGCAGCCTGTTCCCTCGGCTCCCAGCCTGCTAATCCTAATTACTTACGGGATTCAAGCTGAGTTTGACTCACTGCATCTTATTGATTTTTCCCAGGGCTGCAAAAAGAGGAGGGAAAAGGTTGTGTGCTGACGGGGCTGGATTTTGCCCTTGCTCTTTGTCTGGGTGTCAGCTCCAACTTGTGTTTCTGCTGCACCTGCGACACAAACGTTCGATGCTTTTTGTGTGATACGAGGCTGGGAGAGAGCGACCAGCAGTGTCCTTGCGAGGGTGGCCAGGTGGCCAGTGGTGGAGCTCCGTAGCCAGGCTTGGCCGGCGCGGACTCGGGAAGCGGAGCAGCGGCAGCAAACAGAACGTGACGCTGTTCTTGGACCCGTTTTGCGCGGATTCAGGGCTGGTAATTTTAGTGGCTTTGTTGTTATCAGCGTTAACTTTGCCGCAGGTGCTGGGGAGCGAGCGTGGCCCCCTGGCTGCTGGCAGCGGTGGGTCTGGCACGTCCCTGTGGGCAGCGGTGCCGCTTCTCTCTGTGCGTGTCCGTGTGTGTGTGTGCTGTGCTCATCCCTGTGGGCACGTCTGCAGGCTGCCATGCACTCGCTTTCCTCTGGGAATGTGTGTTTGTGTTGCCCGAAGGCAGCCAAGCCAGGAACATGGATGGTGTTAGCCTGGCACATAGGTGCCCATGTCGGGGTGCCTGTCTCCCATGGATCAAGCTGGCCCCAGCTGTCTCCCACGGATCAATTTAATTTTTCTAATAGTTTGAAACACAATCTTTTCTCTGAAATGTCTTTCCGTGTCTCTCTGGAACGTGTAACACTACTCGGGATATTTGTCTGGAATACCCGTCAGGCAGAGCAGGCTTAAAAGACAAACTGAAGTCCAACCCCAGAGCTTGCTTTTCACTCTGTGGCCTCAGATATGGAGGAAACATTGAATAGCCACTAAAGCTTCAATTTTGACCTGCAGTGTCTTGGGCTCACTGATGTTCCCCATGCCAGGACCATGTTGCTCCAGGGGGAAGGACATGGTGGTTGGATAGTGCTTTCATGGTGATTCCAGCCCTCTTGGGACCTGTGGGGGTGACAGTGTGGGGACCCTGGCCCCACTGAGCTGCTGGATTTGGCTTTGGGGCTCCTTTGGCAGATGGTGAGACCGAGTTTTCCCTGTGGTTGTTTTGGGTGGATTTCCCTGTAAATGCAGTAGTTGTTTTTGTTACTGGGGCTTGCTCCAAGCAATGTCCTGGGGGACACATCTGTCCCCTGGTTTCAACCCTGAGCAACACTGGGGGGGGCATAGGGGGCTCTGACCTCCTCCAACAGTCTCAGCCTCCCCTTCAGAGTATTTTTAGACCAAGCTGTCATCTAATCTTGACCTCCAGGATGATGTGGGCTAGAAAATATCACTGCGTCTCCAGCATCAAGCCGAGGATATAATTCTCAAATCTCTTTAGTCCATTTTTAATTATGCCTCACCTTGCTGCAGTAATGAACCGCTAACAAGTATTTTGAGCAAATGTGAACTTTTTTTTTGAAGTTTCTCAGTGCTGATGCTCCTGGCAGATGCCGGCGGCACTGAGGCTTTGATGGTTTGTTTCAGCACCCACCTGATGTCCCTGAGCTTGTAATGACTGCAGGGGCTGGGGATTTAGCAGATTGCTTTTTTTTTTTGCCTTTTCTGAGCGGGATGTTGGAAGGAGTGGGCTGGCTGCTCCCACTCTCCTCCAGAGTGATTATATTAGCATGGCCTGGGTAGGAGTGGCGGAAATTACAATGAAATACTAGAGGTAGGAAATAAAAAATCTAATTAAAAAATAATGACAGCTGTGTGTCATCTTCCAAACCCTAGGCATGACCATCCTGGCTGTGGGGCAGCCACGGTTGCAGGGGGGTTGTGTGCTTCAGCTGTGCTCAAGGAATAATGCTGGGAGCAGAGAGCAGGCAAGGGGAGGTGAAGGGCCTTGGTCTCTCTGAAACTTGGGAGGGGAAATATGTGAGTGGATTGGGGTTTAAAAGCCCTCTTCGTCCCCCAGGACTTGCCCTTCTGAAGTCTGAGTTGGTGGGAGCCCTTGGGGCAATTCCCCATTTTCCCCTACCCAAGCAAAGCTGGGACTGGCTGAAGCCCACGTGGTTTCACTGCTTAGGGGGGTTTTGGGGGACAGCTGTGGCACTGTCACTTGCAGTGCTTTGGGTGTCACCATGGTGGTCTGTGTGCAGTGCTCTGGCACATCTGGGATGGCACTGCTGAGAGGGAACAGCCCAGCAGGGATGGCCACTGGCTGGAGCCTGGCTCTGCCACTGACCTACCAGGTGGCCCTGGCTGTGTCACTTATCCTCTCTGAACCTGTCTGTCTTCTCATGGGTCTTCTTGGCTCTCTGGGGGCTCAGTGCCAGCCCAGCCCTGGCTGTGTGAAGGAGGCACCTGCCTTCAGGTGCTTCAATAATAGAAATCATTAATTTTCACTGCTAATGGAAGAAACACTGCACTATGAAAAATGTGCGTTGGATTGGAGGCAATTCAAAAGGCTGGTGGAGACGGGAGCCCCTAATTTGTTCCAAATTGGTTATTTCACTGGAATGGTGAGAAAGCATCAATCTGAGGAGCTTTTCTCCCTTTTCATTTCTGTCAGCTGTTCCTCGGCTGTAATGAATTGGACTTGGCTGCAATTTTTAAAATTTAAACAGTGTCCAGAATAAAGGCTGATCTGAACTGATCCGGGGCTCCGCTGCACTCCTGAGCTCTCCATCTCTCAGGAGGACCCTGCCTCTCCCCCACCACCCAGGGAAAGGTGGGCAGGGCTGTGAGCAGTGGAGCCCAGATCAGGGTTCAGTGCTTGGCACCTCCCTTCTGCTGCCTCCAGGCAGGATGAGCCCCCATCCCTCCCGAGCCCCTCGGGACCTGTGGCAGAGGTTGGGGGGGTCTTGGCTGGGCTGCACTGGCCTGGCAGCACTGCTGGCTGTGACACAGGGGACACTGAGCTGAGTGGGATCTCTGCTGGGGGAGGCATCCCTAAATGCTGTTTTTTCAGATCATGGCACCTGGCAAATGGGGAGCGTTGGGAATTAAAATCCAAAGGGAGTTGGGCTCAATGTTTGTGGACACAGGAGGAAAAGATGCTCGATAGAGCAAGACTGATATCTGTTTGCTCCAGTTTTGCTCCTCAGTAGCTGTTTTTGTTTTTGATATCAGTGCTGTGGGGTGAAGCTCCCTATAGCTCCTGGGGAGAAAGATGCAGCCGAGCTGCCTCCCAAGGACCAGGTGCATGGACTGGAGGAAGCCCAGGGAGCGAGATCACCCTGTCCCTGCTTCTGCTCCTTGACAAAAGGGCTTTGCCCTTCTCAGCTGCTGCTCAGAGGAGCCTCAGCCCGGAGCTGGGGTCGCCGGCAGGGAGAGATGAGCATGCTCCCCCCCCTCCCCAGCCCAGCTCAGTAATCCTGTTTGTGGCCATGTCCAGAGTTTGCAGGAATGTCATCTGAGTTTATTTCAAGGCTCGTTCCCTGCCAGCTGCAGTCACGCAGCTGAAGGTTGTGACAAGGCTGTGCAGGGCAACGAGGCATGAGGCTGCATCCTGCAAGCTGGCAGTGGCTGTGGGGTGTGTGGGGGGGTCCAATATCAGCAAGCTGGGGGGCTTCTTCTCCAGTAGCACCCCATGGTTCCCTACCTATGGCCCACTGCCCATCCAAGCCCCTCCACAAGGACCTGAGCGTGCTGGAGACAGAGTCTTTGTGCCCACAGTGGTGGTGCTGGAAGGGCAGCCCCAGCAGAGGAGGAACAGCCCCCTGAGTACCCTGAGTTGTGCAGGAGAGCTGGGACACAGCTGGGAAATACTGGGGTCCCCCAGTGTGTGTCCCATCCCCTTCTCTGCACGGGAACACCTCCTTCTCTCCATGTCCCTTCCAGCCGTCTGCACATCCCGCAGGCCATGTCCTTGCCAGATCTGCCTGTCCAGGCACCATCCTGGGGGCTGCAGGAGTATTTTTAATTTGGCTGAGCTGACACAGTGCCGGGTGCTCTCTCCCACATGAGGCAGCGGCTCCTCGCAGCCTCCCCCCTCCGCCACACGCGGCAGAGACTGAACTGAGCTGTCACCACCTTCGGCTGCGAGGGATGCAGCCGGGCAGCTCCCAGGAGCCCTCCCTCCCCTGGCATGCTCCCAGTTCATCCTGGGGGCTGTCACAGCTGGGGTTTTGGGTGCAGAGGGTGAGCAGGGTGCTGGGGCTTTCCTACCCCGTGCCCTGTGATGGGCAGGGGTGAGAGGGCTGGTAGAGCCAGGCACAGCAGGGTGGGTGGGCAGGAGAACTGGGGGCTGAGCAGGGATGGGGCTCCCTGGGGTCAGCAGCTCTGGGAGCACCAGCACCTCCGCTTCCCTGCGGGAAGAGTGTGCGTCATTTCCCAGAGGCTGACTGGCTTAGAGCAGGGATGGAGACAAAATCTCATAAATATTTTTGGACTCGGGGATTTAAACATTTTTTTGGGGGGTAATGTGGCTGGGTTCGGTCTCTTCTGTTCAGCTTCTTATAGATCCAGTAAGAAACCCTCTAAAACCCATCGATGGATGTGGGGCTGGAGTGCAGGAAGGGGTGCCAGGGATCAGCATGGAGCATCCCGGTGGGAGCTGTGTACCTGAGGTCTGCTCTCGCTGCTGGAGGTGTGGGACGCTGATGGAAACTGGGACTCAGATGGAAACTGTGGCTCATGGCTGCCACCGCCCTCGTGCCGTGGGGATGATGGATGTGCTGGTGCGCCGGGGCACCTGCCCACCCAGCTCCTCAGGCACGGCACAGTCGGGAAAAATAGCAACAATTGGCTCGAGCCAAGGCGGCTGCTGCTGCTGCATGGAGGAAAACAGGAGTATCTCCACTCCAGTTCCTCTAGGAAGGACGTCTGACATCCGGCAGCTATGTGAGGGCAGAGTGCTCGGCAGGGTCAGGGACATTCTGCAAATGCTGCCCAAAATTCGTGTTAAAGCTTGAGGCTTCCCGCAGGAATGGGCTTGCAGAGGAGAAGGGGTCAGTGGTTTCAGCCTTGCCCCTTGCATGGAGCAGGCAGAACAAGCGTGTTCTCATCTGGAGTCCACTGGTCCCGTGGATCCCACTGCAGGGGTCCCCATGGGAAGTGGAGTTGGTTAATTTGGGGTCGCTGATCTTTGCTGTCCTGCTCTGGGTGCTGGGAACCAGGGAATAGAAGCAGGGGATACAGCAGGCTCCTGCCTAAAAACTCATTAAAAAGGCTCAATCCTCTTTTCTGGCGGCATTAGCACAAGAATAAATCGGGTGTGTTTTCACCCCAGGAGCCGGCTCTGGTTTCACCACCTCCTGCTCTCATTAACCCTGGGCTGACAGTTCGACAAGAATGTCCCCAGAGCAGGAAGAGCCTCTTGCCCCGGGATATGTGGAGGAGCCTAAAGAGAAGAATTAACCGGGGGCCACCAGACCTCCCTGGTGCAGAGCCAGCCGGAGCCAGGTACAATGCAGCTCCTAATCCAGGCGAATTCCGGTGGGCCACATCCCTCCTCATGGCCCAACTCCACACCGGGAGAAGGGCGAGTCTGGGTGGGAGCATCCTTCAGCTCCCAGGCACAGGATATGTGCTGGGAAACAAGGAGCCAGGTTCCCATCAGGAGTCACGGGACACTGGGATTTCAGCTTTCTCAGCAGCCTTGTTAGGGGAAAGCAAAGGTGGCACAAAATCCTTTATCTGGAAGTAGTCGAGAGGCTCTAAATTTCACCTGCATTTATTGCTAAAAGAAAATTTTTTTGGGATGTGAGGAACCCCTCTGCTCGTTAGGGAGCTCTGGGACAAGGGGCTGGGTTTCAGCCCCAGCCCTGCAGCTATGGACCAGGAGTGCAGAATAGCAGGAACACCTTGTGGCCTTCCCTAAAGGGCTTGGATCCTGCCGAAACTCCGCATCCACGACTGGGGGCTGCTTGCAGAAACCCAGAGACACCCATCCTGGCAGGCTGCAACCGCTCCCGCAGCTCACCCTGCTGCCTGTGCCCAGCTCCCAGCTGAGAGCCCCAGGCTAGGGCACACCCCGGGCACCTGATGCCCGTGGCTCCTTGCACTTCGGGTGAAGGAGTCCCGGCAGGTGGGCATGCGGCGGGCACAGGGCACGGTGCTCCGCGTCCCCAGGGGCCGGCGCGGCCGCCACCTCCGCTGTCCCCGTGGCCCGGCCACGGCCGCGCGGCCTTCCCCATCGCGGCCACCGCTAGTGGCCACTGCCGCCGTGAGCTGCCGGGAGCATCCGTGAGCCAGCCGGTCCTCGCAGCAAGATGGCTGCTCCCGTGCTCCGGTGAGCGCGGGCGGGCGCCGCAGGCTTTGTTCCCGGGGCCGCGGGGGGCTGGTGCCGCCTCCCGAACACCCCGCTGCTTTTTGTTTTATTTTTCGCTTTGCGTTGTTTGGCTGGGTTTGATTTTTTTTTTTTTAATTCTTTTTAAATTAGGTTTTTTGGTTTTTGGTTTTTTTTTTTTTTTTCGTCCTGTTTAAAATCTGGGAAGTTTGCAAGCCCCCCCACCCCAAAGCTTATGGCAGCCTTTCCATGGTACGTATGTAGGGGTGGGTGAGCGGGGTGGGCACGCTGGGCTGGGCTGGGGCTGCTCCGCTCACCCCCACGGGCACGGCCAGACGGCAACCAGGGCTGAGGCACCGGGGACAAGGGTCAGGGCTTGTCCCATCCTGATCCTGATCCTGCCCTAATCCTGATCCTGCCCAAACTTCCCGGCGCGGGGAGAGGCAGACTGGTGGGGGGACAGGAGTGTGACCCCCATCCCGAGCTGCTGGCGAGCCCCCCCAGGATGCGCGGTGCTGCTCTTGCCCGTGGGCAGCAGCAGTGAGGGGTGCTGCGGGAATGGGTGCTGTGGGAAAGAGGTGCCACGGCGCCCTGCTCCATCCCAACCCCCGCCCCGGCCTCGCGCATCCCACACACTAATTGCTGCTCTTTTTTCTTTTCTTTCCAAGGCAGCAGCTTTTGCTGGAGCAAGTGCTGGGGGTGGGGGCCTGTGGGGATGGCTTGGGAGCGAATGGGGTCAGTGGCAGGGAAAAAGCACGGGAATCCTCCCCCTGGGGCCATAGGAGCTAGGAGCAGGGATGGATGGGGTGGCAGTGCCAGCGGCTGCGGTGCCAGTCACTCCAGGGCCACCTGCCAGCCTTGCCCAGGGCACCCCTTGGGGAGCACTGTTTCTGTGGGGGTGGGCGTTCGCAGCCCTGGGGGTCGTGGTGTTGTTCCAATGCCTGAATTGTGAGGGTTCCTTCCCCCTGCTCCCACAGTGCTGTGGCAATGGCTCTGGTTTGAGGGCTTGTTCTTCAGAAAAACCCCAAGTTCCTCATCGGTGTCTCAGCAAGTCACGGGGACTGATGGTATTCCCCAGTTTTCCTGCTGCTGAGTGTCCATGTTCTTTCTTTTTTCCTCTGCATTTTGGTTCTCCCCCTTCCCCATGCAGCGCTGGGTTCTTCCCCTTCCTCTTACCAACACCTTTATCAAGACTCAGTTTGGATTTTCAGTCCAGTTCATGGAGAAACACGAGGATCAGACTGAGCAGGCCTTAAGTGTAGAGAAGAGGTCAAGTGAGTGAGTGCTTAAACCCTTCAGGTTCTGGTTTGGTTACATGTTTAAGTTACGTGTTTAAGTGCTTTTCAGCCCCTAGCTCAGTAGATATTTGGGAGCCTGGCCTGGGGTAGATCTGGTGTGTCACCCCCTGGGAGGGACACTGGTATGCCACTGAATGTGCAGAGCATGGCTCTGCTGCCATGGGACTTGCCTTGGCTTCAGCAATTCCCTGGAAGAGACAAGGCAGGCAGGACTGAGAGCACGCGTGTGCACACAAGCACGTGTGTCTGAGCCAGCTCCCAGTCACCCTTGTTCTGCTCCAGGGCCCTGGCACTCACTGCCAGCAGCTCCTCCAGGGCTGAACGCTCTTTTTTGGGTGTTTCAGCCAGCGCTGAGCCTTCCTCACCTTCCCAGTGCCAGCACAGTGGGGAAGGGTGCTCCGGTGGGAAGCGTGTGGGTGTTCCTGTGGTGATGGGACCATATGTGTGTGCGCCAGTCCCACCAGTGACACCGAGAGCTTCTGGTGGTGCTGATGAGGTGCTTGATGGCATCCCCCCATGTGGTGCTGGAGCTGTTGCACAGCCTGACCTGCCCTCAGCACCGCTGTCACTGCTGCTGTCACTGTGCCACTGTCGCCGTGCCACCACAGCTGAGCCCCGGCTGAGGTTTGCAGGGCCCTAATCCCTTTCCCTTGTGTCTCTTTCATCTCCAGTCGGACCAGGAGAGTGGTAATAGACCTTCTCACTAAATTAAATGTGCACGCTGCTCCTCGAGGCACGGTGCGCTCCAACCATAGTTGATTTCCCAGCCACAGCAGTATGGTGCCTCCAGGGAAAAAGCCAGCTGGGGAAACTTCCAATTCCAATAAAAAGTGCAAACGCTATTTCAATGAGCACTGGAAGGAAGAATTTACCTGGCTGGAGTTTGACTATGAGAGGAAACTCATGTTTTGCATAGAGTGTCGGCAGGCACTGGTGAAGAACAAGCACGGTAAAGCCGAAAACGCTTTTACCGTGGGCACGGACAACTTCCAGCGCCACGCGCTGCTGCGGCACGTCACCTCCGGCGCGCACCGCCAGGCGCTGGCCGTCAACCGGGAGCAGCTGGCCTTCGAGACCCGTGTCCACGGCCACCCCGAGCTGCGCTCGGTCATCAAGGTGGAGGTGAACCCGGCCAAGGTGGCCGTCCTCACCACCGTCTACTGGATGGCCAAGGAGGAGATCCCGGATGAGAAGTGCTCCTCGCTGCTCAACTTCCAGAAGTTCAACCTGTGCCAGGCGCTGCTGGCCTCGGAGCACAGCGAGTACTACCACCCCGGCAGCGTCAGGGAGATGCAGGTGTGTATGTGGGGCTGGGGGTCTGCACCTGGGGGACCCCTGTGGCCACTGCACCTGGCAGAGCAGGGACGGTGCCTGGCTGTGCGGGAGCTCCCCGAGCCTGCCAGGCTGCTTTGAAAGCTCAGGAGGTCAATTAGCACACGAGCACTGTAGGTTTTGCCTCTTTTGCCCTAAACGGAGTGATAGGAAGATCAAGTAGCCAGAGAGTTTAAAAAGGATTTTCTGAATTTTACAAACGCTTCATGCCTGCTAAAATCAAATTAAATTTTTAGTGAGTCTTGGCTGTTTGCCAGGCTTTTCAGCTCTCTGCAGAGCCTTATTTTGCTACAGATAGACTAAACCCACTAATTAGGTTTCCCAGCCTGTGGTGATCCTTGCAGCATTCACACACACAGAGGAAGTTTTCCCACCAAACTGGGGAGTTTGCCTGAAATGGGGGGAGTGTGAGTAAATGAGTGAAGATGGAAAAAATGTTGTCATTTTGCTGCTGCTCCTGCTGGGCCAGTGAAGTGGAACTGCTAGAGTGGAATGGGGCAGGTGGGTTCCTGGTGTCCAGCATAGGTAGGGCTTGGGGGTGTTTGGGGGCTTGAGGGGTCAGTGCTATGTCCTGCTGCATCTGTGGGGCTCTGACCCCAAGCTCAGGACAGGAACTCCAAAGCTCTCAGCAGCTTCCCATGGTGCTTGAGCTGCCAAACAGGAGCAGGAGGAGAAAGCTTATTAGGGAAGAAGAAAGCCATTTCCAGCCTCTGTGTGTGCTGCTAGTGTAAGGGCTTTTCCCTGGCTCAGGGCTCTTGCACTGCGGGAGCCTGTGGGTGGGAGCCCACCCGCTCACTCTGTGCCAAGTGCTGCGCATCTCCCACTGCCTCTGAATCTCATTTGTGTTTCTCTCTCCCTCCCTGCACCCCTCCTTCAACTGGCCCAGGCAGCCATTGCCAAAGTCCTCCACAACGAGGACAGGCACAGGATCAAAGCCTCGCCGTTCATTGGGCTGGTGGTGGACGAGACAGTGGATGTCCTGGAGCACCGCAGCCTCGCCGTGTTCACCACCACTGTCTCCCCCTGCAACGGGCAGACCTCCACCACCTTCCTGGGCAGCTTCGAGCTGCCCACCGGGGAGGCCTCCACTGTGGCAGGCAAGGTGGGTGAGGTGATGCGCTCCTTTGGCATCCCCACCATGAAGCTCACCTGGCTCAGTGCTGACAGTGCCTCGCTGGTGGCCGAGCGGCTGAGCGGGGTGGGGACAGCGCTGACCTCGCTCTGCCCGCTCCTCACTGAGGTGCACTGCCTGTCCCACGGCACCTCCCTGCTGCTGGCCGAGAGCATCAGCACCATTGAGTACCTCCAGAAGTATGAGACCACTGTGGATGCTGTGTATAGGCTCTACTCCAGCTTCCAGGGGGAAGGCAATAGCCTGCAGGAGCTGCGGAGAGTCCTGGACCTCTGTGAGATAGACCTCAGGAGCCCCAAAGCCATCCACTGGACTTCTATCTTCCCAGCTGTAGAAGCCATCGACTCCTCGTGGCCCACACTGGTGCTGCTGCTGGAGAGCGAGGCAGAGCGCTCACCCGTGGCCCGTGGCCTCTGCGAAGAGCTCAAGAAGTTCCAGTTTGTGGCCTTCACCAAGATCCTCCTGGATGTCCTCCCCATCTTCCAGAAGCTCAGTCGTTTCTTCCAGATCGAGGACTTCGACCTCTCCATCTTGAAGCCCATAGTCTCAGCCACAGCCACCACGCTGCAGGCCCAGCAGAGCACCAGCGGCCAGAACCTCCGGGAGTTCCTCAGCGAGATGAACAAGCACCCTCAGGATGGCCGGGAGGGCGAGAGCCGCCTCTACTACAAGGGTGTTGAGCTGGCCAACTGCTCCCAAGTGCACCTGAAACACTTTGAGCACCTGAAGGACAGCTACCTGGAGAGGGTGCGGGGCAACCTGCTGGACAGGTTCCCCAGCAGCGTCCTGGAGGCCATCAGCTCCTTCTCTGCCATCTTCAACCCCAAGTGCTACCCCCAGTCTCTGGAGGACATTGGCAGCTATGGGGTCAGCGAGCTGAATTTCCTGCTCCAGGTGTACTCACGGGTGGTGGTGAGCGAGAGGGCCCTGAGCGACTTTCCCCTCTTCAAGCGCATCGTCTTCAGCCTCAGCCAGCTCTCCTTCAAGGACCTCTGTGTCAAGCTGGTCTACAGCAGCTCTGAGATGCATGAACTCTTCCCAGACTTCGCTGTCCTAGCAGCTATTGCCCTGGCCTTGCCGCTGGGCTCGGTCCTTGCCGAGAAGATCAGCCGGGGCCGGGAGCTGCTGAAGCGCGGCCGCTCACGCCTTGCCAAGGACGAGGGCCTCTCTGACCTCATGAAGATCGCCATCGACGGGCCAGCCATCAGCGAGTTTAACTTTGCGCTGGCCATCGAGTACTATGAGAGCATGAGGGAGTCTGGGTTCATCGTGGCACAGGTGAAGTGAGCGTGGCTGGTGAGGGCCGAGCCCCCGGGCAGGGCCGGGGTCTGCGGGCAGCCCCCAGCGCCAGCTCAATGCCACCTTCTCGTGTCACTGGTGTCCGCTGGGGCTGGGCAGCCACAGTGGATGCTGACCTGCTGGGAAGAGAAAGCAGGATCCTTTGCAAAGCCGTGCTGGCCCCATGACTACCGCTCCCTCATGCCCCAATTCTGTTTGAATCGCCCAGAATTCAGAATCCTGGGGCCACCTGAGATCCCAAATTGCAATGGGTTTTTTCCAAGGGTTTGCCATGATTTTGTTTTAGGGAGATGAAGGCAAAGCTCTTGAGCTCGAATGTCACGTTGCCTTTGCACAAAGATACCCAGCAGCTTTTGCTTAATGCTCTGCAAAAGTATGGGATTTCTGTTGTTCTGGAGCCTGGAGAGCGAATGCAGAAAAGGCAGCACATCCTCCGAGCTCTGCGCCGACCCCAACATGCCTGGCGGTGTCGTGTTGGTGTTCCTTGCACACAGCACAGGGTATTTTTAGCAGTGGCATCAAGTCATGATCATTTCAAGAGCAAGAGATTTAGGGAATGATATTGTAATGGCTGAGGAAATAGTAACTTTAAATGCATCATTGTGTACATATGTGTATGTGTGTATATATATAAATATACATATATAAATATATATTAAAAAGGTCTATCTTAATTTTCCTAAAGCTTAACAATATCTAAAAGGTTTGTTTTTTGTTTGGTTTTTTTTTTTTTTTGTTTTGCAAGGACAGAATAAATGGTGAGCAGGGGTCCAAAAACAATCAGTAGCTAATTCTTGTTCTTTCCAAAATGTCCTCACATCCTGGAGTTCCCTTTGCAACCTGCAGTCTTGGAGAAGGTTCTTCAACACCTGCTTTTGGGACCAACTGCTGCTGGTGTGTTCCAGTGTGATGGGTTTGACTTGGAGGGCTGTTTCCTTTAGTTCAGACTGATTCTAATCAGCAATAAACCCACTGCAGCAGCATGAAGTATTACCTCAGTTGAATCCTGAGCACCAGGTCGTCTGCTGGGGCTGCCAGAGGCTGGAAGTAGGAGGATGTAGCAGATCTGCTGCCCCACGGTCCAGGTCTGGTTGCTCTGGGAGTCCAGTGCAGTGCAATCTGTTTTTTTACTAGTCCAGATCCCAGAGGTGCTGGGGCTGCACTGGTGCTGCCATCATGGTCCAGCCTTGTGACTGAGGGTTGCTCCTCTTCTCTGGCCATCAGCCTTTGGCATTGAGGAGCCTCCTGGAAACATGCTTGGCCAGAGACAAAAGCTTTAAAGCCCTGGGTAAGGAATTAGAGGCACCATCAAAATTTGCTGAGAACATCTCCCAAGCAGGAGGGAGCCTCTGTGTGAATAAACAGCTCCATCTCCATCTGTCCTGGGCAGACTCTGTGCCAGATGCTCTCCGAGGCAGCAGCGTCTGTGGAGATGGGTCCTTGGCAGACTCGTGTTGGTGTGAGAACCTGCAGCTCTGGGAGGTTCACACAGGCGGGTGTCAGAGCACAGCAGTTGCTCTGCTCTGCCTCACAGGGACCAGGAGAAAATCCTGCTGCAGGTGTGTGTTCAGTGGCTGTGTAGAGTGAAGGGGTGGGGGACAGGCTGGGGAGGACAGCCAGGCACAGTTCAGGTGAGTTTGGTTAAATGTAGGGCTGAAAATACCTTTAAATTCCGAGATCCCTACAACAGTCCCTTGTCTGTGGGACAGGAACTGGGCTGAGCTCCAGAGGGCTGGGAAGGGGCTGAGCCCCAGGCAGAGAATGTGCAGGCTCTGATGGCTCTGGCTGAGCCCCAAGCAGGGGACATGCAGCGCCACATCAGGGACATCGTGGCTTTGACATCTGGACCATATCTGTGGAACTGGGGGAGGGGGCACAGAGACAACCCCCCCAAACTGCAGCAGATGCTCATGCCAGCAACACGTGGCTCCTGTGCTCCTCTCCTTGCAGCAGCCCCTTGGAATGCTCTGCAGAGCCTGGAGCACGTCCTGTCCCAGGAGGACCCACAGTGTCACAGCAGCACCATTTGCTGTGGAGGTGGGGGCTCCTCTGCCAAAACGGGGGGAGACAGAGCAGGGGCTGTGACAAAAAGCTGCACCACTGGGTGTTCTGTCTGGTCACCAGCACAGCCCCACCTGCTGCTGGCCGTGCCCGTCACCTTGCCTAAGGTCGTGTCATTCTATACAGACCTGGGACCCTGCCACTCTCCCAAAAGCAATCTCCTTAATTGAGTGTCTAATTAATACCTAAAAATACTGCCCTCAGCTGCTGCCGGAATCTGCCCTGCAGCAAAGGTAAGGCAGGACCCGCAATGCCATGTCCCTGTAACCTTGGAAAGGTGCCCCAAGAGCATCCTGCAGGTGCCCCAGCAGCGTGTTGTGACATGCTGGGGAGCTTCACTGGCGTGGCCTCAGCCTCTTCCTGCCCCTCGGGGTCTTGTCTGCTTCAGGGAGAAAGCCAAGTGAGAAGAGACCTGCCCATCTGCAGCATCTGACAAGGGTTTCTGATCTCTCTCAAACTGCCTTGTTCATCCCAGTCCAGAAATGTGTTCAATCCACAAATTTGAGCTCAAGGATGTGCCAAAGAGGTTGACATATCTTCTCTGTACCATTGGTGGGCAGCAGCCACCCCAGGTGGTGGCTGATCCTGGGAGTCTGTGTCCCCTCAGCACTCGTCCTGTGCCTGCCCAGTGCAGGAGCTGCTCCCCAGGGAGTGAACCCTTCAGCCCAAGCATTAGCTGAGCTGCAGCATCCCTGGTTGGAGTCACTGATTTTGGGGATAAGGTGATTGCCCACCTCTTGTTCCTCCCNTTAAAAATATATATGTATGTATATTTTTTATTTTTAAAGCCAGTGCAGTCCGTGCAAATCGCGCTGGCTGTGACGAGTGGCACCCCTCATGATCCAGCCCCAAAAACCTTTGCTGCTCTCGCGTGGGGCCCCGGCTGCGTGTGCTGGGGGGGTCCCAGGGCGGCTCCTCTGGCGCCAGCCCAGCCATCTCAAATGATTTGATGTAGAAACACTGTTTCACGCCTCAGAAGGTTAATTATGCACCCCTCACCCAGTCTTGCTGGCTGCTGCTGTAATGTTATTTATTTATTTTTAAGCAGTTTTGCAGATTTCCCTTCTGGGCGACTCTGGAATTAACTCGATCAGTGCACGCCTGATGAAGCAAACTGTAATTCCTCCCCGGAGTCAGGCCTGGCTTGGGGATGGCTCTGGCACCGTGGCAGAGCCTCCGCGTGCGCTCGCCCAGAAAGAGGTCGTTGGTGCCCGTGGGGCTGGCGACGAGCACTCGCTGCTCAAACCCAGGGAATCTCTCAAACTTTGAATTCCAGATGCGTGTCTCAGATCCTGGACCAGCCGGGATCAGGGTGGGTGCGGAGCAGAGCGAGGAGCAGCACCAGCCTGGGGTCCTCATTCTGCATAGCTGGCGTCAGGGATGGGGGCTCAGGTGCTGTCTCAAGAGTGGAGAGTGTTTCTGCTGTGGGAGTGGGTACTGGCCAGGCAGCCTCCCACAGGGGTATTCTCAGGGTGTGGTGGGATGGGGTTGTGCCGTGCTGGGTCAAAGGATCCATGATGCCTTTGAGGTGAAAAAGAACCCAAACCTCAAAAAAATCCAAAAGGAACGAGGAAGATTGACCTTGTCCTTGCTGCAGGAAAAGGGACGGGGCTGTGGGTGGGTTGGAGGGGGTGTGAAGCTGTGTGGGATGTGAAAGCGCTCTTCTGGCTCACAGCACTCTGAAACCACTTCTTATTTATTGTGTTTGATTAATTAATTTTTTTCATTTTAGCTTTTTCCCCTCCTTGCTCCCAGAGCTGGGCAGGGACTCCCTCTGGCACTTGGAGAATGCTTTCCTGTGCTCATCATCTGTGTTGGGGTGGGGAGCAGGCTGGAGACAGATCTCTGCTTGGCCTTCCCTCCCTCCTTCCCTCTGTCCCACGGGTGTTTTCTGTTGAAGCAGAACATTATTAATAACTCTAGGCTATTTTTAAATCTCACGCTGGAGCGCGTGGTTTGTTTGCGGGGGACGGGGAGTGGCGGCTGTACCGCAGGAGTGGGGGCAGCTCAGCCTCTGCCCCCAGTCCTTTGGCTCAGCAGGGCTGTGTGGCTCCATGGGAGAGCCCAGGGAAGGGGCTGCTTCCCTGGGGAGCTTTGGACACCTTTTGAGGGTTCAAATATTCTGGGAGGTTCACACAGGCGGGTGTCAGAGCACAGCAGTTGCTCCTGCACGTGTCCACGCTCTGATGCAAAGGTGGCTGCATCCAGCTTTGAACTGGGGTGCTGGTTTTGAGCCTGGAAGGCAAAGGGGTGCCCAGGGCCACCGTGGGCTGGGGCCTCCTCCTGCCTTCCTGAGGGGTTCTGTAGTCCATGGCAGATGTCCCCACGTGCCATGTCCTGTGTGCTCTGTCCTGCTGCTGCGAGCTGGGATCAGCGGTGCTAACGCTCCTCTCTCCCTCTGCCTGCCCAGGTCCCTCCGGACACAGCAGCCCCCTCTTAGCATCATTGCCCATCCCTGGCCGGCCTCTTCATCCCCCCTTGGACATCAAGCACTTTCTGACCTTCAGGCTCAACGGGACATCACCGCTCAACCTCTTCCCCAACTTCAACACGGTGAGTCCCCAGGGAGGATGGGCATCAGCTGCTGGATCCCTCATCCCCTACAGCAGTCCCTCCTCTGCGTGGCACCATTCCTTGAACTCTACCAGGTAGTTTCTGGTTTAATTCCTGGGGTGTTTGACTGCTGGATGCCAGTTCAACATGCCCACTTTGCCCTTAGCTCGGAGAGGTTCCTGCCCAGACAGCGCCTGTCAGTACCAGAATTAAAAACATGGTTCATTTTAACCAAGATCAATTGGATTTTGCCCCTGGAATCAATAGTAATAAAGTAGCTCTGGAGAGCAGTTCATTAGTTGAAAATTAAATAAGGAAAAGGAAAGAAAGAATGTAGTACAGATATGAGGAATGTGGCTGGTGCTGTGGATGTTGGGGGAGTCAGAGTGCTGGGGGGCTGCTCCCACCCCCGCCTTGGGCTCCAGGTCCCCGACCTTGGACCACCAACCCAGGTGCCTGGCATGGGCAATGACACAGATCTTTAGAGATGTTCTGTTAGACAGTTAAACTGCCGTGGATGTGGCCAAGGACACACCACCGTGTCGGGTGTGAAATGGTGCTCTCCCCATGCTGCAGCGCTCCCCCAGGCTGGTCCCAGCCCCACGGGGGTCTCTGTAACCCCTGGGTGCTGCCTAGAATTGCTGTGGAGCAGGTTCTGCTCTGGGAAGGGCAGTGAGCCTGCTCCCCATCTCTGCCCCAGAGGCACTGCATGTTCTGGGGTTCAGTCAATGCCCATTGTTTTCTCTCATGAACCTGGAAGTGAGACTTTCCTGAGCCCCTTCCCTGCTCGCTGGCCTTTTGTGGGTGGCTTTGAGCTTAAACATGCTTGGAAGGTGCAAATTATCACCGAGATCCTCAAAGACAGTTCAGAAATTAAGCACAGGATTCCTGTTGCTGTTGAATGGGATTCAGGCATTTGAGTCCTTTAAGCTCTTTTGAAGCCCCAGTGCAGCCTCTGCCCGGGCTAACGAGCTGGAACACAGGACAGGAGGGGTTTTGATGCCATTATAGTTCCTGCTTTTTGTCTGGACTCTTTTTTTAGTCACTGGAGTCAGGAGTGAACTTGACCCAACGCCTGTTGTTCTCTCCTCTTGGCTCCCACCTGCTGCTGCCTCAGCACGTGTTCACCCACGGTTGTTGCTTTAAAAAAATTAGTAATTTGGAAAATGAATCTGGCACTTGCCAGAGCCACGCAGTGTCACACGGCTGCTCTGCTCCGGGTGGGCTCCTGCCACAGAGGACGGGTCAGACACGGACAGAGATGACAGGGGAGGCTGTCCCAGCCATCTGGGGACCTGGAGTCAACCACTCTGAGCTCAGACCTGAGCCTGGTGTGTGCTGTTGGCTGATGGTCCAGGGACAGGAGCTGCCCCTTTGGGGTGTGTCTGTGCTGGGGATGTGGCCAAAGGAGGCTGGGTGAGGTTCAGGGTGTGCTGGGCTGGTGGCCGTGGAGGAGCCAGAGCAGAGCTTCCATCCCACAGGATGAAGGACTGGAGCATCCCTGCAGCCTGAGCTGGTCTGGCAGCTCTGGAGGAGCCAGAGCAAAGGCTCCATCCCTCAGGATGTAGGGCTGGAACATCCCTGAGTCCTGAGCCAGGCTGGTCAGGCTCCACTTGAGCCTCAGTGTGGGGAGAGGGTAGGGGACAGCAGTCAGGGTCTGCCCCTTGCTGAGGGTGCTGCCACACAGGATCTGGGGGTTCTCTTTTCATGCTCTGCATCACTGGTGGTGCTGTGAGGGCTCAGCAATGCCCTGCAGAATGGGAGCTGTTTGCACTGCCCAGCAGAACACCCTGCACTCAGAGCAGGTCACAGGGCTCCCATGAACCCAGCAGATGTTTTACTCCAGAGCGTAAAAAACCCTTCCAAGCTGCCTCCTGTCACTTAGAGCAACAACCAGGGGAGAAGAAAACCCCTAACAGCACTGGAGGCACATTCCTTGCTCCAAAGGCCCTTCCCTTAGCTTGGGATGTTGCAAATCCCCAGGACCCAGCAGCGCCTCGTAAAACTCCGTCAGCAGACAGGACCTGAACGGATGCTGCATCCCTGTGAATTCCTGCTCCTGACCTCAGTGGCTGCAGGGAGCTCGGCGCAGGGATCGCTATTTATATCAGCAGGAACATCCAGGGATAAATAAAGTAATGTGAGTCAATACGAATTGACTATAAAGCCGGGATCTTTATTCCCCAAGACTGCGGTGCCCAAAGCCACCTCTGGTGCTGGCTCCATTCTTTTGGAAGCAGCCAGGAAGAGCCTCAATCCCTGGCTGCAGGCACAGGTATGTATAGCTGCAGCACAGCCCCCTGCCAGCCCCACGGGAGCTGGGGGGACTTTTCCGTGTCTGAGAGAGATGTGAGGGCATGTGGCAGGGAGGAGATAGAGGGATGTTTGTGTTTGCTTTCGGGGAGAAGCAGAAGGGCTCTCAGGTGGCTTCAGATGTGCTTAGTGTGGGCTGGAGCTGGGCTGGGCTTCTGGCAAAGCACCTGGGACCATGTGTGCTCCCATGGGGGTGGGCAGCTGAAGGCCTGAGACAGTGCTTTGGGACAGCAGGGGCAGCAATGGCCACCAGCTGCACGTGCCTTGGCTGGGATGCCTGGGGCTGGGGTGAGGAGCCAGGTCTGAGTGTGCTGGCCAGCCCATGGGAGCTCGTGAGTCCTGTGCTTGCCCAGAGCAGTTGCAGGTGCTCTGGTGGACACAACTCCTTGCTGTGCCACAGAGTGGAGCAGGGTGGACTTGGCAAAAGCACAGGGGGTGGAAAGATCCAGGTTGGTGCTATCACCCTGGCATAACCCCAGGAGAATGAGGAGACCCTGTGCTGGGGCTGTTCAGCACCACCACCGTGCAGTTGAGGCTCAGATGTGGCCCTGCTGCCACTGGCTTCACTGGCAGCTTTAGGATGAGGCCAGGGCGGTTCCTGACCTCATTTGTGTCCTTGTGCCAGCATCTCCCTTTCCTCTGCATCCTCCTCTGATCCCCACCCTGCTCACACCACAGTGCTCAGGGTGTGGATGAGCCCATGGGAGCTGGCAGTGCTTGGTGGGTGCCAGTGTTTGGTGGGAGCTGGTGGTGCTTGGTGGGAGCAACTGGCTGGAACGTGGTGGCTGACACTGCTGGGAAGGTTGGAGCCATTTTTCTTTTCTGAATGGAAATGTGGGTGTTTCTCTGGAAAATAAGTGCTGGCCCGGCAGCCCAGCAGCATGGGGGTGCTGCCAGCAGCACTTTGCAATGTTTGTTGTCAGGCATGGAGCAACATCTTGGCCATCTGCAGCTTCCTCCAGGTCTCTGCTGAACCCCAAATGCCTCTTCATTTATATGCCAGATAAGTGAGTAAAATTTCATAGCAAACAGGCGCTTCATTAATCACCTGCTTTTACCATTCTGCTCACTCCTGGAAAGGAATTTGGGGTCTTAATAATGGTGCTGTTGTCCAGGCATGTGCCTCGAAGACTGATGCACCTGTCTCAGCAGTGAAATAGCTTTGCAGAGAAATACGATCGCTGAAAACCCCGGGCTCTCCTGACAGCAGGACTCAGATAAGATAATCTCCCTGTGCCACAGGGTAGGGAACAATACTTGCATTATAGATTGGAGCCACGCTCAGACAAAGAGGTTATTCTTATGTTTTCTTCCTTAATAAATGCGTTTTGTTAAAAACAATTATGGCTTTTGGAAGCAGTTTGGTGCTTGGGCTGTGGAATGAGGCTGAGCCCTGAGGCGAGACAGAAGGGCCAGGGCCTGGCACCGGCCACATGCTTGGCCCCACCACAGCCCTGGGCAGGCTGGAGGACAGACATGGCTCCTGGCAGGTCATCCAAGTGGTTCTGTGTGTGCCCAGCCTGGTGACTGAGTTGTCATTGTTGTGTTTGAGGGGGTGAAAAGNTGGAAGCGGTTTGGTGCTTGGGCTGTGGAATGAGGCTGAGCCCTGAGGCGAGACAGAAGGGCCAGGGCCTGGCACCGGCCACATGCTTGGCCCCACCACAGCCCTGGGCAGGCTGGAGGACAGACATGGCTCCTGGCAGGTCATCCAAGTGGTTCTGTGTGTGCCCAGCCTGGTGACTGAGTTGTCATTGTTGTGTTTGAGGGGGTGAAAAGCACATCTGGGCAGCAGTGGGGCAGCCCAGAGGGGCTTTTGTGGGCATTGTATCTTGGGTGAGCTGTGTCTGTGGCACCAAGCATCAGTGTCCCACTGGCACCCATGTGGGCTGTCAGTGTCCTATGGGCTGGCACACATGCCTCTGCTCGTGTCTTTGGCATTGCATGGGGACATTCCAACTCTCTGGTGAGGAGCACATGGAGAATGAATAGCCAGATGCTTGTTTTGGTCACCTCTGTGCCCCATTTCGGTGGTTTCTGCTCCTGCTGAGGTCAAGGGGAGCCACTGAGGTTCAAACAGAAACTGGTAATTTGCCACCTGTGACACAAGTGNCTTCACTGGCAGCTTTAGGATGAGGCCAGGGCGGTTCCTGACCTCATTTGTGTCCTTGTGCCAGCATCTCCCTTTCCTCTGCATCCTCCTCTGATCCCCACCCTGCTCACACCACGGTGCTCAGGGTGTGGATGAGCCCATGGGAGCTGGCAGTGCTTGGTGGGTGCCAGTGTTTGGTGGGAGCTGGTGGTGCTTGGTGGGAGCAACTGGCTGGAACGTGGTGGCTGACACTGCTGGGAAGGTTGGAGCCATTTTTCTTTTCTGAATGGAAATGTGGGTGTTTCTCTGGAAAATAAGTGCTGGCCCGGCAGCCCAGCAGCATGGGGGTGCTGCCAGCAGCACTTTGCAATGTTTGTTGTCAGGCATGGAGCAACATCTTGGCCATCTGCAGCTTCCTCCAGGTCTCTGCTGAACCCCAAATGCCTCTTCATTTATATGCCAGATAAGTGAGTAAAATTTCATAGCAAACAGGCGCTTCATTAATCACCTGCTTTTACCATTCTGCTCACTCCTGGAAAGGAATTTGGGGTCTTAATAATGGTGCTGTTGTCCAGGCATGTGCCTCGAAGACTGATGCACCTGTCTCAGCAGTGAAATAGCTTTGCAGAGAAATACGATCGCTGAAAACCCCGGGCTCTCCTGACAGCAGGACTCAGATAAGATAATCTCCCTGTGCCACAGGGTAGGGAACAATACTTGCATTATAGATTGGAGCCACGCTCAGACAAAGAGGTTATTCTTATGTTTTCTTCCTTAATAAATGCGTTTTGTTAAAAACAATTATGGCTTTTGGAAGCAGTTTGGTGCTTGGGCTGTGGAATGAGGCTGAGCCCTGAGGCGAGACAGAAGGGCCAGGGCCTGGCACCGGCCACATGCTTGGCCCCACCACAGCCCTGGGCAGGCTGGAGGACAGACATGGCTCCTGGCAGGTCATCCAAGTGGTTCTGTGTGTGCCCAGCCTGGTGACTGAGTTGTCATTGTTGTGTTTGAGGGGGTGAAAAGCACATCTGGGCAGCAGTGGGGCAGCCCAGAGGGGCTTTTGTGGGCATTGTATCTTGGGTGAGCTGTGTCTGTGGCACCAAGCATCAGTGTCCCACTGGCACCCATGTGGGCTGTCAGTGTCCTATGGGCTGGCACACATGCCTCTGCTCGTGTCTTTGGCATTGCATGGGGACATTCCAACTCTCTGGTGAGGAGCACATGGAGAATGAATAGCCAGATGCTTGTTTTGGTCACCTCTGTGCCCCATTTCGGTGGTTTCTGCTCCTGCTGAGGTCAAGGGGAGCCACTGAGGTTCAAACAGAAACTGGTAATTTGCCACCTGTGACACAAGTGTCTGTGTGGGGGAAGAGGGGACTTGGGTACACACTGGTGCAGATGGGGTCTGGTCCCTTCTGCCAGACCACTGCTGAAATTCAGACCTTGTGGATTTGCTGGATTCAGGAATGGTCTCAGCAGGACAGGAGCCAGTGTTGACACAGCACATGCCCACAGGGCTCCTCAGCAGATGCAGCCCCTTGCTCCTTCCAGCCACCCAGTGTGACCTCTGTGGTGTTGACAGTGGCTCCCTGGGAGTGTGACAAGGCGTGGGGGTCCCCAGGTCATAGTGCCATGCTGGGACAGCCATCAGGGCATAGCACCCAGGCACCCTCTGCCCTCCCTGCCCTTCCAGATGGACCCGGTGCAGAAGGCAGTGATCAGCCACACCTTCGGTGTGCCAGCCCCGCTCAAGAAGAAGCAGTTCATCTCCTGCAACATCTGCCACCTGCGCTTCAACTCTGCTGTAAGTGGGGCCACAGATGGGGCTGGGAGTGAGCAAGGGGGGCACGGGGCCAGCCCCTGTCAGGGGTGTCCCCAACAACAGGCCAGTCTCATCCATGGGGGCTGTGGGCTACTGGAGCTGCTCTTGCCTCCCCTGGGAGCCATCCCAGCCTGGCCATGCTGGATCTGCAGTGCCTGGGGCTGATGCTGCTCTGCCAGCAAAAATCCCTGGTTCTGGCCTTTGTGATTCTGCTCCACAGCCAAGCAGCTCAGAAAAGGCATAGCTTCCCTGTTTCAGGCTGATTCCCAGCTGGAGGTGCTGTGCCAGGAGGGTCAGTCCCACAACGTGCTCCCAGTGCCCCCACAAGCACCCCATGTCCCCGTTCCTACTCTGCCCATGTCCCTCCAGGTCCCCCTGGCTGGCCCAGACCCTCACAGCCCACGGGTGTTCCAGCATGGAGGCTGTGACCTACTTTGGCTGCACCCAGCCCCGTTCCAGCCCTGTTATCCAGGGGGAGTTTATTGTCTTTGCTAATGAGGCACCACGCTCTGACTGGCCCTTTGCTTTCCCACGTACCAGCCCCCGTTCCCAGCCCTTGGAAAGCCACAGGGGAGGGAAGGGAAGGGATGGGGTAGGATGCTTCCCACTGCTGAGCCCGGGAATCCTCAGCTGGCCCCCAGGAATGCTGTACAAAATAATCTGTCCTACTCAGGGGTACAGTGTCTAATTAATACTGGGGTTCCTCTCCATAAATTGCCAAACCGGGGTTGTTTTGGGGGACAATGAAGCATTGTCCCTGTTGGGAGGACACCAGTGTTCAGGGGATTTTTTTTTTTTTTTGGTGGCCATTTTTATCAGTTTGGTGCAGACATGAATTTATCAGAGTCATGCTTCATTATCCAGCATTCACTGAGAGAGAGGAGCTGGGGACGTGAACCATGTGTTGGACACCCCTTAGGATACATTGGGTGATGTGTCCTCCCCACCAAAAAACCTCTTTATTTCATTTTTACAGCAACAATTCATTGTACGTTTCTGGAGTCATAAATTTTGCCTGAAACCTGTTTTTAGGAGTGACTTGATGCATTTAATCAGAGCAGGGTCCTTATCTCGCCAAGCAAGCAATGTGGTGATGTCTTAGAGAGTGATACCTTGGCCTCAATATCTTGGTGTCAGAGCAGGCTGGGGAGAGGAGGGAAATGGCTCTGTGCTACACCCCACTGCCAGAACCCCTCTGTGCCTCACAGCCTCACTCCCAACACCCCTCTGTGCTACA
>VXAX01006651.1:1863171-1921663 GCA_013399835.1 Leptocoma aspasia | reverse complement strand
GGATAAGAAATACTTTTTAAAATCCTTGAGCTGCTTTATGATCTTTTGAGTTACTTTGGGTTGAGTTTAATTCACTATTTGCATATAATTAGTTTTTGCTAATTAGTTAGGCGGTCATATTTGCCATTTTGAGTCTAATTAATCATTAAGGCACCTACAGTCTTTGTACCAACATTTTAGAGATTCAATATATAAAAGCAGGTTTGCTTTTGGTTCTTTGGTTTGTGTCTTTGCTGAAAACAAAACCAGGGGCAGACCTAACACTATCCTAACACTGCATGCACCTAACCTTCAAACCTTGACAATCAGGTATCTTTATAAGCATTTCATGTCTGCACTTCTAAGTCAAATTCTATACTCAGAATGTCTTTCACTGCAACTACTCATCTATTTGGTGCAGAAATAGATTTTAAAAAGGTAAATACACTACAAAGGATGTGAGGGACTAAAAATACTTTCCTGTCTGTATATGCTTAATCAGGGCACTTTCTCAGTCACTCATAGCCCATAGTGAGATGGGCCTCTTCAGAGAAGGACTCAGCATCATCAGGGTAAGTTTTTTGAACATCTAGGACAGTAGACAAACTCTGGGAAATGGCACAGCTCAGAGACTGACAGCAGGATAGAAATCCTGGGACTGTGGGTTCAGTTCAGCCCAGCTTTACATGGAGCAGAATGTAGTGTCTGAAACGAGGTGTTCCCAAGGGGACAGGATGCAGTCGGTACAAGGGGGAGGAGGAGTCTCAAACCCAGCTGAACTCAGCCCAGCAGAAACCTCGAGGCCACACCCTTGACAATCTTTAGGCAAGTAATTAAGTATTTTGAGTAAACACTCAGTTATCTAAGCAGACAACAGGAATTAAAAGAGTAAAATTTGTAACAGAAAAGTCTGTGAATATCAAAACTCACAAAAATTTCAGTTGTCCCCAAGTGAATCAGACAGAAGAAATAAGGCACATTTCCAACACTGATTTACTAGAGCTGCACTTTGCATTTTTGCCATTACCATTATAGTAATAGTTTTGATTGACACAAGCTCATTTTTAATTAGCCAGATCAACCAAGGCACAACATCAGCATTTCTGAAAGCATCTAAAAAAGCAGCCTACTTCTGCAAGAAAAGCTTATTTTCATTTGAAGATTAAAGGGTCTAGACAGCAGTAGTATGTTTCTATCTGCCATTTCAAAAGGAAGACTTGAAAACATCAGGCAGTAGCACATGAGAGATTAAAAGATACAAGAAGATAACTCACAAGCAATCCTGCTTCTCATAGGTCTTTCTTCCTTAATCCTGTCCAGCGACAGCCTTTAACAGGAACAGTATAACTGCATTAATCAAGGATTAATAGCAAGAGGTCTCAATGCAGCTTTCCCCCATCCATCTCGGATGTGCTCTGTGTTTCACTGGAAAGTGCCATCATCCCCACAATCAGCAACAAGAGAATCACACAACACAAAGCAGAGACCCCTCCTGCTTGGCAGAGCAGGTTGTGTGCTGGGCCAGAGCCAGCAGAGAAGCTGGGACCAGGGCAAGTTCTGCTCCTTGACTACAGTGACTGGAGATCACTGCCACTTTTTCCTGTGCCTTGACTACAGCACTGTGCTGTGCAAGGAGGGGCAGCTGGGAAGGGAGAGAACAAATGGCAGAAACACCAGATCTACCTTAACTTTTCTCTTCCAACCCGTCTGAGGAAGGCCTTGATTAATGCAAAAATGTGGCAAGGTGACAATGTATGTAGTAGAAAAGCTGTCCAAACATCATTATCTCCACTGCTTCTATCCCAAGTAATGTTCTTGCTGTTAGAGAGCTGTTTAACCAAGTAACGTATTCCTGAAGCACACTGCTTTTCCAGACAGCATTTCTGCTTGCAGATGTAGTGCTTTCAATTAAAACTGCTCAGGAGAGCAGGCATGGAGGCTGGGCAGGGGCCCACAGGCACAGACACACCATGGCTTCAGCAAATCAGTGCCACGGTGACCATGGGGGAAGACAGTGGTTGCACCTGATGCTCTTGCAGAAGCAAAATGTGCTCTGCCTAGAGAACACACCCAGCTATTTTTACACCCAAACCAGATGTTTCCACTTTGATGAAAGCAGTCCAAAAGAATTTGTTTTGTTTTTTGGTGGTTTTTGTTGTTGTTTCAATGTGAAACAGACACAGTTAGAAACCTTGAAAGCTGCAGCAAAGAGAAATCGTTATTCCCTGGACAGCTGGGACAGGGTGACTGCCAGCTACTGGGCTTGGAAACAAGCCCTTGTAGAAAATATTCCTGCAGCCAGACTGCACCACTTCAGTTTCTCACTCAGCTTCAGTTTCCTTACATTGGGGTGTCCATGAGCATTAATTTCTTCTGTTGAGTGGACCTGCTAACAGCTATTCATAGGGATCTCTGAAGAAAAAGCTAAGCCAAGTATTTCCATATAATAAATTTAGACTCTACAACCCCACAGTTAACCACTTGAAACACCAGGACAGACTTCCTCTGGCAGTGGAAATCCTGATGGCCTTGTGCTCCTGCATATACTTAACTCTGCCTCTGATTTAGACCAGATTTCCCCGATTGGCGACACAACCATCTGCAAACCTTACAGGACACATTTACAGTCTGACTGACAAACTATGCAATTGTACATTCAGCATGCAAGGACTTGTTAGACACCCAGCTTTGGTTTAAATCCTCTTTTTCCTTTATTTTTAGCAGTCATAGCTGCTTTAGCTGAAACCAGGGGCTTTGTGACTTCTGCTCAGCATCAGCAAGGTTTTCACCTTTCACCATCGTTGCCATCTAACGGCATGCAGAACATGGAGACCAACAGTCTGGTTGCTTTGCTGTCCTGCCCTGTTTTCTCCAGAGCTCATTTTGAGGGAGCACAGCTCACCCCTCTTGCAGCAAGCCCGGGGCTCTCACTGACACTGACCTGGGCATTGTGCTGGGGCGTCCCTCTGCTACACAGCCTGTCTAAATGCCACCCCCCAGGCACAACCCCGAGTGGCCGTGGAAGTGGCACACATGACAGGACACTGCCTCTGCAACTTTGGTATTGGCTAGATATTGAGAGGGGCCGTATTTAAGTGTCAGCTTTTGCTTACAGGGTTCAGCTTTTCCTTCTGCGATCCCTGCAGCCTAAAAATGTACTGCAATCTTCGAAAAGCTGCTCCAGCTTTCCAGAAGCCGCAGCAAACTTGCACCACCTATCGACACAACAGAGCCGCAGGTTTGGGGCCAGGAAGGCGGCACGGCAATCCAAGAGCGCTGCGTGGTGCGGAAACTCATCCCCGCACTCCCAGCATCCTGCGTTATAACGGGCTCCCGAAAGCAGCGCTCCACCTTAGCGGCTGTTTGACACACACCAGGGCGCACCAGATGTGGCTGTATCCCTGCCACCCATCCCGGTGCAGGGCGTAATCTGGAGGCCCCGGGCTGGCCAAGGCGTGCTGCTGCCCCTTTGTCACCAGCTGTGCTTTGCAGAGGATGTCCTGTACCTCCTCACCTCTGGCTCATGCGTCTCTGGATTCCTTGTCACAAAGAACATACTCCACTTGAAATTAACCTTTTTTTTCTCATTCCCATGTATCCCGTTAACTCAAAGGCAACATCTTCTCCAATTTAATTTATTCCTACTGTATAGCAAACTCAGTTTACCCCAATGACCCTGCAAGGAAGGGGTGCCCATCCCTTGTGCAGGTCGCAGACATCCCTGGCACCTCTGCCCCACTGAGCCGTTCCCGCACACTTCACAGCAGGCACTGACACATTGCTATTATCAGAAATACTACATTATATAAAAATTTCTCCCAGCATCATCTCTCCTCTGTGTGCAGCAGAAAGCTACAGATACTTTAGGAGGCTGTCCCAGGTGGTGACTTCTTTGAATACCAGGCACAGCTATGAGCACTGAACACAATAGCCACACAATGCCTGCCAGCAACCAAAGGATGCTATTTCTTCCTCACCTTTGACCACCACTCAGTGCCCTCAGGTCAGGGTGTCTGCAGAGGGGGAATCTCAGTGACCTGAGAACACAGCAGCCTCTCAAAGTACAGAGCTGGCGTGACCGAGATGGACATCAGTCCTGCCCAGGGTGCAGGAGCTGGGAAACTTTTCTTTTGCTGCTCCTTGGAGCCAGAAGGGAGAAGTCAAACACCCTCAGAACAAGAGCTCCACAGGAATACAGGGTGTCTGGCCAGGCTCTTCCCAGACAATTTAGCTGCTATTCAGCATGCCCCACGTTTTGACCACAGAAATGGTACATTAATTCCGCTGTAATGTGCTGAGCTCCCTACTGTGGGTATTGTGGATTTGCTTCATATTATAGTTTTAACTTGCAGGCTACAGCATTATCAGTGCACATTACACTTTAACTCCTTCAAAGCCGTGTACTTGCTGGGAAAAGCTGGTTTTATTTATCCCATTTTCCCCCCATGTGCTAGGCCCATGCTCAGCTGAATTATTTTCCAAGAATCAAATCAGAGCAATGGCGTCAGCATTTTCAGATTAGGTCTTTAGGTGGCATTAGATTTAGGTCATTAGATGTCTATGACCCTCAGGGATTAATTTCACCTTGTTCATAAAAGGAACATGGGGAAAATGTTACCATATGAACACCAAGGATTTGAACAGCACCTCCCCATTCCTCATAATAAATCCTTTTCTCAGACACAAATTAAGTCACATCAGTTCCTCTGGAGATAAAGAAAGAGAGGCAATACCCAGCAGATGAGTATTTGCCCAACAATGAAAAAATACACAGTGCAGAAGGCAAAAACCACCTGCTGTTTGCTCCTTTTGGTGGTGACACCACTCTCCACCCTCTGCAGTAATAGGGGGTTCCTTCAGCCCCTTCCAGGACTCATCCTTCTCTCCCATCTGCAGCATGGACCTGCTTTGATCTCCTTGCCAACGAGCCCTTTGGCTCCCAAGCCTTTTCCAGCCTCACTAACAACATCCTGAAGCACACGTAGCTGAGAGAGGATAAATGCCTAAGTGGGCAGGGCTCCTGTCAGCTCAGCCCACAGGCTCACAGCAGGCAGGATCAGCTCCAAACCTCCAGCCCGGGAAGACAAAGCTCTGGCCACAGGTACCAATCTGGAGCCAGCCCAGAAGTGATGAGGAAGATGAAAGACTGGACAACTCTTTTGTCTGAGTCCTGTGCCAGGGTCTTCACATCTCCAAGAGCCATAAAACATGCACAGCAAACCTCGGAGATAACCAGAGAAGGGTCCCAGGTGGCTTCAGAGTTGAGATGTGACTGGTGGCATTTCAGACATGCTTCAGTGGCCTCAAGCTCAGAAATTCTATGTCTTAGAGCATTTGGGCACTTAGCAATTAGGTGGAACTTCCATTCCTGATTGAAATAACACAAATTCCTGGACAATCAACACATGGGGGAAAAAAAATTTACTTGGGAAAGCTTGGGAGCTTGGGATTTCAAAGTTTAAGTTTGAAGTTTATTACAGTGTAAAACTGCTTCAAATCTGTATCAAGTAGGGGGCAGTTTGCTGGAGAAAGCCAGAAGCACAATCCAGTTCTATCCAGCACAATGTCCAGTTACCTCTTTAACATAACAGACATTTCTCTGTTTATGTTATATTGATTCATCACATTAAACTATGGTACAAGAGATGCAAAATTTAGAAACTACTTTTTCTGGCAGTCTTCAAAGACAGAAGGAGAAACCCCCTTTCAAAACAGAGATTGTTCAAATAAATGAATGAATAAATGATTAAATAAAAAGCTATTTCAACTCTACTGGCCTGATCCATCAAATCTCTGAGACCCCAAGCACCCTATTTTTGTGTTTTATACACTTACACCCAGGGTATATTAGTGAGCACTTGGAAGAGGAACTGGTGGCATCCAGAGGCAAACATTTCTTTTTGCAAAAGACTCAGGTACATACCAGCTTTGATGCTCGGTTTTACATAGTGCAGCATCTGCCAAATGACACCAGTCTCCAAGCACAGATAGAGCCTCATGCCAAGAAAATACAGCAGTTATTTCATCAACAGTTTTGAACAAACATGTCTTAGCTCTTCAAACGTATCTGCTTGTATTATCCAATCCATTACTCTGCATGAACTCTACAGCTTGAAAGGTCTGTCAGATTTGAGGTATTTTAATCCATATTTTTCCAACTCTCTTTCTGATATTTGGAAAAAATTACACTGTTGTCTTTCCTCATATATATTACTAGTTAATTGCAGAATAACCTACTGTAACCTAGAAAACATTACAATTATTATGGACTCCTTCTCAAATGTTCCTTTCCCAGGTCACTCCCTTGACTGGGAAAAAGCAAGCACCAAGAAGCTGCAGTGATCCAGAAAGTGCTCACCAACTCACATGAGGGCCAGATTCTCATCTTTATTATAATATTGTTTCTTTCCAGAAATTATATATGAGACAAGTCTTTTGATATTCAATAACTTGTTTACGGGAAATGATTTTACACAAAACATCAAATGACTTGACAGCAGATTGAATTTAAAATATGATTTTTTAAAATGCTCATGAAATTCATATTGCTTTAAATATAAATTAGCAAGAGTGCCAGAAGGGATGAATGTATTTCACTTCTTGACTGCAGATAATTTAAATGTACAGTTTTACCTACATTACCTCTATTCATTGTTGTTTCTTATTAAGGGATGAGGGAGCTTTCCTAGCTGCTCTGCTGCCTGGTCACACAGATTTCCTGGGAATGTCAGGAGGTGAAGGGATAAAAGGAGAAGTCTCCAGACAGGCACACAGCCATACCAGTGCCAGATCAAACATGGCTCTCCTAGATCCACAGGATCCCAAGAGGAAAACAACAACTGCACAGCATGAGGGATGGTATCATTTTGCTTTTCCAGGCTTGGTTCCCAAAACATTAACTGCACTACTGTGATGTGCCACCCTTAAGAGGAAGGCAGCACCCAAGATTCACAGATCCTCGTGGTTGAGAAGAACAACAAAAATCAGAAGGTCAGCAAAGTCTACAAAGTTTTATTAGTAAATTACTCACAGCAGAGTGAGTAATTTACTAAATTTCACTGGCATGGAAATTGCTACAATAGTCCCTTACCTCCTCTGTAGGTATACACATCTTTGAATAAAGAGGGAAGGTGAAGGGAAGAGACAAAGGTTAGTTAAAGAGAGGAGAGATAAAGAAAGGAAGAAAAAGAGATCACCAGCCTTGGTTCCAGCATGGATGCAGCTGATGGGGTGTCCAGGGTCCTTGGGGTACCACACACCTGGGCTTGGTGGGGCTAAGTTTTCACAGGTAGGCTTTCCCTGCCCTGGAAAGTTTCTCATTTTCTATGCAAACTAGTTACCATGCACAGTCCATGGTTTCAGACCTTTCTGGAAACAGGTCTGAGGGTTTTGGTGGTCTCAAACCCCTGACCCCCATGCCCACTTCTCAGCCTCAATCCTGTGCTTGTGCTTCTCTCCAGGAGCCAGAACAAGGCTGTTTGTCCCAGGAAAGTGCTGCCCTACCCCGTAAGGCCCCTTCTCCAGCCACATCCTGCTCTTTCTCACCACGTTATTACCAACAGCCCTTGGCTGTTATTACCAACAATCTTTGGTTGGTTCCACAGCTATCTGGGTACCAGTGTTTGAGACATACACATTGGCCCCTTATCTTCTGGGCTTCTGCAACTACTGAACGTGCATGTATCCAAATTAAAAGTGAAACCAGGCCCTTATTATCCTCTGACCAGAGCTCACCCTATAGTAGCATCCCTTGTCTAAAGCAGTATTGTGTTTCACAGGGCAGATTCCAAATCTAATAATCATATTATTCCAGTGGGAATTCTTCCCACAGCTTTAAATAGAGTCCATATTCTTTATTTTCTGGCCATAAATACTCTATGTTTTCAAGATTTGCTGCCTGCTACCCCAAAGTGAAGCTAATGGGATACATGCAAATTATTTTGAAAAGTCTCTGAGCTCCTAAGCAGAAATATGCTCAACTTCAAAACCTTACAGTCATTAACAAATTGATACAGGAAGTAACAATAATACACATTTGATGGTTCATACTACTCTCACAAAGACCTTAATTCTCACACTCACACAGATATACAGGCTTATCTAAAATCATATCCAAAATTTCACTTAATATTTGGATTAAACCTCATCCATGAGAAATAACCATCCCATTGGTTGCTTGCTTCCCATGCACTCAACCAAACGCCTCTGGAGTTCTATTTTTGCAGTGGAAGTAAAGCAGGAGGCAGCCAGCATGATCAATCAAGAATAAATCTAACTGATCTCCACAGCCAGAATCCACATACTTGAGACAGAGTCCTCAAAATCCCAGTACCTGCACAGCCATGGGCTATCTACACATTGGTTCCTGTTTCACTCTAAATACAAAGTATTTAAAGACCTGGTAAAGTGCCACAGATGTGTGCAAAGTTTAAGAGTGCTTCAACAGAAAGTGACAACTAAAATAAACCTCTCTGCATAAAATCAGCTCTGTGTATTTTTCCACCCTCTATCAAATTACAGCATCCCCAAATTATGTTAAGAGAAGCCCTGTCTAAAATGTGAGGTGCTGTATTTCATCAACTATCTAAGATGACTCAGGATTACAAGTACTGAAATAAAATGGACATCCTGTTCCAGTTTCCTTAACTAAATTTTCTCCCTCAAATAGCATCAACAAGTGACTTAGTACAATGTCATAACAAACAGTACTTGTGCTGCAGCAACGTACTTGGCAAACAGCAACTCTCACAAATAAATCAGACACATTTTACTGTAGTGGCTAATCAAAAGATCTTCATTTTATCTTGGAGAAAAAGAAAATCATGTATAATAACCAGATGGCAAGTAAACAAATTATTTTCATATTAGTGGGAAAATTATTTGCCTGCATTTGGATGAACCCATAAACAATGTCTAGGACTAAATTTGGCTCTAGATTGTGACACCAGTTTTATAGTGAGAATGTACTGCTCTTCCATCTCACTGAGACCAGGAAAAGGGACATCCTTTCCTCTCTCAGATTTTGGCTGGAGTATTCCAAATACCAGTGCCAGCTAGGCCAGGGAGAAGATGGTTTATGGCACAGCAGGACCAGCCTGCTTTAGATCAGAATCCCTTGTGATCACCTGAGATTAATTACAGTAATAATTAACATCATTTGGGGCTGCCCAGGAGCTGCACCTGTACACTGTTCTGGGGGGTTTCTGATGCACTAGAGAGACACTGTGTCTCTCCCACATGCCACAAGTCACAGCTTCCAAGCAGTGGCTTTATTGCCACGTCACTGCTACCAAAGCATCAATATCTGTGCCGTAGTGTCTGCACTGCAAGTGTCTTACATTTGGGAAACCTGGTAAAACACTGAAAGCCACTTCTCAAACAGCATTCTTTACTCCTGAGCAGTAGCCAAGCTACCACACATTACATTTTGCATTATATTTGGGGAGAAAAAAAAAAAAACCCACAAAAACCCCCACAAAACCAAAACAAACCACAGCCTACATCAGTAGAATAACCAGTTCTCAGTAAAAAATTCTATATGTAAGGATATGCCATTTGGAGAACCCACTCATTCCCATCAAACAAAAATTTCATTAAAAATAAACTTCTCACCTGTAGCTAGCTTAGTAATTAGGTGCAGCTACATTCATTAGTTATAATTCAGAGATTACATGGGATAACAGCATCCTCTAATAAGGAAAAACAACACTTGGTTTATGAACTGGGTTTGTGGCAATTTCCTTAAAGAGGAGCCTGCTTTATTAAATTGTATGGATACAAAGTAACAATTTTAATTGTTTACTGTGAGAGGTGAATATGAACACATTTCTCAGAAGCCCAGGAGACCAACCTTGATGTTTCTTCCAAATATCAAGTAGTCATTTTGAAGCTTTTTTTTTTGGTTTTTTTTTTTCTTCTGAGTAGTGGGAGCTCCAGGAGAGAGGCTGCAGCCCTTGGAGAGAGACCAGGGTACCTGCTGAGGCAGAGCCCTAATAGCACACAGGTGAGACCTGGGCAGCAAATTGTGGGTTCATTTTCTCATCAAGGGTGCTGCAACCAAGCAGCAGGGCCATGACTGGGTGAAGGCTTCTTTTTTGGCTGCAGACTAGAAGAATCAAAACCGATTAGCTTGTGTTTGCCTTCTCTGCAGCCCTCAATAACCTCCCTGTGAACCTCCCACTGACAACCTTCAGCTGTCCCTTGCCTGATCAATTCATCTTCCTGATCTGCACGTTGGGGTTAGCCCAGTCATAGACCCAAAATTCATGCAATACACAAAATCTCTCATTATTGAACAATTTGTTTCACCATGACAAACAAAAGCAACATCAGTACTGCTTCCCCACACGACCTGCCAGTCTTCTGGTAGATTTTTCAGCATCAATTTCACCTTATGAGAAAGACTGCACCACAGCCTCCTTCAAAAATTAAACAGGCAGCAAGGTATTGGATTTCACCACAAAACATAAAAGTACTAGCAGTGAAAAGCAAGCACAGTTTTTGGGGAGGGTGAGGCCCCATTTAAAGCAGATGGAGCTGCCTTTGTCATTTTAAGTAATAACCTATCTTTATGTGCCAGTGAAAAGCATATTGCCCCCTAGATTCAAAACACTTATTTTTTTATATCTAAAATCACATGGTGGTGATAGTTTGGACATTCCTATGGATAACTACTTAAGTTTCAACCCAAGCAACAAAGTTACAGTCTTACAAATAGTTTTACAGTGACTTCAATATTTAACTTGCTGCCCAGTACATCAGAGAGCTTTTGGTCACCCCCTAATACACTTACTCACGTGGTCCAGGTATGACCATATACCATATCAAAGCAAAGGCAGTATTTGCAGAATACGTTCCTTAAGTCACAGGAAAGTTGGGGTTTTTTCAGCTCAAAAGAATTATTTGTTCAAACCCTCACAAACTTCATGCTATGGAACTACCAAAAGAAACATTATGGACATACACCAAACAACTTACTCTGTCACAATGTTACCAAAGTAGGTGTTTTTTAAGCAATTGTAGAAATTCAGAAGCATGGAGAAAAAAAAAAAAACAGGTCTTTGTTCTGTAAAATTCATAATTTTTCTGTTTGGAAAGACAGAAATAATGTTTTTTAATGTAGATCTGTTATGAAAACAACACAGCTATTGCTCATTCACTTACCCCACTTCTGCTATAGTCTCCAACAGCTGCAAATCCATACTCTGTCTTGGAACGTTCAGATTTTGCTTGTGACCCTTGAGTGAGAACCCCCTTGAAGGGGGTACTGCTGCCAGGGCAGTTAGCAGCACAGTGGATGCCACTAGATTGCCCAAAACTCCCACATCAAATCCACAGTCCAACTTCTTGGCAGTTCAGATATTTCAAGCTACCCTAGAGTGGCATTTGAGGACCTAAAAACTGCTGAAAACCCAATGTGCTGTTTCTGAGGTCTCACCCACCCCTGGGAGAACCCAGGAACAAGTCTCAACTCTGCTGCCTGCTGAAGAGTCATGCTTTTAATGAGTTTCTGCAACAGCTCCTTCTGCTGAGTAGATAATAAAGATCACCTGAGATTAATTACAGTAATAATTAAGAGCTGACCTTCTGGCAGTTAAGCCAGATACCTTGCCTTCCTAACGGCCCATCGCACAGGTGCAGAATGATGATGTAGCTCTTCAGGATAAGTTACTCTTCACCTGTTTAGAGATGTGCAATTTGCACATAAATCACAGCCTCAACCCAAACCACTCTCATTTTCCATTTTCAGGATTCAGTGCTTTTTCAGAAGCAGAAAAACATTTATTTCCATGGTCAAGGGAGAGTAGACTTTGTTTTCTCCAGTATTAATTACTTCTGTCCTTGCAAACAAAAGTATAAATCTAGATGCTAGCGATAACCACAAGAGGCAAAACTTACCCACTCTAGATTTAATTATTTTCTAGCACAGATTAGGAAAAGATCCTGGAGTTGAAACAAGACTGACATCCCCACTTCCCAGCAGAGATGCCTGGTGCCCTGGGCATGGTGAGGAGGAAGAACAGCAGGTGACCTGACCCGCTGCCTCCTCTGCCCTGGCCACACACTGCCTTTCTCCATGGGGCCTCATGTACCACGTGGACATCTAAAAACCTTCTAAGTATCCGGCACCAGAGCACTATGTGGGTTTTGGGATGGCAAACAGCCACTAGCACAAGCCCAGCTCCTTCCACCTCCCTATCCATCACTTGCCTCAAAAATTGGTGTAGGAATAGGTATTTCCAAACACAGCCAGCCTGGTGAGACAGACGCTGGGCTTTGGTATTCAGAACAGCTCAGCCTTGATTTAAGCAGATATTTTGTTGTTTGTTCAGCTCTTTCCCCCCATATCTTGGCACCTCATTGAAATGAGCTTTACTAGGCACTTACATAGCAGAGCTGTAAAGAAACCAGCTGGTTAATTTAAAAGAGTGCAATCCTTACAGCTTTCCCCTCTGGGAATTTCTTGAAGCATACACACACAAAAAAATTTATATTGTAACACTTTTTCTACCACATCATGAGTTTTACTTCCAAATCCATGCTCTGAGGGAAAAAAAAAGTCTCACTATCACTCTGCATTTTGCAGGGGCAAAAGGAGATGCTAAATTAAAACTTTAAAAAACATGTAAGAGAAGGATTATGGTCTCAACTCCCATCCAAAGCCACTAAGAAATCAGTATCTCTGCCAAGAGTACATTTTGTCACTAAAATAGTTGCTACTGCAGGCCAGCGTTACCCCAGATCGACCACGTATCAATAGAGAACACCTGACATTCAGCTGGACAGGCTGAGCCCGCAGCCCCCTGCAAGGGACAGTGACAGGCGGTGCCAAGAAGCTTTTATGACAAGGGACGAGCTTTGGATAGGGCAAGGCAGGGAGCTGATACAGGAGAGAAGGAACAGACAGACAGGCAGGGTCCTGAAAGCTCTTGGAAGTGGCAGAGAACAAACAGCTGAACCGCTGGAGCCACAGGAGTTCAGACAAGCCACATAGCAAGGCTGGAGGCAAAAGAAGGCAAAAATAATCTATAAACCTATTTCAGCTGAAGACATGGAAGCAGGAAGAATTTGAAGGAAGAAAGGGGAGTACATTGCCCTGTGGGAACAATGCATATGTATTCATACAGCTATTTTAGTGTTGCCTATTAGTAGGAGCAGATATTGTTGTTTGTTGGACAGCAAATCCTTCCAAGGCCATGAAGCCAACCAACAAATCCTTACCCAACCCTCACTCCCAAAACCTATCAATTAAAAAGCTATTCAGCAGTTCTCCCTCTGTGTTCTGCACCCCACTGCCCAGTGCAAGGCATGACGGTGACATTCCAAAGAAATCCAGCTCCACACAGGGCCAGCCCACCAGATGCCAGAGACACAGAGCTACCCCGGCAAGTCTGCAGAGTATTTATGAAGCAGTTTGCTAAATTATACAAAGGGAATAATTTCCAACGTAATGGTGTGTTTGCATTCTGAATATCTGATTTCCTGTTCAACAAATAACCTAAACACTCCCAACCAAATGAAATGTAGACAAGACTTAAAATGTTTGAAGAAAAGCACTCATCCAGAAAATTAAGGTCAACATGGAACAGATGGTGCCTCTGAAAAATGTGGCTTCAACATTTATCTTTATGTAAAATAAAAATCTTTTAAAAACCTCCGGCTGTTTGGTGACAGTCCTACTTGAAATATTGGACCTCACACTCCAGGGATAATAAAGAAGCACTAAAAAATTACTTCAAAATACTAAATCTAAATAAAGTTCTCTCAACTAGTGTGCAATAAGATTTTTGTGGGCACGTAAATACATATCAATAAAATATAGATTCAAGCGCTTCTGTAACTGCCATAAATATTGCAACTGCTCTTCCCATTTCCATAAATATGACCCACAACTCCCAAGTGAGAAGCATTTTCATTTGCAGCAGTCAGGAGAAAAAACGGTCCTTTCTTCTTTATCAAAGTCTTTTGAAAGGCTGAATTTGAAGCCCAGCACATGGGGAGCTGTGAACAACTTGTTACAGTGATGCATGAAACGCCTTCTCCAGCCTCAGCAGATTCCATCTATGGGATTGCAAGAAGATCATGGTTATTCTTGAGGGCAGGCAATGTCACAGCCAGCTGGGGAGGGAAACAGGGGCTCTAATTGGGCAGGGCTGTAAATTACCTTGGTAATATAGAAAGGAGCTGGAACAAGCAGAAATAATGAGACAGACCTGTCAAGCACCCGAGGAGTAATAACATGTTAAGAGACAAACGAGAAGAGGTCGAGCACTGGCATGAGCAGTAGTGCAAGTGCTCACAAGGCAAGGTGAGCAACAGGCAGGGGAAGGCTCAGCAGGACACCAGGTGAGCACCTCCACTGAGAAGGTTTTTTCAGGACAGGTAAAAGAGAAGGCAGTCAAAGAAACCACAGAGCTGCACAGCAGGCAGCTCTCAAGTTTACAAGAAACAAAGAAAAAAGAAAAACCCAAACCCAAAACCCTCATATCCTGAGTGAACCAAATATTTTTGGGACATGAGGTAACACCTGTGGTACCTAAAAATACTGTCCTGTGGAGACCTCCTCCTGTGCATCACCCTGCTGACAGCTGGGACCCTCTGACAGGCTGTTACTTCTGATCAAAGGCTGCACACAGCACCTGAAGCTAATCCCTTAAGCTAATTCCTCAGGGGCCACTTGCGTGCCTGAACTGAAGAAGCAGCCTCACCAGCTTTGGCCATCAGAGCAGCCACAGCCACAGAAGGAGCCATTTGCTCACACCACCCAAACGAAATCACAATTAGCCCAGTGACAACAGGCTGCTGAAGCACATCCCCAAAACCACAAGGTAATTACAGATCTACTATCAGTTCTTGTTTCCCAGTCACCAGACATGCAACAGAACAACCCTGATCAATGCACCTCTTTTCTCCAGTGTGGCTTCCAGACATTTACACCTACTAGAAAGAGCCAGATTTTTGCGGCTCATGCCTTCAGGTCCAACACTGATGAAGTTGCACAGTGAGCTTCTGCAAATCCACCTGGCTAAAAAGACTACAGGAGGTTAATTGCAGGAATTTTCCTGAGCTGACACATCCTTCTAATTGGCTTCATGATACTGACTTACTGACGTTTTGGGTCCCACTTCCTCTAGAAATTACCTCTGATTCCCCATACTACTTGGGAAGATAAGCTTAGCAATAACATTTAGACTCACTGTCCCTAGCAATGGGCCCTGCCATCAGTAAAGCACAGCCAAAATGAAACCAGAACGGGCATTCGAAGGAAACACTTGCAAGAATCGCTTTTGCACAGAAGTTTCTTGCTTCAAGGTCACCCCAACCCACATCACAGACAGCTCTGATAAGCAACACCACAACAGCTCAGCAGAGATTTAAAAATAGTAGAGAGTTTATGAAGTTATCTTTCTCTCCGTAAAGGTTTTTAAAACTAAAATAGATATTTTATTTTCTTCTAAAAGAAGGTTGTGTTGATTTTGTTGGTCCTATTGCATAGCCAAGCGCTGCTGCTGCACATAGAAATGTCTATCTCCATCAGGCCTCAACTCACTATTTTTAAAAATAAAGTAAGTAATATTAATTTGTTCCTCCAACACCTGGTGTTTAAACTTATTTCTTGGCAACTTCTGTTCTCGGCATTTAAACATTTTTCATGTTCACCTTAAGTCTGGCAGCACTATTGGTTATCCTTCTCTGCCTCAGTAATAATTTGGTTGATGGCATGCAGGTGGGCTTCTCATAATTAAAAAACCCATTTGCAAAGTTTGCATTAGGTGATCTGAAAAAATAGAGCACTCCTTTCAAAGGTTAAATATAAGTAAGCTGCAGAGCTCCATGAAAATATTGCATAATTTAGGGATAAAAATAGTTTTGTTTTATTCAAGCTAGGCTGGATAGGTAGATTTTTACTGCAATCAGCCCAAACCTCATCTCTCCAAGTTACATGCTCAAGTTGATTACAGAAAATTAAATTTAGTATTAATCAAGCTAGGAAGAAGGAAATTACAAAAATTAAGCTAATGCATAAATCATAGAAAAGAATGGTGGAGCCAGCTAAAGATCATTTAATGCATCTGCATCTTGTCCCACACCAGAACCAACCCCCCCTCCCCAAGCCACTCCTGACAGTCATGGTCTAACCCTTTCAAAAATTTCCCCACAACACAGGTACCAGAAGCCACCAGTCAGAGCCCTGCAGGGCCCCACCAGCCTCTCTGCTCCAGGCCTTGCTTTGGCATCCCCCAGGTGTCCTGATTTATCCCCCACCCCTGCCCCAGCTGGTAGGGCCCAGGAAAGCAGCTCCTCCCAGTTGTACTGACAGGTCACTTGCAGTTTTGGGCACAGAACTGCAGCACTTGGCTCCACTGGAAAAAAAAAGAGCAAACCCAAAAGGCAAGGCCAATTACCTAACTACAAAGGATCCAGGCTTAGAAATATATATTTGTAAAAGTTTCCTGATTTAGAAAGAACTCTACATACTGGCTGTGGCTTTCAGCTTCTCCACACCATCCACACCTTAAACTATGGATTTAGCATCTGACAGATCTGCACTACCACTTTATCCCAGTTTGACAGATGAGAAACTACTGCCTGCATAGGACCTGATCCAAATTACCCTTGAAGTCAGTGGGATCTCCCAGTGAGACATGGGACATAGGGTGGACAAGCATGGTTCCACATTTCCCAAACAGCTGTCCACTATTTTGCAAAGCCATTTCATCCTCTGGACACCCAAAGAAAGCTTGGTAGAGGGCTCTGCTGACACACTACAACCAACATACAACTACGCTCCCATGGAGTCACATTCGATGGTGTATTAAACCAATTTTGTCTTTTATATGCAAATGTATTAAAAATGGAGCAGCCAGTCAGCCCTACAATCCACGCTACACAGCCGAAACAATCCCATTTAAACTTGTATAATAAGGAAACATTTAGCTCTGAAAGTACATTTAGAGCACAAGAGTTTTCTTCTCTGAGCTACATCCTGATGTTTTCTTCCTTTCCTAATCTTACTTCCTAGGACATGTACAAATCCAGACAGTCTTTATCAGCTGGGGGTGTGGGACGGCAGTTTTAGATTAAGCTCTTACAACTGCATTGTTTTCTTTATGAGGAAAAAAAAAAATATCAGCGACTTAGAGAAATTAAAAACCTAAATGAAGTCCTTAAGAGTTCTCCTTAGTCACTTCCAAACTTTTTTCCTAATCCCTCTGAACTCCAGTAGTTTAATCAACAGCTTGTTTAGGATTAGTCTTCTCATCCCAGTTACACACACACACAAATGTCAATCACAGAATAAATTAAAAAGCAGAACCCCCATAAAGAGCCATAACAATTTCACATCTTCCGGAAGCAAGAATAAAGGACTCAGTAGGATGATGAAGGCTGAAGACAGAAAGAGCATCTCTTAATGAATTCCTGGGATGCCTGGGGCCCCTGTGCTCTTCAGCAGGGAGGGCCAGGCTCACCCTGCAGCACTGCACAGTGACGGTCACACACCTGGCTGCGGCACAGCCGGCGGGAGCTCCACTGCGGTCACTAACAGAGCTCATCGGGTCCGGGCTGGGCAGTCACAGCCCTGCAGCCTCCCCAGGAGCATGCACAGGTGCTGGACTGAGGGGCAACTCCCCATCACAGCCCTGCAGCCTCCCCAGGAGCATGCACAGGTGCTGGACTGAGGGGCAACTCCCCACATTAACCGACTGCAGCTCCCGAGCCAGCTGCCAGCAAGGACTGCAGGGACACAGCAAGGCACCTCCCGGGATGCCGCGGGAACGCACCGCTGGACACCACACACGCAGTGCAAATAACTGCTTGGCTCAGGGGTTAAGGACAAAGAGCATGTTTGACTGGGCAAATCTACAAGCATTTGAGAAGCAAGGGAACAACCTGGCAGGTGAAAACACACGGGCCATGAAGGAACCCAGGAGACTTCCCCAGTAACACTCCAAACCCCATTGCTTTTACTAATTCCTAGTCCTATAAAAGCACTTCAAGAGCTTCTGAAGAAAACTGCCTTATAGTGGGGAAAAGATCCCTTGTTTTACAAGTATGTACATGAGCTGCAGAAGATGACCATAGCAGCCAGGTCATTACAAAACACAAGGTTCAACGTCCATGAAAAACATCAGGGGTTTAAGGGAACAGCACCAGTCTCCTGAACACTCCCCTGTCCAGAGAGCAAGGCAGACAGCCCTGCAGTGCTACTAAGGGGGCTGTGCAGACACTGCATTGAGGTAGAAAAGGTGTTTTGTATCACTTATCACGGCTTTGCAGAAGCAGCACTCACTGCAGACACCCTTCTTGGGATTTGTGATGCTAAAGAGCAGCATTATTTGGAGAGCACAGGACTGCAAGCTGCCAATTTCAAGTTCTGGCCAAAGCTAATTAAACAAGTTGTGAAGGCAAATTACATTTCAGGTCCTGCATTTTGGTCCAGCATTTGTATTTGTTTTTATACCACCTTCCCATTTTCACTGTGGACATGGGGTGTATGACTTTCCTCTGTATCCAAAGTTATGACAGTATTTCACAGTACAGGACTGCTTTGCCACTTTTAAATCAAGGTGACTCATGCAGAAGATGGAGAGAAAAAGCACAGATGGCAGCAGAAATACAGCAGAACTCTTTCCACTGCCAGTCTGCCATCAGTCCTTGTGCTGGGGCAGGTAGGAGAGGGGGAGCTGTTGTCAGGTGATGAGAACAGGGCATCTTGTGATTCCAGTGTATGGGGACTACTCAGCAGCACTTCAGCACTGTGCAGTTTGCAGTTTGTGTCTGGGTACACAAACACCTTCCAGTGTCTTTTTTCCCTTGGAAATCTGTGTTATCCAGAATGAGACTATCCTAAGTGCAGCCTAACCATTACTAGGAAGACATCTGTGCATAGACTCCCTGACCCAACCACTGAGCACCCATGAACTGCCTTAGCATGTCACAGTAATTCACAACTGCTTGTTTGCATAGAGGTGTGTGTCTGTCTCTGTGAACAGAGGTGGTATGATCCCAACAGCTGTAAGGCAGGCTCCCAGATTCCTCTGCAAGCTGAGAGCTCACTATCTTGACACTGATACCTCTGAGGTAAACAACCTTGTCACAGATTCAATGGAAGATCAGAGGACCTTGAAAAATTATATTTAAGTCCATGTCCATTTCAGGGCACAGATTTCCCCTGCAAAGAAGTAAAAATTTATTAATAAACTGTAATAGTTTCATGTAAGAAACAGGAAAGCAGGAATGCTACTAACCTTGAGAACGTGAAGACCAGTCTCTTGCTTTTATCCTCCCAACTGCACAGCAATCATCCACTTGACTGCAGGGTTGTAATTTTATGCCTCTTATTAGCATTAATCATATCACTTTTTACTTGGAATTTGCGAACAAGTATTCTGTTTATTTAACAAAAGCTCAGATGCATAGAGCTACAAACATCAGGCACCTCAGCACACACTAACAGAGAGTTGCCCTTGATTTTAACTTCTTTATGCCACAGAGAAGTTAAGACCACTAGGACTTGAGATCCACACTGCACATACTCCAGTGAACACCAAGACCCCACCATGCCATCACCTGCACTGTTCACTTTGCTAACTTTACAGCTACTACTGACTGGGCAGCATGGCTCTCACACCATACTTACATCTGATGTATCTCTGGAACACGTCACGCATACTTCCTGGGTTTAGAAGTCCTCCTTGGCTTCCTTTTCACAAGCATATCAAATGTCTTAGAGCAACACTGCAGAAGAAGGTTGTCCATGCATCTAGACTATACATCACATTTATTTGAACAAGTAAGCAATTTAAAGTCCCTGAGTTACACGTCACCTCCTTACACCATTTCCCCAGAAATGACTGCTTTCTGCTTCACCAATGACCAGTATTCTTCCATAGCAGCACGCAGAGGGGATTCTCCTGAGGCATGCCACCCTCTTGTGTCCAAAGCAAGTTTCACTAGTTCCACCTGGAAGTACCAGGAAAGCACTTTACCGGAGCAGAGACAAACAGCCCTCAGGTGTCTGGGCACACAGGTCTCTCTCAACCTCCCTTCAGCACTTTGTTGCTGCTGATGCTTGTATTTCAAACGAAGTTCACTATTTCACACCAAGCAGGGAACTTGCACCAATTAGAAGCTATTTTCAACAGAGCACAATAGAGTACCAAATGCAAAAAGTATCAAATGTAAACAACTTGTAAACATTAGTAACATCGGTAGATTCAAATAACGTGAATGACCACAGAGACAACTCACAATCCAGAAACAGCCTTTTGTCATGAAGTCTTTATGGCTTGACAGAAAGAAAGTTAGATTTGTTTTTGATGTGGTTAGTGCAATTTTTTTTTTATTTGAGAGGTCAGTTAAGAGTTAAACAGATGAATCCAGTATGACACCTCAGTTTCCGAGTTGTTTTTGAACCTGATCTGAAATATGGCACTGGACTCTCATCTAGAGTCAAGGCATTTGTGATCTCAGAAATAAAACCAGCTATTTGCCCCACAGGATATGGAGGGGGCTCTTCAAGGGATAATTCGTATTTCATATAAAACAGAGGAAGGAAAGCTTAACAGCATCAGAAGTGCAGCTGTGTGCTTGGCCAGTACCTCTGCAATCCACATATACAGCTTCATCTAATACATAATTTATTTGGAGAAGTGAATGAAGGAAGGAGGAGTAGGCAGACTCATTGAAGAGATGGGTAATGCAGCATTTGAGAACAGTCCGCTCCTGGAAATTCAGGCTCCTGCAAAGTAACCTTGGGCTTTTACACAAGGAAAGGCTACGAAAAGCATATTCCCCAACACTGTCTGAATTTAGATCCTTCTATTCTGCTATTTCATGCAAAGCAAGAACGAATATTCAAGCTTCTATCCAAAGCAAAAATCAGTGCCACTTTCCTTGATAGTGATAATGGTGTTTAGAGAATTTTTCAAGTAGCGTACACCTTTCTGGAATCAGAATCGAGCTTCAGCACACTCACCACATCTTCAGCTTTGATCCAAGCTATCCATTCCCTGATTCCAGAGACTCCACTAGATCTGGCACCACCATTTCCTTACACTTATTGCTTTCACAAAGCTATATTCATTCCCAGGACACCTAGCTCACCAGAGCATTTTTGCTCTTCCCCTTCATTTCTCTCCCAATACGAAGAGCTCCCATTATCCCTAACGGAAGTCAACGCATGCGTGCACAGGACAGAGTAGACCTATTAAGGCTACATGGTTGACCAACAGAAATACATGTATGTAACTGAAATTTTCTTCTGTTTAGCAAAGGGCACCGAGTTTTAATTGAGACATTTCCACCTGTGACCCTTATTTCCTTGTATCCACCTTCTCCCCCTACCCCCTTTATGTACGGGGAAGACTCACTGTGCTTCCCTGATGCAAAACAAGAAATAGATCACATCAAGTTTGCTCCATACACCAAAAGGTAAAAAAAAAAACCAAAGGACAAACTGGTTCACAGTTAACTATAAATAAAAGTGCAGTAAGTGTTCAAGTAGAGTGTAGAGTTTAAGCAAGCTGTACAACCACATTTGGCATAGTCATCTTTTAAAGGCCCTGCGTGGGTCCCTCCCATTACTGACAGCAGGGGGAAGAGGCTGAACACTATTAGCTGGTGCTGGATTTACAGGTCCTCGTCCATTGCCTCTCCCACTACCTGCATAAATGTGGCCGTGGTTATACGTGAATGGAAATCCACTTGCTTCAGGTCCAGTTTGTAAACCATTTCCTAAAAAGACAGAAAAAACGTTATCACAAGTTCCACAGATTAAAATCACTGATCACTTACATAAGTTTACCAACAGGGAATACATGTTTGTATTCAGGGAATACAAACCAACAGGGAATACAGAGTTTGCAGTAATCACCAAACCCTGAAGACAAGTAGGAAAAGCCTCCCTGGCACTATAAGACCCCAAATCACAGCTTACCTTTCCCCTCCCAAACTACCCTCCCTCCATCCCTACTCCCCTTTCTCAGCTAAAGCAAGAAGGGTCACAATAACAGCTGTGTAACACCAGATACTATGTATGGGCATTGTGTAGGCAGGCTAGAACTAAGGCTCCCTCTCAGCTTACAACTGCTCAAGGCCTTGAAGCATTTTCATATTTAAGATTCTATGTTTAAATACAGCACAAAATGATATGGATAAATCAAATATTGGAATTCAGATTACCACCACATCTGTTTTCGGGAGCTAATCAGGCAGGAAAGCCTTGAGGTCTAGCAAGACTGAAGTAATTTTTAAAGCCAATGTCTCAGGAGATTTAAAGAAGCAGAATTTCAAGTGCTGCAAAAACTTTTCAAAAGCATCACAACAATTTAATATTAGTCAAGACCTCTTATGTGATATAGGCACCCTGAATATTCTAATCTCCTCCTCTCCTACGGAAGAAACCCTGAAAACAGTTTCAGGAAATGTTCATGCTTACATGCTTGAGGTTCAGGTCCCAGTCTGAGTGACTTTTTAGAGCCTAGTTCATTTTTTTATCCCAAGAATGGAGAACTCTTAAAATAAATTTCTACTCCCATTAAGTCTCTCATTTTTTCACTTCTACAAACTGAAAAAAAACTTACCCAGTGGCCCAAAAGTACAAGTACCCATACCACTTGAAGCAGAAATATTATTCTGTTCACCCTGTGCCTTTAGAGAAAGGAAAACAAACAAACAAACAAAAAGACACAGATCAGAGAAAGAAAATTCACATTTTTACAGAAAGGGGCTGATTTTTTCCCCTCTGTGTTTTTACAGTGGCTCCACATGGAATTTATCTGCTACTTCAATTATTGGCCCATTTTTAGCTATATATCAGAGTCCATTTTTCCAGAAGAGTCACATCTGATCACAGCCTAGTGTGAAATATTCAGAACAAAGAGCACTTTAAGCCAGAAGCCTCAGACAAGTCTAACATACCAGTTTGTTCTGCCCGACGTGTTCCGAGTTGGGTTCACTGTAGTTTGGCACTTCTGAGTACACCATGCAGAACCTGGGAAGAAAATAGGATTATTAGAAAGTTCTAAAGCCATTTTTAACAGTTCTCAACTCCACAATTCACAAAGCATATACTCTTGACACATCCCATCACCTAGAAGTAATTAATCCAGACCCCACTGTTCAGAGAATATCCATAGGTATTAAAAGGTGCTTTGATCCCTTTATAGGCTTGTGGTGAGGCTGCCACATCTTCCTGGTGAGGGCATTTCAATCAAGCAGAGGCAAGTATTCATTTAATCAAGGAGGTAAACTGGCCTAAATAAAACAAAAGGTGATGAAAGGGCTCCCTTTATCCCTCTTCCAGCTGCATAATCTTGTCCAGCACCCACTCATAAGGTCAACTGAGGCACTGAGTCACCCAGCCTGCTCCCAGACAGGGACTGCATTACACCTCTAGAGAAAACTCACTCCCACACGCTCCCATACTATGCAGTGCCCCATTAACAATAATAGCACAGAGGAGCCCAAAACAGGCAATGAAACTCAAAGCATCCTTCTCCACTCAAGGGGACTGTGGCAGAATAGGCCCACCAACTCACAACATGGAAATTATGGCAGAGAGAAAGAAAGATCTGGATCATTACACTGCTTGGAATGGTTAAACACAAGTGGAGCTCCCACCTGCTGCTGGGGAGGCACAACCCAGATAAGGACTCTCATCACTCCAGCCTGCTGGGAGGGTAAGTCCTGGGTGACACTTCTGAGGTAAGAGACATTGTACAAGACAATCTGTAGGTTTTTTTTCATGTAAATCCATCTAAACACAAGGCATTTCTGAACCACACAGGAAGGTATGTGGCAACCCCAGAGCCCTACTTCCCTGATGACTGCAAGGTTTCCCACAGCACTTTGTGCAACTGTGCAAGTACTCTTCTGGTTAGAAAATGTTGCTATTTTTTCTATTGCTCAAGAATGTTACTCATGTTTGTTCTTAGGCAGGAGCTGTTGCCCCAGTCCGTAGGCAGTTTAAAGCAGGTTTAATGAGGCTTGCTTCTGCTTGGATATGATTCACTGGAGTGACCTTGCTCTTCCTTCTCTGCACTGCCTATCCCTCAAGGATGACACACACATAACACAAAAGGCTTCGACCAAAATGAACTGGTTAATCAAGATAAGGCCTAGGTAAGCAATGCAGATTCAGTCCCTTGTCACTTACACATTTCCTCCTCCTAGACCTGTGCCAATGATGGAGGCTGATCTTCCTCAAAGTACGTACAGTCCAGACAGGGTTGGAGCTCATTACATCCATGGCCAACGGAGAACACACTTTTCCTACCCTGAATTCCATTTCCTAAGAGCTACCAGGTCTCATACTTACCATAGCACTCTGCTGTAAAGTATGAACACACAATACTTACTCCCCAATTTTATGCAGCTCCCCTCCTCGTCCTGTGTAAAGTGTCAGGCATCCTTTCCACAGAGATGCATACCTGGCCAAAGAAAGGAGAAGTGAAGCAGTTTCTTAGTGAATGAGCTGACAGAGGAAGTGGAAGCATGCTATCTTCCAGGAAGTTAACAAGTATTACACACCAGCATGGACTGAAAAAGTCCCCAGGGACCCCAATGTCACCAACTGTTTATAGATCCCATGTACTACTTCTAGCAAAAGGTACCGGAAGCTCAGCAGACTCCTTTGACAATTCCAGGAAAGCAGCCAATTATTTTGAGATTGGATGCTCTTTTGTTGTCTGGAGCAACCCTTATGACTTGTCCTGCAGAGAAAAGGCATTTTGCCAAAAGCAGTATCTGTGCAGTATTTGGTGACAACTCCCAGTTCTGCTTTCAGCAGGAGCCAGAAGAATCACCTTTTCTTGCTGGAGAATAGCTACTGCTACTGAATGTGTATGATCAAAAGTGCTTACATTCTCCATATAGGTCCTTACCAGACTGGGTTTTTTTAAAGGCACAAGTTTGGCCATCAAACTCCAAGTGATGTATAGAAACACACTGAAATCATTTTTTTGCAGGAACATTCCCTTACAAAGACAGTGTGAGTGCACTCTGTTCTTTATGGTGGCACTTGACTTCAAGCACTGAAATTTGAGCCATACAAAACTTCCTCTGTAATTGTTCCCTTTAGTCAGGGGCATCACGTATGTGTAGAGAATGAGGAAAATGCAGACCAGAATCACAGGCATAGTGCAAGGGAGTTAAAAAGAATGTTTTTTATTGGAATGTATTCCTGTGTGTCTTCTAGCACAGGAATAGGGAGCCTCAGCAACTGCCCTCATGGGAGTCACCACTCTGGACAAGTCACCACTTCCTTATGCTCCGGGTGTATCTCTGGAGCAGAGATAACAAATCTTCCTCTTGCCCTCTGCCTTATCTGCTGAGACTGGGAGACATCCGCCCGCAGCAGGGCCCTGAAGAGGCACCAGGGAGGAGTCAGGTTAGCAGGAGAGGACAGCACTGCCAGTGCAGTGATAACCTTCTCCATACCTCAGCACCAGCAGGAAAGCACAGGCACTGTAACTGCAGATACTAGCTCGGGAGCTTTCCATCCAGAATGAGGATTAGTGTTCTTCACTTCATAGATTCACCTTAAAGATTCCCTCACTGCATAACCTTTAATAACCAGCTAGTCAGGCAGTCTTGTGGCAGAAAACAAAGGGAAAGAGCTACCCAACAATAAATGCAAGTCAAACATACATCTACTGGGAAAAGACCCAGCAAACCATGTGACTAATAACCTCCAGCACAAAGTTATTCCACGTATGCAAGCATTGGTTTTTATCTCAAAAAGAGCTGGCCATAAAGCACTGAACTTTAATTTCAAATTCACAAATATTAAGTGCAACAGCTTCCTGTAAATAGGTTCACCACCCAGTAACAAAAGTAAGCAACAGTGTCTGCTTTTGCAGAGGAATGCATCTGCAGCTTGAAATTCAGCAAGGGTGAAAAAAAATGCATGTTTACTCGTGGTGCCTGTGTAAGCTTTTCTGTTTGTATCAGAGGCCATCCTGCACTATGAAGCCAGATTAGTCTACAGAGCTGAAATTTACCTGCCCTGCAATGGCAACATCGCACACTCGAATCTATTTAAATATTAAATTGTGTTTGGAGAACCCTGTATACCAGCATGAGGCCAGTTTTCTGAAGAGGAGAGCCAAACCAGAATGGATTTAGCTTTTGCCATTTCACTGCCTCCGCAGTCCTTAGGGAGCATGCAATTCATGTAAATGAAGGCATGACTTTGCCACCCACCAGAAACAGTGATGTCAGCTCATAAATTTAATATATACAAACCAAGCTCAGTTTTTTACATTAAAGAATGCCATGACTCTCCCGTTTGCTGCACAGAAAAACCAGAGCAGTTACAGTAAGCCAGTCACAGAAGGGAGAACAGTAATGCAGCTGAACAGTATCGCTCTTAATTTGTTTCAATGTCATCTACACACGGGGCTTTGTGCTGGCCCAGAGCTCTGGTTTAGTTCCACCCATCCCTGTGCTCCACGTGCTCTCCACGCAAGCAGCCTTCCCCAGAACCACCTCTGCTGAGGAGTCTGCCCATTTTGTGTAAAAGGACATTTGCATAGGAGGAAGCAGCTGTAGCTTTGGTGGCAAGGGTCATGCAATTTCTGTCCAGAACTGAGACTTACACTCAAATGAATAACTTGAGAGCAGCTCAGTTAGCAGCCTAAGTCGCCTTTCACCTACTTTTTCATAAAAACAAATTAACAGGACCTTATGCACACTGCAGATCCTGGAGTGCCCTAGGCCAAAGGATCAGTGTAATGGATTTCTAAAAGTTCTTCTTTAGGTTTCTAAAACCTAACTGGCATGAAGAAGTCTAATGAAACTTACTATGACTTTTCTAGTGACAATTTAAGTGACAGGGAAAATGATTTTCAGATTGACTCTAACATTCTCTCTCACAATAAGTTTGGGGGTTGGGTTTGTTTCATTTTTTAATTAAATAACCTCTGAAGAATTATTTGCACCAAACCAAATTAACACATTCTACAGTGTAGCCCTAGAATGACTTTTTATAGTGAAACTGAAAAGGTTCTCCTCTGCCTGTAATTTTTGTTGTCATTTCAATGAAAAGCAAATTTTCTGCAAGATATGTAACCATGCCCTCCTTTCATTAAGGAGCTGACTGCCAGGGTAAAGAACTAGCTGTGAAAATAAGAACATGCTTTGGACTTCCCCTGTTTGATTTACAGACCAGGACTGACTGGTGCATTTCCCCCCTACCCCCTGAAGTATTTTCCTAGGGAGCTTTTTAAAGCCAACACAAATCTCTTCACCACCAGCTCCTTATTACAAACCCAAGCCCCTCCTAGCCTGTACGCTCACACTAGGCATGTTCTGGCCTGGGAAAGGTGGGTTTAATTTGGCAAGTGACCTTAGGGCGCTGGCTCGGAGGCGGCGGCCGTGTCCCCAGTGGCCCTGGAGGGGCCCCGCGGGTGACAAAGGGCAGCGCGGCCCGGCGGGCGCGGGGCGGCCCCGTACGCACCCTTTGGTCAGGCGGATGATGTCCCCCGGCTGGATGAGGCCGCCGATCTCGTCCCACACGCAGATGGTGATGCTGCCCGTCTTGTCCGCGACCTTGCAGGACCTCACCTCGTGCCCGTCCTTCGTCTTGGTGACTCGCCCTGCGGGGAGAAGCGCGGCTCAGGGGGGGCACGGCGCCGCCGGCCCCCCCGCCCGCCGTGACACGCGTGGGCGGCCCGGGGGTGGGGCGTGCCGGGCGCCACTTACCGATCTCCAGCACAATAAAGATGACATTTAAGTTTTTCAGTCCGGGTTTTATGTCTTTTATAAGGAAATACGTGTCGCTCGCCGCGCTCATGCTGCGGCCGGCGCGGGGGTGAGGGCTAGCGGGGCGGGCCGAGCCCGCATCCCGCGGGGGAGCAGAAGCAGCGCGGGGCCGGGCAGGGGGGCACCGGCGACCCTCACAAGGGACGGGGACACGAGCACCGAGGGGTTGTGCGGTGACTGTGCGGCACGCCCGACCCCCACCGCTCCCTCTCCACACCGACACCACCAGCACAGAGCCCACCCCGCCTCCCTCTCCCGCCGGCACTGAGGAGCACACGTGCGCCGCGCTCCGCTTTATACCGGCCGGGCGCCACCAATCCGGGCGCCGGGAGGGGGAGATTGCGGCGAATGGAACCGTCCGGGGCACGCGGAGCGCCGGGACTGGGTAACGGGCGGGCGGCGAGCCGGCGCCGCGCGCTGATTGGTCAACGCTGCCGCCGCCATTTTCTTCTTCTTCTTGGGGCGCTGCCGCTGCTGAGTCGGGGCTGCTGGGTCGGGTGTCCTCTGTCAGCTCGCCCTGCCTCAGCTCACCCATTCGGCGTCACCTCATCCCTTCGGCCTCACCTCTTCTGCCTTCCCTCACTCCCCGCCCACCGACTGACTTCCCTCCGGGCAACAGCTCCGCGGTGCCCCGAGAGCGGCTGGTGTGGCACAGCGGAGTAAGGGAGCGGTTCGCTGCCCTTCCGCGCCATTTTAAGCCTCGGCTGTAAAACTGTGAGGAGCGTTGTCACAAGTTTCCCAGAGGGCCATTTCCTGGCAGTTCGCCCTCCTTCACTGGGCAGAAAAAAAAAAAAAAAAAGGNAATAAAGATTTGTGACTTAGGTGTTTTTTTTTTTTTCAGGAGAGATTAGACGTTGGCCTCCACCAAGCAGAAAAGGCTGTTGTCAGGGCTGCGGGCACCTGAGGGCTTGGCAGGGCTACACCACATTGTGCTCTTGGGACCGAATGCTCGTGGCATGTAGGGAAAGCCGGGGTTGTGCAGTAGGCTGCTTTGAGCCATCCTGTGCTTAGAACGTGAACCTAAATCCTGATGAGTGCTAAAAAAGTTCTCAAAGCATCTGAGTTCTGCCAGCAGCTTCTTGAGGACGCTACTCCCTTGAGCTTGGCTATGGGCAGGGTGTAAAATACGAGGGGAGCACAGCTCCTTCAAGCAGGAAGCCATCGAGGTGGTGGACAAGCCCCCACAAGCCTTGTGACATCTTTGGCTGGCGGGTCCCAAGGAAGTAGCTGAGCGCCACAGAACAGCCCAAAGACGTGCAGGTGGTCCTGTAATTCAGCTCTCCCCGTTAGGAAGGGTAGCAGAGCTGTGTATGTGCACTGCTGCTCCTTGTCAGAGCCAAACCTAGCTAGCTGGGCTTTCCCTTTCTGTTTGTGTGAGCAGAAATCCATAGATGACAGCAGTCGTGAAATGCCTGGCCACACGTTCTGCCACACAGGAGCTCTGGCCCAAGGAATTTTAAGCAATATTTGTGTGTAGGCAGTGGAGCAGCCTTGGTGGGTGCCACTCAGGGCTCGGAATGAAATAATACTGCAGGAATCTGAGAGTTTGCTTAAAGCCTGCTTAAATCCTTCATTGAGTGCAGATGAGGGAAATGACAGACTCCCTCAGGGGCCTATCTCCTGGTGGGATCTATAATACAGTAGCACTAAAACTTTCAGAGTCATCAACTGTATTTCAGTATGTGAATGGCTTTAATTAAGTCACATGGGAAAGATTTCAAAACAAACTCTAGGAATGACAGTGTCTCTGGCAAAGATTGGACAAAAATACTTCTACCTTTATTTAGAACTGGTAACATTTTTTCATACATAGGTGGTTTTTCTGCCTTCATTTCTTCCTTTTGTCTGCTGCATCTATTTAAAGTCCATGGAAAGAATAATTTTGTATCCTTTGTTTTCAGTTCCAAGCACAATAGACTTGAGGAGAACCCTTCAATTTTTCAAGGGGAAAAAAACTCCAAAACAACCAGTTAAGAAAGTTTATTCACATTATGGCAAGCCTTGTGCAGAAAGGAAGTCACAAGTGTGGTTAGCTGAAAAGCAGAAAACACTAAAACACCAAGAACCCTTGTGTGGTGTGTCACTGGTGAGATGGTTTCAGGTGAACATCTGTCCAGGAAGGCAAGTGCTGGTGCTCCAGAGCAGCTGGAGAGGTGCGGAGGACACCACATGTGGGCTCCAAGCCAACTCACCTGCAACCAGGCTTGCAGCAGGAAGCACAGGGACCAGCAGCGAGCATGGAGGGAGGTGGATTTATTTTATACCAAGGTTTCTTTAGAAGCTGGTAGGAAGAGATTTGAACTAGAAATGACAACACAGCTGGGAGGGGCCCAAGCAATCTAGGCAAGTTCAAGAGCACACTGACAACTCCCTGGCCTGTCTGATCCAGGAACTAATAAGCAAGGGTGCTCTGCTGGACCTCAGAATCAAGGAAGAACTGCTTGGAAACATGAAGGTGGGTCAGCATTCGGTGCAGTGCCTGTGAGACAGTGGAGTTCAGGATCCTGAGAGGGGACAGTGGCACAAAAGGCAAGACCACAACTCTGATTTTGAAGAGCAGATTTTGGCCTCTTCAGGGATCTGCTTGGGAGATGGTCCTGGAGGTCCCAGCATCCAGAAAAGCTGCCTGGCTTTCAAAGATCACCTGCAAGTGCTGCCAAGGTCCATCCCCAGCACAGAGAACAAGAGACTGTTCTCAGTAGTGCTCACTGACAGGGTAAGAGACACAAACTGAAACACTAGATTCCACCTGAACACAAAAAAACTTTTTTTTTTTTTACTGTGAGAGTGCCCAAAAACAATTCAGTTGTGCAGAAAGGTGGTGGAACCTCACTCCACAGAGATACTCAAAACCCAACTGGACACAATCCTTGGCAACCTGCGCTAGCTCACCAGCCAATTGCATTGATTCTGTGATTCTGTGAAATATTTCCTGTTTTCTCAAATGCAAAAAGAGAAATAGCTGCAGAAAGCTTGATGTGTGGGATAGGAAGGCAAGGTCACAAACTCCTTCTGTAAGGGACTGGGACTGTGCTGGAAAGACAGAACTGGTCATCTGCTCCCTTACAAGATCCTTCCAGATTCATTAAATACATTGTTTACAGTGTCTATTTCACCACTGATGAACAATTTTGCTCTGTTTGTTTCTCAAAGAGACACTTAAAATCTTGCTCATATTTTTTTAATCATTCCAATTGCCAGCCTCTGAGAGTGCCCTTGGTATTATCCAGCAGTGATTGAATGATTCCTGTTTGCTGTGAAGGTGACCTGCAAAGCAAAACAGTTTTCCCCATCCTGCTTCTTTATAATGTATAAAGAGACCAGAGTTATTATTAATCTATTTTGGTTTTCCAGCACCTTTTTTCCTGCTTCATTTTTGACCTCAGAACCATAAGGGTATCAAGTCACAGCTGTGGGTAATGGGAGCACCAGTTCTCTGACCTTGCTGAGGCTGTGGTCAGTCTTGCACAAACAGGAGCACAGGGACTTCGATGCAGGTGTGTCTTCATCCTCAAGAGCTTCCAGCAAATACCCTGGAACAGTGGATAGGCCTGGAAAAGGAACTGTGATGCCAGGACAGCAATATACACTGTAAAGAGAAGAGAGAGAGATACATTGTCAATATCTGGGGTTCCCGGTCTTAAAAAAATGTTGATGGGCACTGACTGCATGAATGAGTCACACTGAGAGCACCAAAACTTTGCTCCTGCCATTCACAGGAGTAACAGGGAGCAGGTCCAGTAAAATGTGACTGTAACCAAAGAATGAGCCCTTCCATTGCTGGGGGAGATGAGTGTCTCTGAGCTACTCAGTGTCTTACCACACAAACCAAATTTAGCCTGCAGTGAATGTCTACAGCAAGGGTTCCACTGATGAAGTTTAAATCACTTCCAAGCTCATTTGCTTGCTACAGAACATTTTTCTTCTGTGTGAAAGATGCAAGTGTTTCTAGGCTGAGATCCACAGGGAGATTTCAGTCCAAAGCAAAATCAGGGTTGAGTTGCTGAAAGAGTTCTCAGCAGTTGAAGCCTGGCACAAGTCCCATGCATCTCAACAGGGCTGGGATTTCACCCTCTGGCTGCAATGGAGTTACACCAGCAGAGACATTGCTCCAAACTCCCTATTTCTGTCAGTTGCTCAGTATTCAGTGCTACTGGAGTCCCAAAGTAGATCTTCCCACAAGAAATCTGCCAGCAAGAGCAAAAGCTAATGTGTAATATTTTATTGTATGCAGAGATTAAAAATATGCAGGTGCCTGTAAACGCCACCTTTCACCAAGCCTTACCAGCCCATTACCAATTGTCTGACAGGCACCTAAATTAAGCTACAGGTTCAGGTTTATAACATTGGTGACACTTCAGCTCCCTAATGGCACATCAGTGTGTGTTTAACAAGCTGGCAGCCAGTCTGCAGTCTGGAGACCCGAGCAAACAGCAGTTTGATGTCTTCAGCATCTCAAACACACCATATTCTGCCATCAGGGTCAGTATTTCCCCAGGGAAATAGGAGTGACACCTTGGAATGCCACACAGGTTTGAGAGGAACGTCATCCAGAGGTCGGTGGGGCAGGTGCATTGGGGAATCCTCATTCTGTTGGGGTCCTGTTCCTGACACAGGAACATATCCAAGCTGCCTGCTGCCCTCCTGCCTCAGGGCAATGTACCTGCAGGATGCCTGAAGCAGGAAGGTGCCTGTTAGGTGTCTGATGCCAGGATTCCAGGCAGCTCCGTCTACCTCCCTAGCCGTTAGCTAGGAAAGCTGAATGAGTACCAGGGCATTGTAAATACCACAGGGGGAAAAAAAAAAAGGGCAAGGAAACAAAGCAAACAATCAGAATTCGCAGCATTCTTACTCTTCCCAGAGGAGCCACGTGTTTGTGCGGCTGCACCAAGGTAGCCTTTTCTTCCTGGGTGCCACACATTTTAGCACATGTTTTCATCTGAGAACCCAGTCTTCCAAGGTGTTTTTGGAAGTTATTCATTTCCCTCTTTTGATGAATCCCTCACGCATCAGTCAGATGACCTACATGAAATCACTGATGTGGGGCAGTTCCAGGTCAGCTTTCCTGCTCAGCTGTGAATCAGCTTGAACCAGAGGAATTTGGGTCTAATTTTGCCCCATACAGATGGAGAGCCTAGGAGCTGTTGCCTCTTCATCTTTTCCACTAGAGCTCCAAAGGACAAGTCTCAAAGCCCACTACCACTCACAACTGCTGTTTCTTGGGTCTCTGGTGAGTGCTTTAGCAAAACCTTGACCTCTCAGCCTTGCACCTTCATCAAAGTGATCTTTAATTAAAAGGTTTAACAAGTGCAGATGGGGGGATTAGCACTTTCCCACTGTAGCTGTGCCAGAATAACCCACACTCCGTTCACAGGGACTCTGGTCATAATCACCTAAACCAGTTCAGTAACTCCTGCTTGCATAGGGAAAATAGATACCAGCTTTATGCCAACAAAAATGTGGAGTGATCCCTTAAACTGCCTCACTGCCAAGGCTGATAGAAGAGACAAACATTTCAAGTTGGAGGATGAGGGCAGTTCCAGTGGGACACCAGGCTCTGACAAACCTCTGCCTTCCCGACTGAGCAGAGTTCCTTGTTTCACACACAGAAGGCTCACACAGGACAGTCAGCACTGGAGACTTGTCTGAAGTGGCTCAGAAGCCCTTCAGATACCAGCAAGGTGATCCCTTGCCTATCAGTTTTAGCCAGGGGAGGCAACATTTCAAAAGGCTTTGCAAATGCCTTCTCCTTTTGCCAGCCCTGTCTCTTCTAGGAGTGACTCCCGCAGTCCATGAGCTTGTCCCATGGCACTCCTGTGGCAGCAGCGCATTCCCTTGGAGATGAGAAGGATCTTGTAACTCCCTCCACTGCAGGAAGGGTTTTGCATCTCACCTCTTCTCCAGTGCCTGGGGGAGGTATGCAGACACACCACATCACCCCGTCTGCTGCCTGGCTCCACAAAGCCTAATGGGCTGGGAGTTCAGCCTTGTTCTTGCATCATCTAATGCTGACCTTCAAAAGAAAAATAGGGGATTTATGTCCAGGAAGGAGGCCTTGAAAATTTAATTTGGTTTGGATTTACTTTTTGAGATAGGGATTTGTGTTTCTTTTCTGTATTTTTGTTTCTTTCTTTTTTTTTTTTTTTCTGTAGCAGTGTCGGCTTCTTTCCGAAAGTTTGGTGGTAGTCTTAACAATACGGACTTCTACCTTTCTCAATAATAAGCAATAGGGTGTGTTAAAGGTGGAAAAAGCCCCAACCCTCCCACAGATGTTTTCCCTAGGCAGAGGAACCACTTTATTCACACTGCCACAGAGCTGGCTGAAGGCGGCATGACCCCCACCCTGCCCAAGGCTGTCACCAGCCTCCCCCCCGGCCTGCCAGGAGTGCTGTGTGAGTGACTGCTGCATTCCTGTGCGGCAGACAGCGTGCCTGCCCTGCACTAGCAAGGCAGAGGCAGCTCCAACACCTGGTGGAGGAAGGGGGTGGGGTGCTGGGATGAGTAACTCTGGGAATATTAGCCCTCCCCTCGGTGCCGTGCAAACAAGGCAGGCATGCTGCTGGGGATGTGGCTCACAGCTGACAGGCACCAGGCACGGAGCAAGTCCTATCTGCAGAAGAGCATGTAGACACAGCCTTGCTTGTTTAGCTCTGTGTTAACAGCAGAAAACAAATCCTAAGTGGACTAAACAAATCTCATCGTGGCAAAGTGCTTCATCAATTACTAATTCAGCCTCTGGCAGACTAATAGGGAATAAAGCTGTTTACCTCAGAGTATGACACATTTTTCTTTCTTGTCTTCTCCCTGTGGCACCTGTAGATAGATTCTGCTGTGCAAAGCTTTGTGTCAGTGACTAATGAGCAACAATTGCTGCAGAATTCTATAAGCTGCATATCATCACTGCTATTAAAAACATTAGGAAAAGCCCTAAGAATCATCTACCTGGGTCAACAAGTAAAAAAAGTAAAAAAAATGTTGTTTCAGAACATCAAACCTGATGATGCAGCACATCTCAAGTGCCACTGGCAACAAGAAGAGGTTTTTGTACCACAGCTTTTGTATTTTCACTTCCATTTTCTGACCATATATAACAACATTCCTGTCCAGGTGGGATAACAAAGGAAATTGTTCCTTCTGAAAGCCATGAATATATGTGAAGTAAAACGGGTACTCCAAGTGGTCCTTTGGAATGAGCACCCCTGGGAAGGTACTGTTTGAAACCAAGTTGTAGTTTGAGATCTTTTAAAAGAGGAATTAAAAAGCCTTACTCACAGTGATGTTTGTAGGAACCATTTGACTGCATCTTGTGTTGTTGCCCTGTGTTGTGAGAGGTGTGGCAGGAATGGAAAAACGAACAGAGTACAGTGAAAGCTTCCTAGGGCTTCCCAGCTCTTGGGCTTACTCATAACAGATGGTTCAGGAACACGGGTTCCCAGATACTACTGAATAATCCAGACAGGGCAGTGCAGAACAGGACCATGCAGCCAGTGAGTTACTGGGAAACAGGCATTGCACATTGAATTCACACACAACTGAAATGCACACGCTCAGGAGGGGCAGCACGGCCGGGTGATGTGGGCAGGGCACACCAGGGACAGAGCTAGTGTGGGCAGGGCACACTCAGGGACAGAACCAGCCAGCTCTGTATGATCCCACAGCAGCCCCAGGCACAAAAGCTGTGCAACAGGCTCTCGGGTTAGCAGTGCACGTCATCAGCCTCAGACCAGCTGGGTGAACATTCCCTCCTGGCATCCTACACCTGCCCACAGGTTAACCTTTAGAGTCCTCATTTAGGTCTCCAGGAGATCCTACAAGAAAACAGTGCCAGTGGAATAGCCACCAGGTACTCAAAGGGGATTTTACCCACACAAATCAATCTGTATCCATTGTCTCAGTGAATGCAGCTTCACTTTAAGAAAGAGAAATGTGATTCTTCACTGGCACTGCTGGGGAAATTGTTAATCCTAAACAAGCCATTAGATGCCTTCACTGCTTTCATTTAAAGAGCTTTGCCAACTGGGTACATTTCCACTGTTGTAAAACTAGTACTACAGGAAATAATTATTGTTTCTGTTCTGCTGGGTCTCCTTGACCAATAAAAGGCTTTAGTAATAGTAAAATAAAAGGTAATGTCTTCATGTAGCAAGTCATACCATTCCCTTCCTGTTACTATTAGATATGTACAAAGGAGAGCTAATGATTCGCTTCTTGTATGGACTAATTTTTGTGTGTTTTTAACCATTAAGATATTGGTGCTGCCCAGAATACTTCTTGATGAGGTTAAATGTAAAGTTTTCTAAGAGTCTCGTCTTTGCTGCAGAGTGGTATTAGAATACAGAATATATTTTCTGCAAAAGAATAATTAATTATTGCAATTTAGCTTAACAAGGAAACACAAAGTCTTGTATAGCCAGAGGATCAAAAATTCCAGTTAATTCAGCTTGCAGTTGTATTATCTATTGGTGCCATTGTTTCATTATGTTCTCCAGGCAAGCCAGACAATACCAAAATCCTAGCACACAAGAAAGTTATTTTGTATTGCAGATATTTCATTACTGATAAAATGAATAGTATCTTATACCAATTTAGCATCTTCCATAGATCCTTCCACAGGAGGCACATCATCTGTGCATTGTCATGTAGTCATCCATCTCTTACTACAGAGCTTCAGCTGCTGTGATGCAGAATTGAGAGCCATCGACACCTCAATAACACAGTTCAGTAACCCCCTAAGTTATATCCTGATTTCTGTCAGATGCCACGTAAAAGATACATAGTGACACATATCAAGAATATTTTTGTACAGGTTTTCCATATTCAGGCTCATTTTTATCTTGTGTTATATCAAGAGTTTTTTAAAAGTTCCTATGAGCCAGGCTTTAACCAGATGTTAATTTCAGAAGCTTGATGGCACCATTCTGGTTTTGAAATCCAGCCCTATATTGGAACTATAATGAGACTCCTCAATATATATGTTACATTAAGAAACCTCCCCATGGCATTTGTCAGCCTAGGTACCAAGGTGAAATCATGGCCAGAGGTGTGCATCTGACTGTCCCTGTACATCTGCAATGCACAGGGACCATGGAGCAATACCGAGATCCCATTGCTGATCAGAGTTTGTTTGTTTAGTCTGCCAGAGAGCTGCTCGGCACAGCCATGGATGCTCAGCCCCAGGAAACCCAGCTGAACTCCCAGCAGTGGGAGCCACCCCTGCAGTTCCCCTCAGCCTTCTCTGAAGCCTGCAGGGCTAGGGAGCTCCCTTCTGATGGCCTCCCTGCACGCCTGTGGAACTGCAGTGTCATTTCCCTTCCCGCTGTTTAATTTTCCAAAATGTGTCTGTGCCAACACAACTGGGTTTCTTTTCCAGCTAATAAGTGGCTTTTCCTTCTGCAATGTGTTTGCTTCCCTTGAGTTAGGAATTGTGATCTTTACATACCTTATTTATCCCAGTCATGTTGCTGTATTTCTGAACAGGAATGTCAGTAAATCCTGAAGAAAATTTAAAAACCCAAGGGACCACTATTGTATTACCCATTCCAGGTTTCTCTCCCAAATTTTTATCCTTCACCTCTGCAGACACTGAGTCAGGTGGTCACTTCCCCAGAGATCTCAGCTTTGCAGCTTTCCTTAATTAGCAGGTAGCACAGCAACACGTAATTAACCATGAGTGTTGTCTGTTTTCAGCCAAATGATGCACCTGTGGAGGGTGCAGGGCATTCACGTGGAGCATATGTCACACAAGCCACTCCATGCTGGCATTACGACCATGCAGGCTCTTCCTGGGAGAGCTCACCAGGTTAGCCAACACCTCAGCAGAGAGGTGTAAGACACTCAGAGCATCATTTTGATGGCCACCCTCTAATTGCACGGGCTGGATCTGGCATGGAGGTACCTGGGCTGCAAATCTCAGACCAGGTAAAGGGCCATATCAGAAGACTCAGGCTTTGTATCAACCATCACTCCCCTGAGCCCAGTAGCAACACGCATAACATTGGCAGGAAATCTATTGCTAAGGGTGCATCTGCAACTGAAATCAGCAGTGGTGGCTGATGCAAAACATTTGCTTTCTTTCATGTCAAGACCCAAGAGTGGGAAATACTAACTTTTACCACAGCTTGAGCAGAGATATGTCAAAACAAAACATGTTTCAGGTCCATGGTAATTTAATCATATTTATTCCGTTTGTCAAACGGAATAAAAAAACTTCCCAAAACAGTTGATTTTGGTTCAGCTTGGCATTAACAAGTACCTACCCAAGCTGCCAGAGTACTTCAAAGGAACTACATTTAAATTATTTAATGTCCCTATTCCCCTACATGATGTTCCCCCATTTAATTTTCCATCCCACTGTCCTCCCTCACCAGCGACAGGGCCTCGTGTGGTTTCCTTGGCTACGACACAGCACAGGAGTCGCTGCCCTGCTGGAAGACTCAGCCGCAGAGGAAAGTTGAGAACACAGGGTATCCAAGCCACCAGTTCCCATGGACACTGCCCCTGCTCAGACAGGGCACTTTTCTTCCTGGCTGACCTGGCAAACACAGTCCCAGCATTGCAGAGCCATGATCTTTTTCAGCAAGGAAAACACCTCACCTGGGGGAAAATAAGTGACAGTTCTCCATGGGACAGAATTTGTTGTTACCAGTTCTCTTGCCAAAAGCCCACTCAGCCCTGTCCAGAGAAGGTCAGCAGGGAGTGAAGGCTGCCCTGCACATGCCCTGTCGGCAGCAAAAGGAACAGGCATCAGCAATGACCAGGAAAGCAAAGTAAAAACAAAACCTCCAAACACAATCTGACAGTGAATGCCAGAAAACCATCAGTGGAGCTTTTCTGGGCTTCCTTATCAGGCCTGACAAACGCTGCCAGTCTGTGCACTTCATGGCAGTGTCCCCAGGACTGCCTGTCCTCCACTACACAGCTGTGATGGCCCAGCAACCAAAGGGTTCATTCTGCTCCCGGGGGTATCACTTGTTTGAAGAATCAGTCACTAGACACCAGGTAGTTTCCACAGCTGATAATTAAACCAATTTGGACATCCAGAGGGCAGTTCTCTTGCCAAAGTGCAGCAGCTCCTGGCAGCCAGCCCTCCCAGCTCTCCTGCATCTTGCTGTTGCCATGGCAGCATGCAGGATGTGCACCTCAGTGCTTATTAGGCTCCAAGAAGCATTTCCCATGTGAGTTGGGCTGCACAATCACAGGCACATAACTGTTAAGCCATCATGGTATGAAAATTAGCCATGGCCACAATTACCCAAAACTTGAAGAGCTGGAAGAGCGCTCATCTTTGTGCATTGGCTGTCCCCATTTAAAGCTTTATCTCTTGACTTGCAAAACACTCCAATAAGCAGTGTCTGCTACAGGTAAATAGACATCCTTTATGTTTGGCAAAGGAGCCTTCATCCCTTTTCTTTTCCTTCTCCCTTTCCTTCTCCCTTTCCTTCTCCCTTTCCTTCTTCCTTTCCTTTCCTTTCCTTTCCTTTCCTTTCCTTTCCTTTCCTTTCCTTCAACATTTATCCCACATGCAGTGTTTATTCTGCAGTTAGAAAGGAAATTCATCTGCTGTGGCTGTTCTAGCAAACCCTTGGAATTGCCAGCAGCAAATGTAAACTCCAGTATGACCTCATGGGTCTGTGAAGCCTGTTGCCCTCAGTCGTACTCCGCTGTTTTTGTTTTTTAGGATTCCACAGATGCCAAAAGTAATCTTAGTTTACATTATGTACAGGCAGGTCAAAGACATTCTGCTGAAGCCAAGAAAACTACTTGGACAAGTAGGGCCTACTTGCAGAGAAAGGATTACTGGTAGAAGTAGGGATTAAAAGACTGAAGCCATTGAACTGTAAGTCCCTCTTTTGCTGTCAGGTCTTGATTATGTAAACCAGCCACTGGAGCTGAAAGACTCCCAGGATGACGTTTCCTGGAGATCACAGCCCCACCTACATTCGCCCAGGGTTACGCTTGGGGCTTTTAAAGTTTTTGTCATTTTGGAGGACACCCAACCCTAATTGCAGTAGGGACTGGGTGCTGCCAAAAGCACGGAAGCTGCTCAGAATGTCTTCATACTGTAATATTGCAAAAGTGCCTTGCTGAAGCTGAGCAGTTGGTCCAGGCTCTGGCTCCCCACAGAGAGGAGTATTAAGGAGTGAGGCAGTGACAGGCAGTGACAAAGTACATGTGGCAGTGACCCTTTCAGGGCTGTCACAACACCCTGCACCAGGATGGAGTGTGCACTATCTGGCTGACACAAGGATCCTCCAAAACACATGGGGGATGAGGTCACAAACAGGTTAGGGGTGACCCAGTATGCTAACCTGAGACATTTGCAGCAGGGGGGGAACACTTCAATGTTGAGTCATGTTGTCACACAGCCACTGCTTTGGCCCAGTGACTTCACTAGTCTGGGATGCTGCCCTGCCTCCTGCTTATTAGTTGGGGCACAGGAAATTTTGCCCAGATCACGGCCTGGGAGTGTGAGATAGAGTGGCTCTGATCTCTTTCTTTGTTTCTTTCCTAATTTCAACTACAAGCAAGTCTGCCTTTTACAATGCATCAGTCACCAGTGAGCTCTGGTCTTCTGTGTAGTGGTGGACATCAGAGCCCTGATGTCTGTGCTGGATGGGGGCTGCCTCTGGGTAGGACTGTCCTGCACACGTTGCCTCAGTCCTGGTTTCTCTTTGGCCACGCACAATGCTCCTAGGGAGGACCTGCAGCCTGCTAAAAACTGCTATGCTGGCAGAAGCCACAACCTGTGTGGGATGGGGAGGGGCAATGGGGAAAAGGTCCACACAGGTACAGAGCTGAGAGCCTTTTCCTAGGAGCCTCCAGCAACAGCAGTGTTTCAAACCCCACGTATGTGCAAGCTGATATTTCAGTGCCTGCAGGTTGCTATGGACAACCAAAAATTTCTGAACTGCAGAGCCCCAACACTCTGTACACTGCAGTAACACTTGGCATTTCTGTTACCAAGAGCTCCGTGTTGGAAAGTAAGGAATACTGTCATCACTTTTCACCTAAAGATGCAGAAGGTCCGATCACTATGAGGTGAAACCAATCCTTCAGGTAACCCCCACCACCCATTTAAATGCTCTAACACCTGAAATCACCTCCTCAAACATGCAGCCCCTTCAGACAGCCCACACAATGGCAGGGGCACACTGTGTGGAAGCAAGTCACTGGGATAAGAGCATGTTCTAGAGGATGACAGGGGAATTAAAGGAGGGAAAGGTCCATGGAGTCAAGTTTCCCCAAGCATGTAATCCTTGCTGCCGAAATTGCAGGTCTGAGCTGACTGCACACGCAGCACTGCACACCTGAGCTGCAGGTGGGATCTATCCTTCGTAAAGGGCCTGCACAGCATGCACCAAAGCTAGTGTTCCCTGGCCACCCGTTCCCTAGGGAAGAGGAGTGTCCTTCCCAGCTGAACAGAGGTGTAATGGAATTCCTATTACATGATTGCACACACAGCAAGGGCTGTTCACAGAGCCATGATGAGGATGGGACAGGATGCAGAGCCTCTAAGACCCCCCATCCATCCAGCTGGCATCCGCCTTGTGCAGCCCGTCCTCACACTGTTTTAGGAATGAAGAAAACACACCCACAAGTTCTTTCTTTGGATCTATCTCATGAGCATTAACTTGGTGTTATTAAGGCTGTGCTTTCTGGATGCAGGGGTGCTGTTGCTTGCAGTAAGAGTAGGGGAAACAAGATAGAACAAAATGATCTGCCAAAATCATGCAGGAGGTCTGTGGCAGAGCTATGGCAGACTTGGGTCTCCAGAGCCTGCTGAAAACATTGCAGTTTCTGTCAGGACCAAGATAACTGTGAAATGTTAATGAAATGTAGTTACCCCCATTTTAAGAGGGTGGAAATGCCTGTACAGTCTGCAGTCACAGAAACTCACCCCCCACAACCCCTTGCCATAAGCAAATGCACTTTCATTTGGTCTAAAATGAAAACTGTGATATAGAAGTATGCAGAATAGTTAGTAAAAGTACAATCTGAACCATTATTTGGCTTGGCACAGGGGAAATATCAAGGAAAAAGATCTAGGAGTAGGTTTTGCTTATCCTACTCCATCTATACTCAATGCATGTCCTCCTCTCTTTCAGCAGATCTGCAAAGTGCCACCTAATTTATCTTCCCACCGACACAGGCACAGAGAGCACACCTCCATGATTAATAGACTTTTGCACTCCAGGAGTTGGTTACATCGCAGCAGACAATGAGAAATTTGATTACCACTAATACAATATTGACACAAATGTCAGTGCTCTAAGGCACACAATATCATTTTGAATCAAGGATCCCTTTCATCATTGTTATTTTTGTTTGCTTCTTCCATTTTAATAAGCTGTTGCTCTGTGTATTACCCAAATACTTCAGACTGAAACTACCTGGGGACAATTTAGTTTTTATGTAATACTTCATTAAGTAGGAGGCACCTTTAACAAAAAGGTGTTTGTGCTCACATAGCGCTGTTATAATTTAAATACACAATGCTCCAGCTGAAAACTGTGGTCAGCTGATGCCTTTACCTCAGTGATAACTAATCTGTTGTTTTATCAAAGTCAAATATAGCAGGAAGTGGGAATAATGGCTTTTTCTTTTTTGTCTCTGGAGAATTGTACTGATCAAATCAGCCAAATCTTGATCAGTCAAAAATTGAATTAAGTTGGCAATCGTGTCATATAGCCAAACAACTGAGGCAGTCAGATCCACAGGTGAGATCTCTCCTTGCAAAGGGCTCACACAGCATGAGCAGAGGCTGCAGCTGCCAAGGCTTCTGTTTCCCTGGCCACCTTCCTTCCCAGCTGGGCAGAGGCACAACAGGGCTGCCCTGCTGGGTTGTCTGTGGGAGCAGTGGCTCTGTGAGAGGCTGAAGGGGTTTGGACTCAAATGTCTTTACTGGTTGTGGATTTCCTTGGCCAGGCTGCTGGTTTTGGACTGTGGGGCCTGATTTGGGCCTTACCTCCTGCTTCTGGTTTGGCTGATGGAAGTGGGTCCGTGAAGAAACCCAGTTAGTCCTCACAGAGCAGTTGTTAATATCTTCAAGAAGGGATTAGCTTAGCTTCTGACACAAAATTTCAATAAGGACTGGAGAAATAGGCAGGGTGGGAGAAGAAGAAGCATTTCTGGGGATGAGGGCTCTTAGTGGAACCCACACAACCATTAAAGTCCTTAAACTCAGCATGGAGGCTACACAAGAAGTTATACCAAACCTGGAAGCTGATCTTACTTCTATCCGTAACCTAGAGCAGAGGAGATGAAGCAGGAGGCAGGGGAGAGTCAAGCCTTATGACAAGTGGCAAAATTCACTCATCACTTTAAACCCTAAAGCTGTGCTTCAACAAATGAAATCAGAGCCCAGGCAAAATAAACACAACAGAGCTCACCTGGGAAAAACCTGACTGGAAACTGGCAAAACCAAAACACTTTAAGAGCTAAAGAAATTTAAAAGTAAACTCTCTATACTTTTTATTAATATATTACAAGTTCCAAGTCTGTAAAACCATTTGTAACCACCTGAAAGGAGCAAAGTATGAGATAAAAATGTACTGTGAGGCTGCTAAATAATCTCCTTGTCTCTGTACTCCTGCAGGATGCAATAGGGTGGCATCTGCATCCAGCCCCCTTGGAGCAATGGACTGAAGCACGGTCCAGAGGCTGTGTGAAAGGAGGACACAGAAGCTCAAACTGATAAATAAAACAAAAAAACTTCCCACAGGACACTGAAATTATGTTTCTGCTGCTCATGCTGCCAGTATCAACTCCATTAAAACAACAATCTACTTTTTTCCTTCAGACATTATGGCCTCTGACTTGTTTCATCTGACAAATATGTTACACCTTCTGGCCAGCAATTACTTACATGGCCATTTCTTTCTTCCTCAAGGCCTAGAAGTTCTCACAATCCAGTGTTATCATAGATTTACTATCTACTGGTAACAGTGTATTTAAAATCCAAAAAGAAGGAACTAAGTCAGAAAGAAGGGCAATTTGATACTATCTACAGGCTTGGGAGAGAGTCAATTCTATAAATCAGGAATACAGTCTAATAGGAGAGAGAGAAAAAGGCTGATTCTGAGTCTGCCCATGTGCTCTCCAGCCATAGAAAGTCACAAGACTTTCAGCACAGCTCTGCTCTTCCCAGGTCATATTCCAACGCCAAGAACATTAAAAAGGGAGGCAACAAAGATCACTACACAAATGGCTGGTCATTAGTTCAATCTATCAAACAACCAGAGACAAGAGCTACAATTACACCAGTGAATATAAAAACTGTATGGAAATGCCATCCTTTTCACACCGCAGGCTATGAGACAGGCAACAGCTGTGACAAGGAGAAACATTCCCTTCCTCATCAGTGGAGATTTAAAGCACAGAGTTAGACAAGAACCTGCCTGGTGAAGGCAAAGCCATTCCTGCCCTGGGGCAACAGGGTAGCCTGAATGACTTAGAAAATGTTATCCAAGGCCTGTTTGCCACATCATGCATGTGCAACACTTCCCCAGTGCAGTACTGACTGTCCAGCAGTCTCTGTCTGCTGGCAGATGAGATCACGGTTACTACAGTAACCACGGTGGGTTTCTTTTCAAAGAGAGAGACAGAGGAGGTTTTTTTCCCTCAAACTCTTAAGTATGCTCAACTCACATGTTCGAAAGCCTGCTGCTGCCAGGCTCTGCAGACTAGCCCTGAAGCAGACAGTAACAGCAAAGTTTGGTCCTTGTGTGGGCACTGGTGGCATCCTCAGTAAAGACCTACAGAGCTGAGCACTGCTCTCACAAGAGCTTTGGGGGGGAAAAAAATATTTTTAAAAAATGCCCCCACAAATCTCCTCCCTCCAGATTTTAAACCTCCAGGTTTTAAAAATGGCAAATTAAAAACCTAAGTGAAATAAGTACAGAGACAGAGAGCCAGGATAAATAACCAAGAGGATTAAGGGTTCTCTTTGGCAGGTGGGGAGCAAGCTTGGTGTGAGACTGGGACTTGCTGTGCCCCCTGTAAATCGGACCCATGGACTGCCCTCTGCAGTGTGCATCAGACTGTGAGTGGGTGGCATGTTCCTAAGTCACTGGGACTGCTTTACAATTCAACCTGCACATGTAACTAACCCTCTCACTTAGCCCTACCCTTTGAATCTAAGTGTGAGAGCTTGATCTGACACGTTTATCCTTATTTGCTTTAAACATTGCTCCATTGCTTTACATTTGCTTTCTGTAACAGAGAAATAAATGTTATTCTTCCTTTGGTAACCTACGAGCCCTCTATTGGTACTCATATTGCTGACAGGGATAGTCTCTAATGCTCCTAATCCTCCAGTCCTTATTTGGGGAGTCATTACTTGGGAAAAATTCATTTTGAATCATCAGACTTAGCCTGAAATTGAACTGATGGAGAGTTTATTCACCCCAGATGAGCATTACATGCTCACCAGTAAGAGCAAAGGCTTTCTAAACTGGCCCTTACTATGCAAGTGGGACCTCACACTTGCCATCCTAGTGCTGATCAACTGCAGAGATCATCCCAAGGACATTTGTACTGCCAAGTCAGTCTGAAATATTTATTAATTTATTGATGCCTGGTTTTATGCCTTGTATCCCATTTTCATTGCCATATGTAAAATTTGGGGATTTCCCCCTTGCCCCCTCTGTGAAAGTCTTCCACAGGAATGTGCTTCTTAGTGCTGGGCCCATCTAACAGGATCAGAGTCCCCTTTTCCCCAGTACATAGTTTCCCATTCTATTATATATATATGTCTTTCCTTGACTTTCTCTGCCGGCACATTTGTTGTGAGAATAACAGCCCTTGGGGGCAGATAGTTCTTATATTTTCTTCATGCCTAAAATAATTGTACCTACTTATTAAAAACCTCACTGACAGTATGATACAATAACCTTTGTGATTTATTTATCTTTCAGTGAGCTTTAGAGAGAGCTACAGCCTCTTTCCAACTTTGTGCTGTATAGTCCATCATCAAATGCGGTGCTGCGCTCTGATGTTTGCAACATCCTACAACAAGAAATTGGTCTTTGAATTACATTTATTCTACCCTTATCTAGTTGATTTACTGGTTCCTCAAATATTTGCTTCCTTATACTATCTTAATTGAAGATTCCTCCTGCCTATATTTCCTTTCACTGCTATTCTACAGAGAGCAACACTCTCCAAACAGCACGTTTATGCTGTCTTTCCCATCTTCTGTGTACACCACCATTCCTACTTTTTTCCATCACTTTAGCCTTTAAAAAACTGCAAGCAAAAGATTTCAAGGGTACCAAAACCAGCTGGATTCTATGATGAGTTTTTCCTTTTCCCCAAGGAAAGCCTGCCTTCTGAAGGCACAAGCTAAACATTTATAGGCAGTAAGGAACCTCCTTAAGATCCCTTGTCCTTGTCTTGTTCTTGCACAGTATTTTTCTGATAACTTGTCATGCAAGGCAGAAGGTGCTGCTGATTCCAGACCTCTGCTCTACAGTGTCTCACCTCTCACAGAGCCCAGCTTGGAAAGCAGGAAGAGCCCCAGCAAACTGGGACAGCAGAGATGCGGTTTTTCCAGACAAACAATGATGCTTTGCTAGCTCAGCCCCACTATCAGTTGGATCTGTACCTGTGAATGAAAAGCAGATGAAAAGATGTAAAAATTTAATCTGTTGGATGGTGTTTGTTTTTTCAGTCAGGTAACTGGAGTATGGGATCTCACATCACAGAGCAAGCTAACAGCTCAAGAGTTTACGTAAACAGCAGCAAAAAGCAAAACAGCAAAGGAACAGGTTCTTCCAGAAAAATACCAAACAGAAAAGGCAATTCTTAAATATATTAGAGGCAGACACACATGGGGCTGGTAAAACTCAAGGGCAATGACTAAGAACTTCACTTTATGATCTCTCCTTCACCATACCAACCTCTTACATAAAGTAGAATTTATTGGCAAGGATTTACACAAATGAATTCTAATTCTAAACCAATTCTTTGATTGGTTTAACCCTTCTAGGTTTTTGAATCTTTCACTGCCTCCTGTTAATCTGCCAAAGAGGGAAGGGACATGGAGCACCTGATTGTCTCCTCACAATATGCCACAGTGTGTGGCATGGCACATGATAGCACTCCTTATTCTTTTCTAGTAGCTGTTAAAGTTTTCCAGGGCTATTAACACATTTGCAGACAAATTTTGAAGCCTCCTTCAAATAAAAAAAAAAATCATCCAGAACTACATCTTGTTGGATTTTTTAATTATATCCAAAGAAGGCAACTAATAATGACCACAAATAGGAAAGCTTTACCTGAAGTTGCTAATAATATTCTATCATCTTATCTTTAAATTCTTTTTTGTAGATTAGAAATGCTAATAATTATGAATCTCCTAGCTTCATTTTATCTAGTACAGTAATATAATCAAAATCATCCCGCTCTAAACTCTCTATAGCAAATCCTCTTTTTAAAACCGTTGTTCAATGTTCTCCCTCATTTTAATTTCCTTTGCTGCTACTTATTATGCTAAAGCCTGGCATCTGAAAACTGAACTGTAGCATTAACTGTTTTTTCAGCACAGACCATACCTATTCTTTCTGGATATTGATGCTGTAAGTATATTTTTAAACACCAGGCTGCCTGCAGTGAAATGCCTTGCATTCCCATTGTGTTACTGTAAATACCATTATTATGAAGAAATTATTGACTTTGTTTAACACACTGTTCAAATAGTCTGCAGAGATGTCTGTGGTGCCAGTGTCATTCTCTTGCTTTAATTATAATTTTAATCATCTGTGATCTTCCATTTGTTTGTGCAGTAAGATAATTATTTTTTTCTATCACAAAGCACTGAAACGTTGTCTTGGCATTATTATTATTTTTTATTATTGATTTTCGCTACACTCCCACTCACTCACTCTGCCAGATCCTCTGTTTCCAATGCTGCTCCTAAAAACCCACCATCTAATGGTACATCCTAAAATGGCCTGCTGCATCCTAAACCCCATCTAATTTCTTCTGCCTCCTGCCCTGTGCTCATTAGGAGGGTATTTGCTGACTCCTTTAGGTCTGGGCTTGCTCTGCCCACCTGTAGGGCAGTGGAACAGTTCAGCACAACCTGCAGCTCTGGGACCTCTCAAAGCCCTTTCTGTGCCCTGTGGCCAATAGCCACACCAGCTGTCCTTCCCAGCTCGTGGCAGACTACACCCTTTGCTTTCAGGTCTATGAATTGCCACAGGAAGGGAGATGTAAAAGCAAGGAGCCCAGTCTCCTGTGACGTGTCTGCCTTTAACGCTACTTCCACACTATCTTTGGCAGGCAGATCCAGGGGAACTTGCTCTGCTCTGCCACCCGGACACCACGAGGTGACACCAGTCCTGAGACAGCAGACTGGGGCAATGCACCTCTTTCACCACACAGCCACTCACCTCAGGCTGCAGCAGAGCGCACAAAGCTCGGTGTTGAAGGACCAACGTGAGGTCACTTCAAGCCCACTGGAAGCTCTGACTCTCATCCTGACCACAAGCACAGCAAAACATGAATCACCCAGGTGACTGTCATTGCCTTGCAGCAGGTGGGGGGGGTCTGCCTTTTTAACCAAGCTTATCCTAGTGTAAGGTGTAGCTTTATTTCTAATTGAATGCCCAGGCATGCAAGGGGAAGCACTGAAGCCCTATTAGCAGCTACCCTTTGTGAAGCAGAAGACCCTGTAGCAGCACACTGTCTGTAATAATAAACCACTGAACTACAGGATGTCAAAAATAGCAGAAAACACGGGGTTTGTAGGATTTGCTGTATTAGTTCCTCAGAAAGAGATTCACTGATAGGTTTTGACAAAAGCTGTCTTCCCCTGAATATAGATGTCAGGCTGCAATCAGCAGATCCCTGCTAGCACAGACGTACGGGGGCAGGCAGACGGCTGCCCAGGTTCACTGCAGAGGCACAGCAAAGGAGCCTGCAGCACCTCTGGGCTGGGTTTGGGGGCTCAGCATTCCAAGTCTGCAAGTGCCATGCAGAAACAGGCGTGTGCTCATCCAAGAGAGCACCTTCAGGCAGGTTAAAAATGAGCCTGATAAGAACATGCCCCTAGTCTGAATGCAGAAAATCTGGAAAACACCTTAAAATGTGTGCTGGGCTGGCTGAGCCTACTGCTTTCCACAGCCTTAACTCGAGGAGGGACATGAAGGACTCCCTGGCCCTTTCCCAAACTTCTGCTGCAGCAGACATCCTGGCAGGCTTCACATGTTTCCCTGGGCAAGGGAAACATGACTGACTGTAGGGAGCAATACCAGGGCTGCAGAACCCGACCCCCCAGTCTGCTCAGCCACCTGCAAGAAGTACCAGCTCACCTGCCTGTGTTCATCTGAGAAGTCAGGAGAAAAAAAAACTCTCCACCTGATCATCCTCATCAGTCTTTGGATGTGTGTGCACACTAGAGAGCCTGTAGGTCATCTCCAGGAACCAGAAAAGAAATATTACTTAGAAACAATTAAAGAGAGACTCAAGCTGTGATGCTGGATTCATTTTTTTAAAAATCCTCAAGCATGGCAGGTATTTGGGTATTGATTGTTAGTTCATGTACACACCTGGAAATGCAGCAAATTTCTGTTACTTTTCTGCTCCTGTAATTTCAATGAACAGGTGTTAGACGTGTTGCGATGTCACTTGATATTCTGCTTTTCTGCTTTTATCTGTTTTTATCTGCGGGTTTCTTAGCTCAGTGTGCAGGGTTTCTCATCCTCCAGCGAGCTGCTGGCAGCTGCCTGCCCTCTCCTGGCAGCCTGGGGCTGCAGAGAAGGGACTTGCCCATCGGGAGCAGGTTTCATGCAGAGCCAGGGACCCAAAGCACATCCACACAAAGGTTCTCACAGGCTGCAGTGTGTGCTGGAGTTTTCCAGTGATGGATTAATCTTGCAATGTGAACTGTACCAGAATACTACGCTCTAAATGTGCCTGAAATAACATAAATATTACAGCAACGGTAAAGCACAGAAAGGTAGCATGAGAGCAGGGGGAGAGGGGCTTTTCTGGTCAGTAGCTCTTGTATGTTACATCCAACAGCAAATAATATATCCATTTCCAGAACAGCTGTACCACTGATGTAAATACACCGAGTCGAGTACACCCACCGGAGGTAAATATGCTCCCCAGGCAGCTGCAAAGAAAGCATTAAGCTGGGGCTAAACACACTGAGCATGTCTTCACCTGTCTGACATGGGGAGCAGGCACCAGAGCGACCTGAAAAAAAGCAGAAGCTGCAGATGGAATAAAGATCTCACTGCCATCAAAACCTGGGGCAAGGTCGTGGGGTGGGGGGGCTCCACCTGCCCTCTTTTAGTTCAGAGCCATAACCCCTTATCTTGTCACAACAGGCCCTGCTAAAATTTCTGTTCTCATTCTTCTTACAGGCCCCCTTTACGTACTGGAAGGCTGCAACAAGGTCTCCCCAGAGTATTCTCTTCTCCATGCTGAACAATCCCAGCTCTCTTACCCTGTCCTCATTGGAGAGGTGCTCCATACTTCAGACTCCCTAAGTGGCTCTCTCTAACTTTCAACTTTTCCTTGGAGAGGAAATGCTCTTCTCTAGCATTCCTTCCAAGTGACAGCAAAGCTGAATCAGATGTGACTTAGAGAGATGACTATTAGCTTCCTAACAGTCCTGCCATTCCTTTTAAAGGCCACCCAGAACAATCATCTCCTTTTCTTTGCCTAGGTGGAAGACTAATTAGCACCCAAACCACCAACGCGTATGCTGAGAGCAATGCTGTGGTTGTGAGAGCCGAGCCCTCAGCTTCCATCTCACGCCGCCTATCCAAAGAGATGAAATCATTCTCACTACACGCTCAAATTCACGCATCATCCTCAATCAGTTTGACTTCACGTGGCTATTGCCAGGGAACAGCCTGTGCATCCTGACTGACACCAGGGCCAGAGCAGAAAGAAGCTGATACAGAACAACCCTTGTCTATCTTTTGCACTGCACTGTCTTTGTTTTGATAGAACCATAGCATGGCTTGGGTTGAAAGGGCCTCAAACATCACCTAGTTACAACCTCCCTGATATGGCAGGACACCTTCCGCTAGGCCAGGTTGCTCAAAGCCCCATCCAACCTGACCTTGAACACTTCCAGGGATGGGGCATCCACAGCTTCTCTGGGCAAACTGTGCCAGGGCCTCACCACCCTCACAGGGAAGAATTTCTTCCTGATGTCTAAGCTAAACCTACTCCCTTTTCTGCAGAGATTGTGCTTTTGCATTAAATACTGTCTTCCATTTAACATTGTTCAGCTGGATTTAGCACTGTATAAAATGATTATTGCCTTAAAAATAATTGTACAAAAAGCAGCAGCAGTCAGTGCTTGGGAGTGATTCATCATCATCCTCTTTTCTCTCCTGCAAGACATGAATTAAAAGCCAAATTAGGCACAGGTAAAAAGCTAACACCAATTCCCCAGCAGGGAGAGGAGGGAATGCTCACCTGGAACTAGGGGAGGACAGGGGCAGTTGTGGGGCTGGAACAGAGCACCGCTTACATACCCTCACTGTGCCTTCCACTGCAGCCCAACATCATCCCCTCACCCGCTCCTGTTCTGGGGGCTGACACCTGAGGAGACAGTGATGATCAGCTCCTACTACTGCTGCCAAGCCACTTAGCTTCACAGGATCTCCTTTACCAGCTCCCCACAGGGGTCCAGCACAGGCCGAGGGGCGGGCAGGAGTGTCTGGAGCCAGCACTGACATTCCTGCAGTCCCGCTCTGCTCTGAGCCTCCTCACTCTTCAGGGAGCAGACTCAGCCTCAAGTCCCTGAGCTCTTCCTTTCATGTGAGACTGTCCACAGCCTCAGGAAACAAGAAACCTATATGAAATATTATGCTTCAGAACTTGAATAGGGTTCAGCTGGCTGAGGACAAGCTTCAGTGCCTGCTCCAAAGTCTGTAAAGCTGATGGCAATGCAGAGACTCTCCCTGACTTCAAGGAGATGAAGTCCCAAGAGAAGAGCAGGTTGATCACTGACCTGCTTGCTGTGCAGCACAGGCTGAGAAAGGGAGCTGTAGCACAAGTCTCTCTGGTGCATGAAGTTACAAGTGAGTCCCCTGATGCTGCAGATGCTACAGGAAAGGTGAGCATGAGGTCTGGGTCTCCCAGGGCTTTTTGTTGTTTGGATTTTGCTAGAAGCTGCTGTTAAGCAGAGACTTCTTTGCTGATCTGCTTTTGCCCAAGTGTTTGTGCTTCAGAGTCAATTCAGTTAACAAACAAATTCCAAACTCACACAAATTCTTGGCATTTTAGAGCATTCCCATGTTCATCTGTATCCTTGCTAATATTTGCCCATTTCCTTCCCCCTGTCCCCAGCCACTTCACTGCTATCAAAGATTTCCGTCACATTCTTTCCTTAGGCTTTAGGCTCACAAACAAGCAGCATCCTTTCTTGTTGCCCCCACAGAATACCAAGATATAAAGGACAAACTGCAGTGCTGATACAAAATATCAAATTAGCAACAACAAACAGGAGCAAAACCCTTCATGTAGAAGTTTTCATGGGAAAGCCCAGGGACAAAACAGCACCATGTGTTTCTCACCACACACAGCTCCCCAGGCTTTGTTAGCAGTCCCTGTTTTTCCAGTCCCTGACTGAAGAACCGGGCTCTGAGCACTCTGACTCTCAGCTGTACATCGAGGGCAGAGAATGGCAAAGCAGATCACACAGCGTCGAGACACAGGCTGGGCAGGCCAAGGACTTCCATCATCCAAATTTTAATAATTATGTAAGTGGAGGCTCTCCTCCACTGCTGGGGTGGGCTAAGGAGGTACACAAAATGAAAAAAAACCCTGTTCACAGAATATTATTCATGCTAGCCTAACATCTGTTACTTTTTAAGTAGGTGCTTAAAGAAGGTTGTCAGGCCACACAGTTACTCTTTATTAAAATCCTGTAGGTCAATAGGGGAATAACTACTCTTTATTGAATAGATAAATTATCCATACTAACAAAAATTCATCATAACTGAAAAGTGAGGGGCTCTTTTCTCCAACTCTCGCAATGTCTTTTAGCATACTGTGTAATACAGAGTGTGTGTGGTTTCCATTATGGAAAAAAAATGGTTTGTTGACTGTGACAGGCTGCAATTAGACTCTAATACAAAGCAGGGCCAGTGTAACACTTGGTGTTCATGCACTGTGCATCACAATGGGATCTCAGTCTTGTTGCCTGTTCCTCTGCCTCCCATAATGACCATCATTAACAGCAAGAGTGGGTAAAAGCCTTTTCTTTGCATGTAGTCAGCCTACGTATTCCATAAAAAGGAAGTGATGTTACACTGACCCTACCAAACATGGAACTAAGGAATGAGCTTCTCTCTTACATTGTATTTGATCATGACCTGGGCCATGCAGAACCTCAAAAGAGGGGGGAAATTACAAGGTCACACTGGAGAAAACCCAACTTTGCTGTGTTATTTCCTGGACTGGAGGGAGCTATTTGCATACTCAGGTGCAAGAGGCTGCAGCAGCCAACACAGAAGATGGTAAAAGAGACCTGCATGTGGAAGGAAGCACAAGCACGCTGGGTGTTATCTGAGCAGGGCTATTCTGATCTCTTCTGAAGAACTGGTGAGGAAGTTGGCAAGGAAAGGACTCTGAGGGGCTGTCACAGCAGCTGCACTGGGAAATAGTCCCTGGTGGCAGAGCCACATGGCAGCAGGGTGAAAGCTCTGGAAGGTCGTTTCCCATCCCTGCCTTTCTTCACTTTCCTCTGCAAGCAGCTCCCATTCAGATGCTGTGATAAAGCAGGTTTCTCATTTGCATTTTCCAAAACAGGCTGATGGTTTGTTTGCTTTTATAAAATTCTTTCCTATGACCTTGGCTGGAGAGGGCCCTCAAACTACTTCTGCTATTTGACGTGAGCACTCATAAGAGCACATTTTGGTAGTTCTGAACCCATGCACGTCAGTGGCAGATATCCCATGGCTCCTGAGTTTCAGGTCTAGGAACTCTGCCTTTCAAGCAAGCCAGTTCGATATAAAAAACCCCACAGTATAGGTGGGAAATAGAACATTGCATGTGTCTAATTACTGTTCCTCTGCTGCCCCAAAAATAAAGAATAATGCTAAACAATCTGTGGGCTGTCACCCTCATGCCCCAGCTGTGTGTTCTGAAGGGTTGATTTCACACTCAGGGGGGCACATTGCACAGGAGGAAACAAAGATCCCTATTTCTTTCCAAGGCAGTGACTGACTGCTTGTGAAAGCCCATGCAGCAGCTTGTTACAGCCTCTGTCAGTGACAATGCTGCCAGACATCCAAAAGAGACAAGCAAACATCCAAAAGATCGGCAGAAAATAAAGCCAATCACCAGGGCTAGGATTTTCCAAGGGAGATTAAGTGGGACAACCTTACTGAAGAGTGGACCTGAAATACTGTGAATATTGCTGTCTTGCTGTGACCACATTAACTTAAATGTGACTTAGAATAGACCTGACAACCCCATATGTGATCCAGAATAGCTTCATACAATGCAAGCCGCTTGTATTCACTTCCATTAAGAAGATTTCCTGGCTCACACAGCCTGACCGCAGGCGAGGTGCGGTGTTAATGAGAGGGGGGCTGAGCCAAGGGCGGCGGCTCCCGGGCACAGGCGTCCGGAGAGAACGAGCAGAGCTGGGCGTCCCGGACACAGAGGATGTACGAGATGGATTTTCTATTGTAAAACCTACCCTCTTTGTTCGAGGAAATCTTAAGTGGTTTCATTTCTCTGCTGCAAGCACTTCCTCCTCCTTCTAGCACAAGGGAGATGCGGGGATTTTAGGCAGAGCAGTAACCCCAGAGAGAGGCCACCTCTGAAACACCTACGTACATCAGTCACTCCTGGCTGCCTCAGAAATGCTGGTTTGCTGCTTGACCTATTTCTGGCTTCAGCAAAGGAGAAGAAAAACAACCCACCATTGATTTTGCAAGTTGTTCTGCAGAATAAACCAGTCCAAACCCCGTGTTTATTTTGCTTCCTGGGGATATGTCAGAGAAGTCGCTGGAGAAGTTACAGAGATTTAGAACAGGAGATAAAGAGAACTTGTTTTCAGTTCAAGAGGTTGATGCTCCCTAAAGCCACCTACCTGCCCCAGATTCTCCCTTCCTACAAGAGTTTGGTAGAAAAATAAAGCTTATAAATGCCAAACCCTGTGAATTACAAAGTGGCTCTGATTCCCCAAAGGAAGGGTGTAGAGCAGGCTCTGAAAGACAGGTGATAAAGGATAACCCTCCATGCAGGCTGCCAGCATGAAGCATGGCCACAAACATCCTTTCCCAACAGCCCCTTCCCCTGCCCTCACTGCCACCCCAGCCCAGCCAGCTTTTCTCTCTGTGGCCAAGGGGGATGAGTCCTCCCTTTCCCCATCCTTCAGCAGCTGAGATGTCCTCCACTAGAAAGCTGCACTTTGCTAACTAGAGAAAAGCTGCTCCTGAGCCCCTGGATAGGCAATCAAATGGAAATCTGCAGCAGCAGCAGCAGCTGTTTTGCCCAGCAGGAGAGCCTGTGCAGGGAGAAATGCTGCACAGGAAGCAGGTGGGTACATTGGCCTCTGCAGACTCCCACCCACGCTGGATGCAGGTCTCCAGGGAGGGCTCAGGCAGGCAGCAGACATCATTTCTGGCAGGTTTTAATCAGGCTCTAACTTTTAATACTCGGGTTTGTGATGGGCAGAGGCAGCACAGCAAAGGCTGCCCAAGGTGCTGTTTCCCAGGCAGGGGCAGCACTGCAGGGGATTGCTTTTACATCAGGTGTCACTCGTTGGGGTCTCAAGCATTAGCTGAGATCACAGCACTGACAGCAGTCACCTTAGAAATTCAACAGGTGACATCTGCCCACGCAGAGCAACGTGAAATCCGAAGCAGGAGGCAACACCATGACAACACCCAGCAGCTGATTTTTTTTCAGCACAACGTGAACACAAGAACAGACAAGGCAGAGCAAGAGATTTTTCCAGTGCCCTTCCCTGTCCCTCGCAGTAGTCTCATGGAATCACAGAGTATCCTGAGTTGAAAGGGACCCATGGGATTCATTCAGTCCAACTCCTGGCTCTCCACAGAAATCACACCATGTGTCTCACAGACTGGGAGAGCACGCAGCAAAGCTTCCCCAGAACATTTTATCTGAGGGTTTGAGGAACTGAAGCCTCCCTCCGACACTTGTGGCAGAGGGCTGGAAATGCCAATGTGCCCACGCAAGTCCTGTGCTAGGAAGCATGGAAGTGAAATGCCCTTTGAAGCTGCTCCAAGAAGAAAATCTGGGGTTCACAGCTCAAAGGGAGCCTTGTGAAATGGCCCTGTGGTGAGGAGTGCCTCTGGGAGGTGTGCAGGAGAGGCAGGCACCAGGACAAGGGTAATTCTGCCCACCCAGAGCCCTGCCCTCCAAATCTCCTGGCTTAGCAGATGCAGGTGAGGGGGTGTCTCAAGCAGGCACAGGACAGGGAGCTGCAGGATGAGCTACTTCTGTTCCCATACTTGCCTCAGGAACCCCGGCCCAGCCACCATCATCTGCCCATGCTTAACGCAAGAAGGCGTGAAAGAAGCAGGAAAAAGCTGATCAATTTGTGATGAAAGAGGCTGTAAATCATGCATGCAAGGGACATGGGGACAGGACAATCAGCTGTCCTTAATGAAGTCCTGGGTAAGAGAGATGAGGAAGCAAAACACTGCAGTCTCACCTGGCTCTTACAATTATGCACCCAGAAGAAGTAAGCATAATTAATTAAACAGAGACACCTATTTTTGGAGTTAGGAAGATACAGCAAGAGTGCCTAAAAATCAGATGCTCCTGAAAGAGAGTGGGGAAAGGGGCTGCAGAGAGCAAATGCCCTGCCTGGAAAGCACCAGCAGTGTCTTGCTGTGCTCTCCTGACCACTGCCAGGAGGACATCTCCCATCTGGGGGGTCACAGCAGCACAGGGAGAATCCACAAACTCTGTCAGCAGAATAATTGAACATTCCATAATACAAGACCTCTTCCCATGCCTGAGGACAAACTGCTTGATCAGCGCCTTGCAGTCAAGCCTGAGCTATCAGATATGTTTGGTATTCTGAGAGGTGAGGAGGAATTTCAGAGGGGCTGGAGAAACAGCAGTTTCTCCCTTGCCAGAGGCTGTGTCTGCCAGTAAGGAGACAAAAGAACATCCAAACTGAAAACAAGGCAGCTAGGTGGGAAATTCCCCTCATTATAAGTATAAAGAGTATTTTCCTAGTGGGACAAGTCAGGAAGAGAGATACAAAAAGTCCTCATCTCCTAAACAGACATTTTTTTCCTCAGCAATTCAGACCCAGAAACTCCCCTTCAAATATTCTTTCTCAGAAACTGAGGCTGTAAAATCTGCAAAGGGGTGCTGCATTTCACTGAGGAATGCAAAAAACCTACCAAAATGGATGCTAGAAGGAAAGAGAGCCACCACCAGGTGCCTCTCTGATGAAAACCTGGTTGCACGTAATCCCAGCCTGACCACATCATTTGGTGAGGTTTTAGTCAGTGGTGGTGCTTCCTTGCTCACTGGCCCTCAGGGGCTTTCTCAGCTGGTGCCGCACCAATTTCTCACACACATGTCACACAGGGAAGTAATCTGTCTGTGACAGCAGTCTGATTTTGTCATTGCTGCTGTGCCACATGCATGGGAAACCACTCAAGGAACTGGTAAATGACAAAGACCTGAAGCATCTCTGGATGACTCCTGCCATTATCTCCTTTGGGACCAGCCAGCCTGTGGGAGCACAGTCAGACCCAGCAGTGTCCCAGAAGTGATGGGCTGTGCCCAGATGTCCATGGGGTAATAAATAATTTCTCAGTTACCTGGGTGAAATGAAACATGAGGGTGTCTGAGGACCCTTCCTGCTGTGGGTGTAAGTTACCCCACACAGCAACCCTGCCAGACCCCAGGCAGTTCTCACTCCACCCCTGTTCCTCTCTACAGCCTCATCCATCAGCCCTGTCTTACACAGTGACTAAGACAACCAGTTTCTCAAGCTGTGCCAGGACAGTTGCTGCAGTTCCCATGTAGGACCCTAGAGACTCTTTCATGTCTGCATCCTATAGCAAAAAAAAAAAAAAATCTGTGAAGTGATAAGATGAGAAAGTTGTTATCAGTCGTTTCTGTGACTGCAGACACCGCCTGCCCAGCACTGTGGTTGCTTTTCCTCTGCTGCTGACAAAGGCTCCAAGGCTATTTTTTTTCCTTAGGATTGGAAATAAATCACTCCAATCAGTTGCTTTTCTTGAGGCGCTACAAAACAAACTACAGTGGAAATGTTATCACTGGTAACAGATTTAGCCTGCAGGACCATGTGCCCGTTTAAATTTTAACATTTAAAAATAGTTTCTAGTGATACCATGTAAATACAAGGTATGGCCAGCACAAGCAGATGGAAATTGAGTGAAGTTATATGACTGGAAGTTATTTATTTCTGCCTCTGACAGTTACTGATGAAACCGTGCCTCATCACTCCTGCTGTGCATTCAGGACACTGGAGTGACTTGGAGAAGGAAGAGCACATAGGAGACAATGCCACCTTAATGATCACACAGCTGCCTCTCTCTATCACACCTACCTGCCAGACACATATCTGGGAGAAATAAAACATCTTCTGTCTTGACAAACAGGCTGTGCCTGATTCCCACCACTGCCAGAATTCCAGCAGTGCCTAAGAGCCCAGAGGTGTCACCTTTGCACTTCTGCTTAGCTTGCTACCATTGCAACCTGCTGATACAGGCTTGATAGGACAGCAAAAGGCGGGGGGAAGGGGGTG
>VXAX01006651.1:1806294-1863041 GCA_013399835.1 Leptocoma aspasia | reverse complement strand
AAAAAAAAAAAAAAATTTGTTTTCTCTGAAATCTATATTAAGAAACCCACTGGGAGGTGGGAAGATAGTTGCACAAGAGAGGCTTTTCTCTGCTCAAAATTCAAAGCCCGCTCCCGAGGCAGAGCCTGCATGCTGGAGGCAGAGGCAACGCTGCTTTTCTCTCCAAGTGCCCTGGCAGCAGCTGCAGGAGGAGACCCTGCCACGCTCACCCAGTCCCCGTGCCCAGACCCACGGCCTGCAGGGCAGGGCTCAGCTTTGCTCCCCACACACTCTCAAGGCTGGCCAGAACCAAGCAGATTTAAGCCAGGTCCCTGCCAGCAGCTGTCCCTCCTCCAGGTACCAAGGCCTTGCCCTGCAAGACCACCACAGCCTCTCAAAAAATAGTTTTTTCCTCCTCTTCTCTTGTCCACAAAAGCGCTGCTTCTTTTGTAAAATACAGATGCTTTTCCAAAATACTCAGCACAAGCCAGCTCAGGCCACACAGTTCAATCTTGCTGAACTTATAACAGTCTGAGAGAAGGATCCAGTAAGTGGCAATCAAATAATTTGTCCCCTTAAAACAGAGCTTAAACTGAGCAGCAAAACAAAAGCAGGCAAAGCCTTTATACAGGCTGAGGCCAAGCAAGAGCCAAGGAAACAAAGGCAGCACAGGAGAGATGCTGTGTCCTACCTTGTCAGAGCTTAGAAAGAAAGCAGGGATTTGGGGAGACCAGTTGTCATTTTTGCAAGTTAAAGGTTTCAGCACACACAAAAAGGTGTGCTCAGAAATACAAGGTTTTCTCCCCTACCCCGGCTAACAGAGGGTGCTGGCCCAGGAAAACAGAAGGAGATCTGTCCCAGCATTTCCCAACTGCACCTAGTGGGACAAACATTGCTCACACCACGATTTTTTTGCCCCGTGCTCCATCTTTCCAACTGACTGTGCTGTCTGGTGTAGCTGGATGATGTCCAAGGGCTGCCCTGTGAAGCATTATCTTTAGGGACATAATGACATGAGAAGAGGGAAGGGGAGAAGCAGCAACATGAAAAACTGACTGGCAGAGCCCAGAACAAGATTTTAGGCCTGGCATTTAGGAAAACTCTGTTTCTGATGTGAAGCAACTTAGATCTAGAAAGAAAAAAAACCAAAAGCTAGGGAAACCCTCAACATCAATCTTGGAGTCTGGCTTTGCAGAAAAACAGCTTTTAGGGTCATGGATTCATCTGCCAGGTGGCACATCTTTTTCAACTGAATCCTCACCACAGAAGGCTTTTAGCTGAATTTGTTCAAAAAACATCAAACAAAACAAAACAAAACCAACCCCCAAAACCACTCACGCAGGAAAAACTGTCACAAATGCAAAGGCTTGTCATTTCATACCTTCCTTAAAACAGAGGTTCTTTCATAACCCCACAAACATAAGGAATCAGGGAAATTATAGGTCTGTATTACAAAAAAAAAAAAAAAATCAGTTTGTTCCATAGAATTAAGGTTGGAAAAGATCTCCAAGAGCATCAGGTCCAACCTTTGACCAAATGCCACCCTGCCCACTAAACCACATTGTGAAGTGCCACGTCTGCTCAGTGTTTGAACACTCCCAGGGATGGTGACTCTACCACTTCCCAGGAGAGCCTGTTCCAATGCCTAACCACTCTTGCAGTGAAGAAATCCTTGCTAATATCCAGCCTGAACCTCCCCAGTGCAGCTTGAGGCCAAGCTTTTCCCTCGTCCTGTCACCAGCTGCCTGAGAGAAGAGCCCAATTTGTGTGAGTCAAGAGTGGCCACTATACAGGCAAAGCATCTGGACTTAAGAATCCCACATTCAGAGCACTAAGGGCAACAGTAGGGCATCCAGAGCCATATTAGCCATGCTATAGCTACAGTTCCATAGCATCATCCCAAATATTTGTAGGAAGTCATGTTTTTGTTCACATTTTCTTTCTTTTTCATGTTTGACAAAAGATGGCACTGCAAAATCTGGAGGGGAAGAGAGACTGGCCGCAGTGCCCCCTGTGCAGGCTGTTCCTGCAGTCAGTGGGGAATTACCACACTTACCCACGTCCTTGTTTAACGCTTCACTCGTTCTTCACACTCCTGTACACGAGATGCCAGGCTTGCAGACAGGTCTAGCAGCAGGACTCAAGCACTCTGTGAAGGAATACAAACACCAGCTAATTAAATCTATTGTTAAAACAATTTGTTTCTTGCTGGGACCGAGGGATCTGACAGCGTTTAAACAAGACATGTTTCATTTCTGAGGGCAGACTGCCATCTTCACTCAGGAACTCTTCACCCCGGTCACTTTAGATTCAAAGTGCAGATCAGCAACAGAGAAATAGCAATAAAATAAAAACCCAAGGCCAAACTCTGAACTCTTCTCCAGGAGGAGTATTGTTCAGTGGGAAATCCCATGATGTAGCCAAGCAGCAGGAGCTGCTAGAAGAAACAACAGTGGCAAGCGATGAGATCCTCAGCACACGAATCACAAAGGTCCATTTCCAAGGAACACCTGCCCCCAAGAGGGCACTGTGATATTGTGTATTCCTCCTGGCTCGGGCACTGGGAGGTTATAAATGTATATGCCGTGTCATGGGAGCACCCACGGCCCAAAGAGTGGAGTGAAGCCCAGCCCGGCCCCACAGCCACTGCCAGCAGGCAAGGGGAACACCTGGCTTCTTCCTTCCATGGATTCACTTCACTTCTAGGGAAATCCACAAGCAGGAAAGCAGCAGAAAGCCCAGTTTGCTGGAAAGCAAAGCAGCCAATGTAATGCAAGATCTGCTGCTGCTGGTGTGAGCAGGGCTGTAGTCACTCCCCACCCAAACCAGCCGTTCCTTGGCAGCTGGGTGTGATAAGCCTCGGTTTCCTTGGCAGTTTTCCTCCTAGGGTCATGGATAGTTTCTTGCTTGACTTCTCAGGCAGTTTCAGCTTCAAATACCATAAAGGCCTGTGCAGTGAGATGTTGGATGGTGTAAACAGATGGTGTCTGCTCAGCAAACAGACCTCCAGACCCTTTCAGCTGCCTCCAGCCTTGTTCCCAAAGTGCCTGCCTGTCTCCCTCTCTCTTTGATATGTGCACACCAAGTGTCTGGTCCAAGATCCCCTCCTTCTGCCACTTAGAATGTGCCTTTAGAATCCGGCTTTGCTATCTTCAAATCTTAGTCTGAGCTCTCTCATCACTCTTGACAGCTCTGAAGCTCTCTTCCTGAAGGTTTGCATGTCTAGCCTGTCCCCTCCTTCAGTCCTCCCCGACCGGCTCACCCGGGGCTAACCAGACCTGTGGGAGAAGCCACTTCAGGGATTTGTGGAGCGCCTTCTGGGAAGGTTTTACCACATGACTCCACAGCACCTCATGAAATCAGCCGCTGATAACATCCATACCACTTAAAAGCATTTAAACATCTGCTTCGGAGCTCTAAAACTTCGCCATCGACTTTCCAACCCTGTGCACCATAAAATGCTATAGCCTAATTATAGACCAAATTCTGCAATCCCTAATTGGCCACAAATTACTTACAATAGGTGCCAGACAACTAAATCTCTTTCTGAACACATCATGCTCTCCACAGGCAGGTAAGTAAATCAGTGTGAGGAGGAAAGTGTTGTTCACTTGGGATGGTTAAACACAAAATGCTTACCCATTTTTCTAGATTATATTTTAATTTAACAGACATGATGTGGCGGAAAAGCTGGGAGCTGAGAAGCTTTCCTCTCGACCCTCATTGCCACCCACTTCCAACTCCATTTCCACTAACCCATGAGGCCCTTGTGGCTTTTGAAAGCTCTGCCTTGCTTAAATCCTCGCCTGAAGCCCTCTCCCTCCTGTTGGACGGCCAGCCATGAGGGAGCACCGGATAACTCTGCCTGGGGACAGACAGCAGGCACACAAACACAGATAAGCAAGTCCCACCAGCTCTGGGAGGCATTTACTCTTCCAGCTACGAAAGAGGTTTTTTGTGGCTCCTGAAGCAAGGAGAAGAGCAGAGACATGTTTCTTTCTTTCAGGTATGTGCAGCATGGAGCCCCAGTTCCTACCCACGGCTTTGTCACCAGCTGCCCAGCACCAAAGGGGACCTCAGCAGGCTGACTGGGCTCTCTCCCTGGCCTCAAGGAGCCTTGGGGAGGGGCAGGAAGAGCAGGCTTGGTGCTTCTCTGAGCCAGCAGGCTGTGGGTGCTGCACAGCCCTTCCCTTTGGAGGATCTCCCTGCTAAGCACTCAGGAATCAGCCACTTGAAGGCCGAGCCCAGTGTCTGCAGCATCTGCCAAGGGAGAAGCAGCTTCCCAGCTTTGGGAAGGGAGGTGGTGGGAAGGAGCCCTCTGAACAGAGACACAGGGAGATCAGCACCTCCAGCCAGGAAAGGGTGTGGTGAGCTCCGAGGCTGAGTACCCCATCTGCTCCCCTCCTTTTGCAGCCATGCCCACCCCTCTTAGCAGGAATTCCAGCACTAAAAAGGAAAGCTTGCTTCCCCGTGCAGCTGGTTTTCCTTTGCTCTAACAAGCCAGGCATGACTTTCCACTTACTACAAGGATGGAGGCATATGATCTCACTTTGCTTCCTCTTTCCATAAAAATTTTGGTACAAAGCCTCTCAGAGACAGACCTGCCAAGAGAGTCTTCCTGCTCCTCCAGCAACTCACTTATCACTGCCTGCTTAGCCCCTTTTGTCTCCCTCTCCACTTGAGCTTTTTGCCTTCAGGTTTGAGACTCCTGGCAGGTGCAACCTGACGATGCCAGCTGCAAAATCCTCTTTGCAGAGCAGCCCATTAGCCCTTCTATCTTTCTTCTCCTTTGGCACCTACTGAGGCACTCACAAGCTGTTCCAAGAGATGGTGTAGTATGGCCTGTTGCCATGAATCTATTCCCTCTGATGGCTTACAAACCCATTTAATGTCCCTCACACAGTTTAAACTCTAATTTTCATGAAGAGATATTTCTGGCACACGAGTGCCAGCCTCAGGTTTCTCTTTGGTGCCTGAACAATCTTGGTTAATCAAGTGGATATCCACGGAGTTTGCTGTTTGGTGTTATTCCTCTCATCCTGGTGAATTTTTGGGAGGCTTTGTACTAGTCCCACACCCAGCTTCACTAGTTTACTGTTTGAAAAGAGGGTAAGGGTAAGATGTGATGGTCATGGCTGTGAGGATCATGGCCACCTCTGAACACCAGGAATGTGAGGTCCCAAAATTCCTTATCTGCCAAAGGGATAAAAACCCCAACATAGCCTGAGTATCTGAAACAGACACCAATCCTTGAAGGACTGGTGAAGACAGAAGCAGCAAAACCAGCACATTTCCCAGCACAGCTTTCTGACTACCTGTGACTCTGGTTTTCTCCCTTTTCTGCACTGCTGCTGCTGCCAGGGAGTAGCCACAGCACCATGGCCAAATTTAGGGTGCCATTGTGCAGACACACAACATCAAATGTTCAGAGACAAGGTTGTACCTTTGACTTCCCAGGTCTGTTCGACACCAGTGCCTAAAATAACCACCCAGACATCTTGATTTTGCAGGAAAGGATCTAGGGCAATGACAGCAATTCAGCTCCCGAGGTGGCTTGGATTCAGTGTGGGATCTGCCCCACTTTTCAGCTGCTCAGATATCACACACACCAGTGATCAGTTGCCCCACTGAAGAGTTCTTGGCAATAAAGGGGCAAATAACATCACTACTGAAATGAGAGTATTTTCCAAGGGTCATTTTCTTCACTGGCTGTGCCTTAGCTGATGAGAGGCTGCACCTCTTACAAGGTGGCCTCAGCTTGGCTTGTTGCCTTTGGTACTCATACCTAGAGGTCGTAGTATAACTCCATGGGACTACAGAGGAATTACATGCAGGATTTTCACCTGCCTTCTGCACCTACAGCACCCAGATAGATGGAAAATAGTGCTGTGAGCAGCATGCTTCTTTTCAGGCCAGCAGTCTCTGTGAAAGTACAACAAATACGCTTTTAAAAGTAATAAAATCAAATACAGGATAAAACATAGAAAACTTTTGTTTGCCCATTGCTGGCAAGATGATCTTGGTAACTTCAGCATCTGCTGGGAAGAACTGTGGTAACCCTTTGTGCTAGCTATAATGACTTAGTGAAGCAAAAACGTTAACATTGTTTTTACTTCTTGTGCAGAAGTTTACCCATTCTCATGTTTACAGGGTGCCAAGAAATAACGTCTGATCATGGACTTGCCACGAATTGGACACCTAAGAATTCCTTGACAGGTCTTGAACATTGTAGCCCTTGGGCAAAATATTTCTGCTTGTATGGAAATAGAGGTATTTAAAGAAATCTCAAGGGCTCTGTGCAAGTGCAGAGGTCATGCTAACCATTGTAACTTACAGCCTCGTGGCACAAGGTATAAAAATATGGTATCTTATGGCTTCTTGGACATCTGCATTCACAGGAGTTGTATTTGCTGCACTCGTGGCAGCAGGACCCATGTTATGCTCAACGGTGTCCACTCACAAGTGAAATCCCTGCCCCAGAGGTGTCAGTCTGTCATCAGATCAATGACAGGCATGTGAGACTCTCACAGCCCTGCCCCCAGGGCTTGGGGGCAATGGGTTCACAGGGAGAAGTTCCCAAAGCACGCATGATCTAATGGCCCTCCTTAGTGCCTGGTTTGCCGCGTGCACCTCAGCTGGGATCTCAGCAATTGCACTGAGGCAGTGCCACCTCAATGAGATTCAGCAAGAGAGCAGCCTTCCACAAAAGGCACCACACAAGCACGTTAGCAGTGAGAAAAAAAATCTATGGGTGATGCAGAAAGAAAAAAGTCCCTCCTCTGTTAGAAGTCATGGCTTGTGTGCTCTTCTCCAGTCGAAGGTGGCTGTACACAGTGCATGAGGCCAGAGACCTTCAGCTGTGTCAGCTTCCCAGCTGGCTTACCTGGTGGTCCTTCAGGAGCTGATCAGGAAGAGGGATGGTCCTTTAGGAGCTGATGAGCCCCTTGTCAGAGGGACTAGCCAGGCTGATGCACAACGGTGCCACCAGAGCCAGAAACATCCCGTAACAAAATCCCTGACAGTGAGCTCCAATAATTTATACCTCTGCAGACCAGTTCCTCCTGCTCACGTCATGCTTAACAAAACAGTAATTGCTGCCTGATTTCTGATTGCTCTCGTGATTAACAAAAGCAATGGAACAAGTCAGTTCTACAAACACAGCTTTGATGCAAAAAATGCTCTAGAAAGCACAGAAACTCAGCATTTTTTTATATATGTTGGTAGTAACTACACTACCAAAGTATATCAGTGTGACCTAAATATTTATACCAGAGGTAGCAGTACTTGAGGTACAGGGATTGAAAGCAAAAGAGATTTTTGGGTGCGTTTTTATACCAATAAATGTTGAGCCAGCAGCCAACCGAGCAAAAATCTGTTTCTCTGAGATCTAAGGACAGCACAGAAAGCTGAGCTCAGCTGTCATTCCTCCTCCTCTGCCTGGCAGTGCCCTGCCAACACCAAACCCTCTCATCCCAGCCCCTGCTGCCTGCCTTTGGAGCTGTTTGCAGCAGTCCCGGGCCACGCTGCTGGCTGTGGGGCAGGAGCTCGGGGATGCACAGCAGGGATGCCTGCAGCCAAGGCAGCTCGCAGAGCTGCAGCCTGGAGCGTACAGGAGGGGGAGTGTTTGCTTCGATAGCTGCTTCTTCCCTGGGAAACCAGGGCTTGCTTCCCTATCTCCTTCAAGCTCTCCCACCCCCAGGATGCTCCAGCAGCATCTGACTGCACAAGGCTTTTTCTGGGCTCCCAGGAGGGCTTACTGAGACTGAAACTGCCCACTTCAGCCAAATTGGCAGAAAACTTTCCCAAAGTGACCTGCTCCCTCAAGCAGATGAATAATTACCAGCAGCACAGGACATTATTCCTCTACATTATTCCTTACCATTGCAACCTGATTTGTAGCTGCCACTTTGATTTTTCCACATCAGTGTGGACACTCCCTCTTCTGGTTACAGTATTGTAGGGGCTTCAAAGGGGCTTCCCATAAATGAGGATTTACCTGTGGGTTTTGGGAACTTGCCTGTGATGTGACTGCCCATTTCTATTTTAAAATACATTCTGAGCATCAGCCAAGCTCCTGTAGATTTCTGCATGTGTCCTTCCATTCCCAGGGGCAGCAGTGGTATTTTCCAGAGGTGCTTTGGTAGTAAGTGGGGAAGGGAAGCCTGGTCTAAGCACTTTCCCCTCATAAAAAAAAAAAAAATACCCACATTGGTTCAGTTATGTTCAGCCATCTCAAAGTTCCCAGCTCCTCTGAAAAGTCCAGCTCAGACCTCTGCTGAAGTCACTGTGGTTATGACTCAAGGGCTAAACTTGTCAGGAAATCATGCATATCCAGCAAAATGGGTTTCTGCATCTGGTCTGCTGATTGCTAGGTGGGATTTTTTTGTGTTTCGCAACATCAATTTCTGAACAGGGACTTCTGGAAATGGCTTCTTGCTGATCCACTTCAGAAATAAGAAATCTGGGGGCATTTATTTGAAGGCCCAAACATGCCCAATGGTACAGCCTGATGGTATTCCTGGGGGTACATGCCTGGCAACCACATTTCCGTGGCATGTTGAATTCCCATACTTCCAACTGGCCTGTAGAAATAACATCTGAAGTGAGAAAGTGTTTTGGTTTGGACCCCCAAACTCTAAGCAGATAAAACTCAACATGGTGACTGCTTTACTTGCTCTGAGCTCAGAGTAAAGCTCCCCTGCAGCACATACAGACCTATGTTTGCAGCTTTGAGCCATTTCAGTTTCCTCAAAGTGACTTCAGAATACTGACAAGATGGCCTCACAAGAAAGATTTTCTTTAATCTTCAGCTGATCAGCATTCCTCTTTATAACTGACTTGTAAAATGAAACATATATTTAAAAATCAAACACAGCGTTTGGGTTAGTGTTTTGGAAGATGGGTTTTGTGGTCCTAGGCTTCTTTGTACAGCTGGAAAGGAAATGTGGGCTCCACAGGGAGGACAGGATACTCGAGCAGCTTTAAAAACCCAGCACAAACCAGAAACAACTGTTTGTGAAAGACAAGGATGCAGCACCTGGAAGAAGGAGCTGACACTGGCGTGAGAGACAGAGTGTGATGGGAGGGATGCCTTGCTCTGGAGTGGGTGTTGTGGCCCAGCCCAGCTGCCCTCTGCTCAATTTGACTGCCATATTATGGCAACTAAAACTGAGTAAAACCTTTTAAAATCCAAGTTACAGAAGGTCTCTGAAGGATCTCAGGTCTCATTTCTCTGTAAGTCTCCAAAATATCATTTTGATAAAAACAGATAAAGAGCAATTCCAAGCTCAAGAAACCAAAAAGCTGTTTTTTCTGAAAGATACATTTAAAGTTCCCCGTCCATCCCACAAAAGGTCAGAAAGCCTCCCTAGTAATACAGGGAGTAATAAAAAACAGCTCTGTGCACCATCACCAAAGAAGTCAATATTTATAGCCAGCCGAGGTGGTTCACAGCTAGTGCCAGTAGAAGTCACTCTTTGTACCACTCCATGTAGTTTGGATTTTAATGCAACTAATACCCTGTAGAAAACTGGTGTAGGTGCCCAAATGGGTCCCTGACCCCAGAAAGCTTACATCTGGGAGTTCATCCACACAGCCCTATGCTGAGAACTCAAGTGAAGAGGCTAAAAGGGTAAAAACTCTAAAATGTCCAGCCCCAGCAGAGTTGTCCCGTGTGTGCGTGCAGGCATGCCAGGGGCACCCATGAGCAGAGGGGGCCCACCAGACGCCCATGTCACATCCCAAAGGACCTGTGACACGCAACATTCCACCCGTCACAATGCCCGGGTGGGGCATAGAAGCAACAGAACCCGTGTATGGCATGGGTTGCCATAGATGAAGGTGACCAGCTGCCGCCATGCAGCAGACATTACAGCCTCCCGATCCCGGAGCCGAACAGCAGCTCCAACCAAGCCCGCCGGGAACACAGGTCATGCAAAAGTCTGACGGAGGAGAGAGGTTACTCAATGAGCTGGGCTACAAGCTGGGTCAGACACTAGGGGAGGGCAGCTTCTCCAAGGTGAAAGCGGCCACCTCCAGCAAACACAAGGGGCCCCTGGCCGTCAAGGTGGTGGACCGGCAGCGAGCATCCCGAGCCGTCGTGTTCAAGTTCCTGCCTCGGGAGCTCTCCATCGTGCGCAGGATCCAGCACCCCAACATCGTGCGCGTCTTCGAGCTCATCGAGGTCTGCAACAAGAAGCTCTACATCGTGATGGAGGCCATGGACACTACCCTGCTGCAGATGTTGGAGAACCTGGGAAAGCTGCCCTGCTCCCCCAACGCCCGGGACATCTTCGTGCAGGTGGTGAGGGCCGTGCGCTACCTGCACGACCGCGACCTGGTGCACCGGGACCTCAAGTGCGAGAACGTGCTGCTCTCCGCCGACGGCCGCCGCGCCAAGATCAGCGACTTCGGCTTCAGCAAGGAGCTCAAAGGGTACCCGGACCTGAGCACCACGTTCTGCGGGACGGCGGCCTTCGCTTCCCCGGAGGTGCTCATGGGCATCCCCTATGACGCCAAGAAATACGACATATGGAGCTTGGGGGTGATGCTCTACATGATGGTGGTCGGCAACGTTCCCTTTGACGATAGCAACGTCCAGAGCATGCCCCAGCTGCAGAAGAAGGGGGTGATGTACCCGGAGGGGCTGCCCCCACTGCCGGAGCCCTGCCAAGCCCTCATCACCCAGCTGCTGCAGTACACCCCATCCTCCCGGCCTGGCGCGGGGCAGATAGCCAAGAACCGCTGGCTGAACGGGGAGATCTGAAGGAGACAGCCCTTCCTGAAGATTCTGGGAGAGCACTTTGGTGCAATAAATACTGTCATGAAAAAGCATTTCTGTGGTTTGTCGATTATTTTGAGGCCCAGGGGTGCCTGTGTGTGGAGCTGATTGAACTTCAGGCACCAGCAAGGCCGTGTGCTCTCAGGAGGTGGTCAGATCCCAAAACAGCAGTGGGAGCCTGCTGCAGGCTGGGTTTTGAGTCACAACAGGCATGCAGAGTTGCCAGGGCAGGGTGGTGAGGTGCAGCAGCACAGCCCATCATGATGCCTGCTCCCTAGAACACCAAAACTCTGGCACAGCCACCCCAATCTGCTCCTCCCCACCCTCTGCTGCTGCATGCACAGGGGCTATGGGAAGGGAGCTGCTCTCACAGGGGTCTTGGCTTCTCCTCAGCCTTGTTCACCACCAAACTGTATTTGAGCAGGTGGGAGGGAAGAATCAGTGGTCCTACAAATCACTGCTGCAGAGAAAATGTCGCATTTTTTGTGTGCCACTATTTCAAGCTCACAGCCCAAAATCACACTAGGATTTCTGCAGGCAGCTGGACAGCATTTCCCAGCCAAAAGTTCTGGTGTGGCTTTGAGAGCCACGCCTTACATGGAACGTCTTTCAGATATTTATTCCTAGCAATATTTGAAATGTCTGCCAAAAGACACTTGATGAGAAATGCCACTGACCATGGAGAACTTGAAAGGGAAAAGTGATAAAAGTATAAAGGAGAACCACTTTGTTAACTCCTGCTGTCCAGCTTCAGTGTGAAAAATTACCAATTACTCTTAATGCAACTCCCAAAATCATCTATGGATCTCTATGGGCAAGTCCCATTTTAAAGGGTTAATTAAAGGTAGGAGCTGGCATCTGAAGTGTGCTTTCATGAGACATTTCAACCCACTCTAAACAATCTCCAGCTTCCACAGGACTGAGGTTTAAGAGGAAATGTCCAGTTGGGTGCTTTGATGGTGATGGTGCCTTGTGAGCTGACTGTGGCCAGGCCATGTCTGACATGAACAAACCAGTGCACGTGGCTCTGCTGGAGGAGGTGGAAACACCTTTCCTAAAGCAATTTTGGGTCTATTAAAAGCAGCAGTTTAAGTAGAACAAGATGTGGCAGCAGAGCCAGCCCAAGGCTTTCCAGCATGCAGGCTACAGGGAATTTTGCCACCCCCAGAAAGAAGATTTATTTTGTTCTTCTTGCAGCTGCAAAATAAAACTTGCAGCAGCAAAGTCCAAAGGAGACAGAGTAATGGGATACAAAGGAGGTCTTGTGGCCATCCAGGGCTGTGGAAACAGGCTTGGGAAGGATCAGGAAGGGGATAGAAAAGAAGGGGAGGTGTCATAAGGATGTGAGAAGCAAGGAGGTGGACTTCAGGGTAATGAAATTTTCAGCAAGGCTCAATTCTTTTTCTACTCACCTTCCAGCCACCCTGTCAGTCTCATCCCAATCCATGCCCCAGGACCTCCAAGTAGTTGCCCATCTCCATCTACTGCCTCCCTCCAGCCCTTGCTTGCCTCCAGGTACCTCCCCACAACCTGGGAAGCACAAACCTGGTGCTGCTGTATTGCCTCTCGTTTTGCTCTGCCTTAATCTTCTTTCCTTAAAGACAAAGCTAACACAATGGGAGTCATTCTAAAATCCAGACCCTATTAATCTCCCCTCAGCACCACATTCTCCTAACCCGTTGCATCTGTCGAGGACACCAGCCGGGACTGATGACTAATGTTTTGTGAGGCTGTACCCCCTTGGGTGGCTTGGGAAAGCAGCTGGGGTTCAAGTGGGGAGAGGTTTGAACGAGCCACAGGAGGCTCATCAGGCTGCCCGGGGCCCTTGCCCTCTGCAGACAGATGGTGATCTCCCAGGGCCAGCACTAACGACCTCAGAGCGGTCCCCAGGCTGTGAAAGTAGTCCATTAGACGTCTAATTATGCAAATTAAAAATAAAAATCACAATTAAAGACCCTGAGCCAACTCTTATCTAATTTGCACCAGTGGGATATCAGTTTTGAAGGAGGGCAGGAGCAGAGGCCTTGAGCAGGATGAGGCTCATGGCTCTTTCCCCACCCCTCCCCTCCAGGGGCCTCGGCTAAGCCTGCTGCTTCCCTAAGCTTATTTCCTCCTCAGGAGGGTAGAAATTTTTAACCTTTAACTTTTTTAACCTCCCTGGGAGGAGGAGTCAATGGAAATGCCCCTTCCCTGACTGCTGGCAGATGAGCCCCACTGTCCTGGCCATGAAGCACAGTGCCCTGTGTTGATGGGACAGCCCTTGGACTCAGAACAAGCATGTGCTGGAGGCACAAACAGCCACACTGGGTTGCCAATATCCTGATCAGTCCCACCAGACTTGCCCTGCAGCGTGACTCTGTCCTCCCCAGGCTGGGTGGAACACACTGGTGCAGTGCAATCTGGAAACGAAAGGTCCTGTGTCAAACCAGCACCAAATAAATTACTTTCCTGTGAGGGACCTGACCACCAAGCAGTCTACACAAATAACTATGTGCTATTTAATCCTTCTCCAAGGATAAGAAGGTGAATGTTCAGGGCCTGTATGAGGCAGCTGTGTGCTGTGCCAGCACCTTGCTCCTTGCATGGTGTGAGCATTACCCCATCCCCAGCCCTCTTGCTGGCTGTCACAGTGCCCTGTGTCACCGACAGGCTCACTGGAAGATCTTTCAGATTTTTAGACGTGTGCCTTGAAATACTTAGAGGGACTCTTAAAAGGACATTCAGCAGAATAGACTGTTTAGTGTTTTCTTGAGATCATCTTGAAGCAATTTTACCCCATTTAATTTTAAAAGAGCATTATAAATTTCAAAGACGTCCTCCAGACCTTTACTATAGCTCTCCTCCCACTGCTCTTTTGTCCATATTCTGCATCACTTTCCCTGAAATACAGCCTTCATTTCAGGCAAATGAAAGGAAGGGAGGTAATTCACTGCACGCTGACATTAAAGCTCACTTTTCAGCTAAGCAAAATTTGCTTTCAAGATTTTAGGCCATGGCTGATGTGTCTGATAAGCTTCAGGACACAGCTACTTGAAAGTCTACACATTACCAAACTCTGGAGATAAGTACATTCATGAATTGTGGGAAAACACTGCCGGGTAATCAAACACCTCACGTACTCCTGCACTAGCTCAGGGCTGGCTCTCCCAGGCTCTCCATCTCTGCCTGCAGCCAAGCCAGGCTCCCAGTGACCTGCTCCAATTACCCCAGGCCCAGGCAGCAGTGGCAGGTGGGGCAGGAGCTGAACCTGCGTGACCCAGCCTCCCTGCAGAGGCAATTGAGCCAGCTCAGCCCTGCTTGAATACATTAACCTTTCCATAATTGCAGCCATCAGTGCTAGCAGCCTTTTCTCCAGTGACCTGGAATCCTCCTGGCTCGTTTCTAGACCCTGCTGGACCAAGTTAGAGGTCTCCATGACTTTGTGTCAGCCCTTCTTCAGCTGAGAATCTCCTCATCCTCTCTTTTCATCATCTCTGCAGGTCTCTACACTTAGTTGTCTGCCAGAAGAGATATGGAGGGAGAATGGGGCCAAACATTTTCCTGTCTTGAGGCTTTTGGTTATATTAAGCATAATAAAAAAAAGTTAACGAGGTTCTCACCAAAGAACAGGATTGAGGGGGTCTTTGCACACATAACTTTCCTTGCAAACAAGAAGCTTTCTGTGAATAATAATTTCATTTTCACAGCACCTAGCAAACATTAGTCCTTGCTCCTGCACCAAGTGGTAAATATTATTCTCCCTGTGTTACAGTGCACAGGCTAAGGGGCTCACCTCAGGCCAAAGGGATTTCATTTTACATTACAGTTCAAAACTTCCCTGGCCACTCATCCTCTGGCCAGATCATGACTCTGTCTTCAAGCAATAATAAATACAACAATATTTGATGGTCTGGAAAGACATATGATTTTCCTCTCCAAAACTGCTTCAAGATCAACTTCATTTTATCTCATAAATGAATGAAAGGAAATAGACTACAAACACAGATGGGTGGGGCTTCTTTTCCACGTTCTGAATAAGGGATCCAAATTTCCTAACTGCATTTAACAGCCCTTTTGAAGAGCCAAGGAGGCACTCACACCACAGGATGTAACATGGGCACGGGTGCCCATCAGCTGGGGCATCTCAGTCCTTGGAGGTTTCCAAGGTCCAACAGGGCAAAGTCCCTCCTCTCATCTCAGAGCTAGCCCTGCCTTGAGCAGCACGTTGGGCTGGAGGTCTCCAGCCTGCCCTCCTGCAGGAATTACCCTGTGATCTCACAAACATACCATTTTTTGTGCTACAAGGTGACAACTATTCTTTGTTTCAGCGAGGCACAGATTTCTCTATGAGTTTGACTGCAAGGGTGATAAATAACTGTCTTTTCTAGACCCATTAAAAAGTGGGACAGCAAGCAGTGCCTCCATCTGCTAATTACATTTTGGATATTACTGCTCTTACAGGAGGCAACATGGCTTAGGGTCCTGAGTGTGGCTGTTAGGTGGTTCTCTTTGAAGTTAAAGAGCCACACAAGGGTGGGTGGGGTGTCTGTGCTCCTTCATTCCTTCTCACGTTATTATCAGCCACAGCAGCAACCAGCAGATTCCCTGAAAGATATTTGTGGTGTTATTTCTTCCTCTCAGCTGGCAGATGTTCATTATATTCAGGTAGCACCTAAATGTCACAGGAGCCCTATTGGGACAGATCCTGTGTACAGTTGTCATTTTTTTTATTGATCATCTCTTCCTCAGAAGATCTCACTTCATAAATGAGAGGCACCTTGGTCACGGGAGGGAACCTTCTCTTGGGCTGTGCAATCTGCAGGTGTCCTCACAAAGAGCAGAGAGTGAGACACCACAGGAATGTTTGCCTCATGCATTACCGAGAAGCAGAGAAGCAATTCTGAGCAGCACAGCTCAGTGTGCTTTACAATACAAGTGATTCTTGAGGGGGAAAAGGAAAAAAATATAAAAGGAAACTAATTAAATGCCTCTTAGCAGACCCATTTAACACCAACAATGTGACAAGGTCAATGGCTGCAGTGTCAGGGTCACAGACCACCTTGCACCCTCACAGGAATATATTTACAGAGAAGCTGGATCTCACCAAAGGCTGAGAGCTCTCAAGTCCCACTAAACTATTTGAAGTAAATAATAGCTGAGGGAACTGAGCACCTCCAGATAAGCCCTTCAGAAATCCCTGACCATTCCTCCTCCTTATGGTCACTTTGCTTATTCTCCATGTACTGTACCAACCCATTGGAATTGTAACTGGCAGCACTGTTTCATCAGAATACTCTGCACAGCACTGTCATGTCATTACATTCTCTAGAGAAACATGCCATTTCCATTAAAACCTTCTTTAAAAATACATGTGGAGCATTCACTGCAGCTGGCTTGGCTTTAGTGCTACCTCAGACCTCAGCATGCCCAGCCTGAAGGCTGGTAAGATGTTGGAGTTCCTCCACAAGTACATGGCAGGATTTGGTGGGTGGAGGCAAACTGGAGTTTGCCAAGAGGAGAGGCAGGATTTGTGCAGCACACAGGCTGCTACCTCCTCCTGGCAGAGCAACAACCAGCCCAGGGGACACCAACAGACCAGACAACAGTCTCATTAATTACAAGCAAAAAACCCCAAAATACACATTATTGTCTCAAAAATAATTATAATCCTTGGCTTCTTGTTTACATGATCATTAGCATGTTAATAGGATACCTATTATGGAAGAGCTAAACCACGCAGTCATGCATGTATGCACCCAGTCATTTATTACAGAAACAGCTTCCCTTCTATTCAACATATTTCTCCCCATCCAGAAAATGGTTCAAGCTGCACCATCTGGGGCAAGCTGTAATTGATGAATACATCTTGAGGAAAGCAATTTTCCTTTCTGTGCATTACACAGCCAATTATCTTTTCCAATATCGAGAGCTCTATTTATTTACTACTGATGGAGCCAGGGAATTGCTGGAAGAAGGACCCACGGGAGGGTTGCACCTATTAGCAAGCTTCACATAAAAACACACCAGTCTTCAAATAAACACACAGACATTCCGATAAATAGGGGGAGAAATGTCAAAAGTGAGTCCCAACAAACAACAGAGCCACAAACCACTATGTCCATGTGGAAGAAAACTCCTGCTGGTGAAGGAAGCACCCAAGAGTGGCCCAGACCCAGGCAGGGACAGAGCTCCTAAGCCCAAGAAGGGAGGATGGGGAATGATGGGCAGCTGGTGGGACAGCAGTGGTGGCACAGGGGGATGCAGGGCTCAGCCAGCCTGGGTAAGCAGCACAGTCATTTAGGTACTTGTTGAGCTGATCACACGATAGTTTCTGACTCAGCAGCACGGTTAACTATGAAGAAGTGAGTGCAAGACATTACTCAGGGCAGGTAACTATCTAGGAGAAAACTACAGTGGAGACTGCAGCCCTTCCTGCAGCCATCATCTTCTGCATTTCATTTTTGTGGCAGAAAAAGCACAGCCAGTTTTCTGTCTTTTGTTAGACTATTTCAGGCAGTGCCTGGTGGGAGACAGCCATGGAGAGAACCGTGCTGGTGGTTTTGGGATAGAGCACCAGTCTGTCAGCAGATTAAATCTTTTGCAAATGCTATTCTCAACACATCATGCAGGATCTAAACTTCAGACCAACAGCTCAGCACAAACTTAATTTCATTACGAAACTGGAGCCTTTCATATTTTGGCTGTAACACTCTTAAAACATTTGTGTTTTTCATTGCACCCCACTCCATTTCTTTGGTTTTACTCTACCCCTGCATTTTCTGCGTGCCTCAGATTTTTATGTGGGGGAGGAATAGTTGCACTGCAGATACTTCACTTACAAAGCCCCACAGCGGTCAGGGAGGACACAAAAATGGGCATCAGCTGGTGACCTGCCTGACAGCAGGGGAGCAGCAGAGGTCTGGGTGAGCAGGTTGGTGGGTGAGTGGAATATTCCATTGAACAAACAGCATCAGAGAAGACTTTGGCACATAGGGTCAGGACTTTAACTGAGTGCATGTGTTAAAATGCTGATGACCTCAGTTATGAGCTCTGCTGGAAGTCCAAACATCGCCAGTCTCCAGAATGAATGGTCAGATAAAACAAATCACTGTGTGGTGAAAATTATCACCCACAAAAAGATCACCACAATGCATCATTTAGGTGAGTCCATATTTCCAAGATCCCCTAAATCTATTGGCATGAAAATTTTAACTATACATGCCTGCAGATCTGCAATTTATGCCAGAACAGGACAGAATCTATAGCTAATTCCAGTATCAGAGAAACAGAGAAATCAGCACACAGAAGGGTAGTTTTTGTGATGGTGACATTTTTCCAATAGTAGACAGACTTGGGTCACTTGTATGTATTTATCATTCATCAAATGAGGACTGTTGTTGGCTAGCAAAGCCCACACAGTCTCACTCTGGACACTCCAAACATTTCCACATCTTGTCATTACCCATGGCTTTTATCACCTCTGCCACCAGAAATGGTGTTCATGGAATTCACTACTGCAGCATAAGCAGCCTGTAGCAAATCTCCTCTCACCACCATAAACCCCACTTCCACTAATTAAACTACAAAGTTCTCAAGAGGGACCTGCCCTCACCAAGCACTCCTGAGGCACTTGCTGACCTCAAGCCTCCTGCTTCAGGGAGAATACACAGAGCACCAAACCCTGGCACGGTGGCTGTCCCTGGTTGCCCATGCACTGAGGATGGAAGGTCAGGATTGTGCCTTGCTGTGCCACAAGTGGACTAATGGGAAAGGAATCAACAATGGCATATGCCAGGCATGGCCAGGATGCTGCTGGCCAGGATGGGCTGTTGTGGTGAAGATTTCAGCAATAGCTGTCCTGTGAACCAGCTTTCCCAGCAGTTTAAGAAAAATGTCCTACAAAGACAAACCTGCAAGAACCCACGACACCATGGAGCAAACCACGAGGTTCATGGAGTGCAGGAGATTGCTCTTCATGGTGGAGGCTGATGATCAGTTCAGCTGCTGCTGGGGAGGCTGGAAGCCTGGCTGCCTGGAGCTTGTAAGGAGAGGAAGGGTCATAAGGAAAAAGCCCAGAGACCCACGGAAAGTTGAAGAACATACACACACAGAAAAAGAGCACATTGTGTCCAAAGAAAGTTCAACAACTTTCCCAGCTCATTGGATTGTGGGAACTTTGCTTTTCCAGGGAATAACTATGCTATTTTCAGCATTTTTATTATTCAATTTGTCACAGGCTGTCTCAGGAGACTATCAACAATCAGTTTCAAGCAGCATCTGACCACAAACACTTCTCCACATGTGATTTAGAACATCTGGAACGAAGGAGTCAGCTTTCAAAACGTGCCAGCACTGCGCTGCCTCTCCACATTTCATCTCCTTCCTTCCATCTTCGCACCATTGTCAGGCTGTGCATAGAAAGTGGGCTGGAGAAGCCAGGTTTGGAGCCCTGGCAGTGCAGCCTTGCTTGTGTTTGCCGTGAGCACGTGGGGAGAGCGGGCACCGCCTGCTTCGAAGAAGAAAGGGCACAGTCAGGGACTGCTGGTGGCACATTCCCCGCATCGCTGAGCTGCAGTGATTTAAACTTCACATTCCCTAGGGACAGGAGATGTGATCCTTGGCCTGGAGGTGGGCCAGCCTGAGGACTAGTGCCAAAGCTTGCACACTGGATATTGCATCCACGGAGCCGAAAAGGAGGCGCGTGCTTTGCTCTGTGCCAGCCGTACGCACCAGCTCTCTGATTAGCGCAATAATTTCCTCGGAAACCCAGAGCAGCCTTTCCACCAGAGCTATCTGGCAGGTAAATTGTAAATCAGCAAAGCAGTTCTTCAGCAAGCCTGAGGAGGGAATGGGAACATATGAAAAAGGAATCCAGGCAAATAGCAGAGGAAATGACATTATGATCCCAGCTGGAAGCTCTGTAATGAACTGCTGGGTGTCTGCACATAAAAACCTACATGAGAACGGGGAGAGGTTCTGGCCCCCGCAAAGCCGATGAGAATTTTGTCATCATCTGGGAGGGGGGAGGCTTCATACAGCCATTAATTTCGTGTTCATCCCTGATTTCCCCGAGTGACCCACGCGGATGTGGCGCAATGACACAGTAGGCTGCATTCACACTGCCTGCTGCCTTACATGTCTGGCTTCCCTGTGTGGCTGGCAAGTGCTGGGCTCATTAGCACATGTGCTCCCAGCCCTCCCCAGCCCAGTGCTGTACAAACCCTGGTCTGGTTTGTAACAAAGTCAGCACCAGGGCACAGAGGGACTTTGAACCGCGCTTTGAGACGGGGACATTGCAGCAGGATCTGTATCCACCGCTTCCTCTCCTTTCTATGTTTTTAAAGAACGGCTGGAAAAATTCTGGGATGTGTGTCTGTCTTAAGTCAGAAAATCTGTAATTTTGACAGACAGTGTCTTCTAAGAGAGCTTATGAAGTCCCTGACACCTGCCACGGCTGCAGGAAGCACAACTGCTATCCCAGTGCATGGCTGTGCAGCACGCCCAAGCCAGAGTCACAGATCCCATGTCCTCGCCCCTGCCCCACCCTATGGGGCTGCATCTGTGCTCCCCAGGGAGCTCCTGTCACAGGGTGACTTCTCAGCCCTTGCAGCCCATAATCCTGGCTCACTGAAGGGTCCATGTGCGGCAGTGACAAGGAACGTGGCGGTTCAGCTCATGCTGAAATGTGAAACTGCAGCCTCAGTCTTACTTTTCCAGCCATTTCTAGGAAAGAAATAGCTATAAATACAAGTCTTACTTCTAGTTTCTAGGATCCATTTTGTTGCTTTTTATTCCAAGACTGAGAATGGTTTTTAACTCCATTAGTAGCCAATTCACTCAAAAAGAAACAAAAATGTGTAAAATTACCTTTTCTTCACAGGGAAAAAAGATGCATCCTTAAAGCCACAGTGACTTTTAAGCCATATTGAAAGCAGAACAATCCAGGAAAAGAAGAAAAAAGAAACTCAACTTGAAGTATGGTTCCACAAGACCCAAGGCACAATCTTCAAGGAACAACATGACAACATCCCTTAGATGGTGAGAAGTTGCATCCAGTGGATGTGCCATGTGGAAGATATCCACATTCCTTGCCCTTTTCATTTATTTGAAGCATGTATGTTCACATCCTCCAGTTGAGGACACCAAAAGCAGTTTCCCAGGAACTGCAGGGACAGCGTTTCCCCAGTGCTGCACTGCCACCAAACACATTTCCCACTGCTTCAAGTTGCTGTTGGCATTGAACTGAGCAGTGACACACTCCCAAAGCTGCCTGCCAGACCTCACGAGCTCCCTGTGAGGCACCAGCAGGATAGCTGCTGTCCTGATAAATGGGTTTTGGAGACCAGGTCTTCAAGACTGAAGTGCCAAAGCAGCTAAACCCTGGTGGCTGCAGTTCAGCAGTCACTGAAAGCTCCTGGTGCCTGGCAGCTCGTGCTCCTTTTCCAAGTGCCTCTTACCCATACCCTGCTTTGGATTTGCTTTTCTTTCTGAGAGAATTTCATGCCCCTTCTTACATCAGATTCTAAAAAATTCTGTGCAAGTATGACAAAGATCCTGGAGAAACAGGCAGACCTCTTGAGAAAAAGGGAGCTACAGGGCACACCGGGGCAATGAGAGAGAAGGGAATATCTGGAGTGCAAAACATGAGGAGAAAGCCACAATGACAACGGAAGCCTCCAAATAACACCATGGATCAGGACTAGCACAGTAACCAAAAATAGATCAAATCTAGTTTTGCTCCACCCTGGCTGGATGTGGCATCCCAGGGTCTGACAGCTGGAAGGGATGCTCTCCTCTCTTTGAAAAGGTTTTGCTCATCCTCTTTGTACAGAAAAACCTGAAGATGGTCACATTGGACAGGGCTCTGAGCAATCTCATGTAGTTCAAGTCCCGCTCATCAAAGCGGGGATTGGACTAGAGGTCTTTAATGGTCCTTCCAACTCGGACTGTTCTGTCATTCTGTGGGACTGAAACTTGAAGCATGGAATGGCTCACAGTCCCCATTTTCCTTTTCCAGTTTGCTCTCTTGATGGTTTGTTTGTTTTACCCTGAGAAATCCTTCCTCCTCACCAGTAGGAAGAAAACCACACAGGTAGGATCAAACCCCACGTCCCTAGAGCCAACCACGTGCAGGACAGCAGGTCATATCAACACAACAATTTCTAAATAATGTTCAAATAAAAGGTCAAGGAGAACATCTCTGGGCCAGTAATGGGCTGACTACGAGTTGGAAACACTCCTACACTTATGTTGCTATAGGTTTGCTGTTTGTTTAGAACAAATGCACTTTTTCTTTATCAGAAATAACTGATTTTTTTTTACATCATCCCCAGAACAGTTCATGAAAACTCAGGCACCTGCCATCACAAGGCCACAATCCCCATATGATATTAAGAAGGATCTTCCACTCAGTCACAACTTTTGGACATTATTTTTAATAACAACCAATAGCTTATGGGGAATTCAATCAGACAGAATTGCCTTGAACACCTCCAGTTAGAGTCTTCATGTTTAAACTTATGCCAAAATCCCTTCCCATAGCTATACAGCATACTAGCAAGTAAAGAGATACCCGAGTGTATCCACAGCTATTTAATGCTCTTTTGCATCAGTTAAAAATGAGTTCCCTCCTTTTGGCATCACAGTTTGAAACTGCCTATTTGATATTCTGATGGATTCATTTTTTCCAGCTACGAGAAGCACAGCAACCTTGAAGGCTTTGTGCAGTGAATTAAACCAGCAGAGACTCATCACAGCATCACTTAGGAGATCTCTCCTCTAACAGGAAGAGACAGAGCACATAGCAACAGCAGCTTTTCATGTTTCAGGCTTCAGGTTTGCTTTTTGTCAGAGTTTTGGGAAATACTGGTGATACCATACAGCTAACAAGGTAACTTGAGAGGGAACAAAGCATCTTTCATTAAAAACGGCTCTTGGAAGGGAAATAAAACATTTCCTGTATGTTCAGCTGCAACCAAGGTGCCAAGATGCAGGGGTAGATAATGGAATAATCTAAAAGAATACATTGTTGCTGTATTCTGGAGATATTTGCCTCCCTTTATCACTGCAGGCAGGAGGGAACAGGGGCAGGAGGAAACCAGAACGTGATGTGAGGCAGAGCAGGAAACATCATCCAGCATCTCTAAGACCACCCAGTATCAAGATACTGGTGGGGAAAGAATTAATAATGTGCAGAAGGGACATTGCCAGGCCAGTAAAAATCCCCATTCATTGTGGCAAAACCCACCATGTCCCACCTTCTGAGAACAGCCTAAAGGCATTCTATGTTTCGGAGGGTAAAGGTGAAAGTGGGCAGTGAAGTCCCAGGCTCCTACAGAAGGATTCCCTGTAGATCCCCAGCACTTTGCCAGGTTTCCAGGGAAGAAGATTCTCTGGCCACAAGAATATTTAGTTGTTTGTGTGTTCTTTTTGGTTTTGTGGTTTTTTGTTTTGTTTTTGTTTTTTTAATAATTGGATACCATAAACAATAAAATGTGACACAGCAAAGAGATCATTACCTTGGGCTAAGTGCAGGGAGCAACCTTGGAAACCAGCTGAATTATTAAGAGAAGAGATTCAGATTCTTTGAGTTTTCTTTTCATTCACATATAAAGCCTTTTGTGCTTCATACTTCATGATTTCGCCTAATCACTTCACAGCCAGATGTCAATGTTTTAAAGGTTTGGAATGAAGGAGAGAGCCAATCTGTTTCTTAACAGTTTTAGCACTCAGTTTCATCAATTTCTTATAAGCAAAGTTAACTCCATGGTCTCAGACTGTCCTAACTCTCACTTTGAGTTGAAGTCTGAATACTCATCTCACAGCTGGAAGGGAACAGGAGCAGAACAGATTCTAGCTGATAATGAGATTAAGTTGATATCAGAATCCCAATTCTTTAAATAGCACTAGTTTACTGTAGACAAACACAGCCAGACATAAAACAGCAATGAATTTACTTAAAACCAACAAATACATAGGAGTACTTTCTTCCTCTTTGCATTCCAGCTAATTTTTCGAGACTGCCCAATGCAAATCTGCCCCAACCCATATAAAAAACACATTTCCATAACAATTACTAACAGCAACTGTAAATTCACCACAATCCTCTCTCCACTCTGCTTCAGAAGCACAGGGAAAGGGAAGGACCTAGTGCTGCTGAGGGACTGCTGTGGGCAGAGTCACCCTGTGAGACAGAACGTGGCAGTTCTGGGCAGTGTCTGTACAGTCTGCGCTTAAAGCAGCCACTGCTAACACCTACTGCTCAATATTTCAGCAGAAGCAAGTTCTGCTCTGCCAATTAACTTTTTTTCCATGCACTAAACCTCCCTTTACCTTCAAGTCCAGGAGGAAACACTCCAGTGAGTCAGAACGTGGAAAGTCTCACTATAAGCAGGACTGACACGTGAAAAGTGTTGTCTTTGAGGAGGGTGCCACTGCCTCAGTTAAGTCTCCTGAAACTCCTGAGCAGATCACACAACTGCAGACAGACAGGTCTGCAGTGCAACTCCCCAAATCCTGAGCTGGAATGGCTGCAAGATCACACTACATGGCAACAACATTTAGCTACATTTCAACTGGAAGGTCGTGGGACAGTGACATACCAAGCATGTACTTTAAACCACTTGACTAAAAGCAGCATCCAGAAAATTTTGATCACTTTAAGGGGTTTTACAAAAATTGGCCAACAATTGTCCCTCCCACTTACAGTCATACATTTGTGCAAGCTAAAAAACACTACAATAAGGAGGGAAGTTAGACAGGAGGAGAGTCAGAACTCATTTGTTGGTCATGCTAGAGATTGCCTCAAATTCACACTGCCCTGTATTGGTGTAAATTGTCAGCATCCCCAGAGTCCTCTCCAGTTCTGTCCTTGAAACATATTTTTGGGAAGTTCTAATGCTAATGCCCAAACAATGCACAGGTGTGTGCATCTCCCATCACCATCACACTACAGAGCAATCTTTTAAAAATAACCACGACCATTTCCTATAGAATATGGAAAATATGTTGTTCTTCAAAATTAAGGATCTAAAAGCTTAAGAATTAACAGTGACATTTACACAGACTGGGGGAAAATATTCTCATTTCACATAAAAATTTTGAAATCAGTCTTCATTTTCCTCCCAGAAATGTATAGAAAAAGGCTTTAATTTTGGCAAAGAAACACAAATAAAAACTGAATATGCTTTTCCTGATTTTACGTTTTAGTTTCTTTTCTTCCATAATTTTAAGGTGAACAAAAATATAAAAAAAAAAATCAGGATAGAATTGTTAAGCACAAAAGGAGAGAAACAGATCATAAGACATAACACATATGATAGGTTTGGGGCACAAAGCCATTTTTAAAAATCAGGTTTAACTGGCTATAATACTGTTCTCAGGCAATTGATCTAAAACTTAATGTTAGAAAAGTTAAGTTTGTAGAATTTTCAGCAAAAATTATGATGAGGAAAGGACTGAAAAATGTTACAGTGGATCACTGAGGATGCCTCTTAAGGAATCACATACAAAATAAAAAATTTTTCTTCAAGCCACACACCAGTGTTGTGTATAATTAATCTAAAAACCAGTCACCTGCTCTTTTCGCAGTAAGAAAGATACAGATATAGAGAAAATATAGGTCTAGGAACAGAATTTTATTTGATTCTGGAAAGCATCATGCATCAAAATTTTTTCTTAATGATTCTTGCCCAGCTTTGAGATGAAAGAATAGCATTTACAAAGTAAAAGGATGCAAAAGTAAGGTTTACAACTCCATTTGATAGACAGTGAAAAAAGAAAACAGAAGAAAGAAAAAAAAAAGAAACCCAGGTAGTTAGGTGACCTTGCAGTTTTATTTTAAACATCCAAGATACTTAAATCTAAACATCAAGATACCATGGCTCTCCTAGCAATATCTAATAATTCATGTTCAGCAAAACTTGCTCTGTACATTGAGAAGTATTCAAGAGTCAAAAGATAATTGTCACATAGAACCAGCTAATGTGTAAAGTAGAAATTGTAGAAGTCCAGAAAAAGGAAGGAAACAGGAGAAACCAAGGTGAGGAGTTTGTCCCTCTTCCAGTCTTTTGCAGGTATGGCTATTATGACTTGCTGCAAAGGTCAAAAAACCAGAAGGGATGTGTACTGGAGCTGGCTGGGATGGGACAAATATCCTAATATTATCCTGTAATGCTCTAGTTTCATAGGCCAAATATCCAGATGTTCTTAATCCAAACTCTCCCATTTCTTACCTGCAAGCAACTACAGAATTACATCAGATTTCAAATGTTTGTTTTCCTTATTTTTAAAATAATTTTCAAAATTTTCTCTGTGTGGTTCTCTACTATAAGGTTTCCAAGAGAGTGAATAGTTTTACCAATTCTCCAATCTTCCCCAAGCAGAATTTCTAATACAGGATTTAGGAGTTTTAAATGCCACATTGTCATTATTATGTGCTGTCTTCTTAAGGCAATGGAATAATTCCATTCAAGTACCATAATTTTGCATCACAAATCGATTCTAAAATTTCCTTCACAAGCATCTATAATTACAATACATGTAAAATTATTTAAATTTTATTAAACTATTAACCTGACTCATTTATTAGAAGAAGGGTTTGAACTACAGTTATGAGGAAGAGGCAGCTTTTTGTCAGTTTGGGAAATACATCTTTTGATTACTCCCACCTTTCAAGGTCACATGTATAGACTTTTAACAGCAACATTGAAGCAGCCTGTTAAAACAACTGCTTTGTATCCAAATAATAGAAAAACCATTTAATCCCAAAGCAGAGCGTGGTGTAACCCAAACCAGTTGTATTTTTCAGACTAACAACACCTGAACATCTATTGCAGTAAACACTGTTTTAACATTGAACTACCCAGAGGAGCCTTCGCAGCCGTGAGTGCTACATCACATCACCAGTGGGAGAGGAAGGAGACTCTGAACTTTTCTTTCTCTTTCTTTTATTTATGCTTGGACTTCCAGCACTGCACATCAGATAGCCAGGGTCTTAATCTGCCCTATATCAGACTGCAAAAATACAACGTGTTTCTCCGCTGCCCTCGCATCGACAAACCACACAGTCACATCCCACAAACCCTTCACGTGAGCAGTTCCTTCCCCCTGGAAAAGCATCTCTCCTCTCAAGGATTTCAGCTAATGCTTCTGGCTTATAAAAGATTAAGTGCAACCAGTTACACTGAAGGCTTATAATGCGGCCCTTGATTGTATTTTCTGTGCACGCATTTACATCAGGCACACAAGTTATATAAAATAGTTTGGAGTACAAAAATATGGTTATAACACAGGAGTACCAAACAGCACAGAATTAGAACAGTTTTATTACTGTAATACCAATTTATATACAGACCCCCAAATTAAGGATTTTTTCTTTTTTTTTAATTCTAAGTATTCTTCCCAAATTGACAACTGTAGTGTACACTCTAAAAACTGCAAATTAACAACACAGATCTATTTTAACCCCTACATTGTCTATGCAGTCTGCACCAATCCTGTCTCTTCCACACAAAAGTGTATTATAAATAATCTCACAAAATGTCACGTATGTTTTATTGCACATTGTACATGCCAATATTTAAAAGAAAGGCTCAAACCTTTCACTTGATAACTAACTGTTTAAATAACTAGCATTTACTTGTGTATGAATACTACTGCATTTTTCAGGCTCTAATCTTAACTCATAATTTAAAAGAAGAATAGCAGAACAGAAAATATCTCTTGAACTTCATAGCTTTTGTGAAAAAAAAAAAGAAAAAAACTTCTTTAATTCTGCTGATCTCTATTTTATAAAGTCATTAAAAACATCTGACCTAATTAAAAATGCTGTTTCAAAATTTCCACATGTTTTACTATAAAATTATGCATGTAGCTGCTTGTGCAACCATCTATTCCTTCTATTTTGCAGAATTAGATGTCTCTGTGCTGTACTGACCAGAAGGTTGAGTTACATAGGTCCTAGTGTGAGCTACAGGAGTTGTTTCATCAGCCTCTGCTCTGCTGGTCTGCACAGGGGCAGGACACGAGGAGCCTCCTGGACAGCTTGGGATAAAAGGACACCAGGCACACGTGGCCACCCAGCATCAAGGCCATGTATAATTCCTGTTAAGCAGATCTCTAGACTAAGGAATACGAGTAAGTTATCATTAATATGTGGGTTTATGATATGCTGCACTAAAATACGGCTGCTAAACAAAGAGAATGATTGGTTGTATGACAGATATGTGCCAGCTGGTAAAAACACCTCACTGGATAAACATCTGCATTTTGAGGGTTAAAACTCTGGCATGAACAAAAGGATTTCAAAGTCAATCGATCAAATGTTTTGCCGAGGGTTTCTAAAGCTATTAGCCATCAACAGCTCCAGAAAGGGATAAAAATAGCAAAACCAAACCACTAAAATTGCACTATTACAAAGAAACAAGTCCATGAAAGGGAGAGTCACCAGCTGCAGTTAAGGGACAGCCACTTCGAGAAGCCGATTGTTTTTTCGCTTGCAAGTTGGGATGTTGCCGTTTTTCTGGCTGCCTTGTATGAACTTCACACACACTTTGTCTTGTTTGAACTGGACCAGGAACCTAAGAGAGGGAATAGTAAAAACTTTGGTTAAGTGTGGAGAGAAAAAAAAAAAAACAGACACATGAGGAGCTGAAGTCTTTCCCTGTTGGTTCTACGCATCACTCCAAAAGATGTAATTTTCAGCTCTGTATTAATAATAATGAGTTAGGGAATAAATAAAAAAGCCATAGGTTATGGTATGGCTAGAATCTCCTTCAGGTTGTATCTCTTAATGATTGCTTTTCACCTATAACTGTGGACATTTTACAAGTTAGTTTGCTATTCCTTTAGAAAAAAAGCAGTTTGAAACACAATTTCACATGTACCAGAAATGCAGCAAAGACTATTTCCAACTACTTCACTGTTGGCCAAAGGGACTTCTCTATTTTCATGGAAGCTCAATACTTCTGTAGCAACATTGGGAATTCTCTTCTTCTGATTTATGCTTAATTTAGTACATCTGGTATTTTAGCAGCTCTCATATGTCTAATCCTTAGTTAGCCTTTATAGCCCCCTGCTCGGCAACTGGGAAAATTCACTTCCTGCCCAGCAATCTCCAAATTTAGACATTTTCTACAGTTCAGGGTAAATTAATCTGGATTTGACTCTTCACTTTTTACAGGAAGGGAAATTTGACTGAATGTGAAGAATTGCTTTTAAAGAAAACAACACCACAAGAAACCAACACACTCCTGTGGAGCCTCAAACCTCTCACGGATCTGGATAGTGAGATTAAAAGCAATAAGCAAGGCAGTGCTGCCTCTTGGCTCACATGCAGTGGTTGCTGACCTAAAAAGTCCTTTGTAATACAGCCGATTTTCCCTTTTAGCATCCTTAAAAAGTCCTCCAGCAGAGGCCAAAAACTTCAAAGAATTTGCTCTGCAGCCGGAAACCACAAATCAAGCTGACGGCAGAGCTCAGGGGAGGAAGTGGCCTCTGCTGTGCCGAGCTGCCCTTCGGTCCTGCTTTCCTGCTGCACAGCCCAGGCACTCAGAGCTTGCTCAGCCCTCCCAGCCATGCAGGCACCCCAAAAATGTGTGCAGCTCTTACAGCCACTGTCTTGCCACCAGCGCTGCAGTTTCCTACGCCCACTGTTCCGACGTGATGCGTGTGAATGGTGTGCCTCTTCCTAAACACAGCCCTGCATCAACAGCATTCTTATATCAGCTCTCTTCCCAAAAAGCAGAGTAGTCAAAATAAGGCCACATTTTCTCCTCAATCCCTACTTGTACTTGTGTCTAAACTCTCGCAAGGAGAAGACTCCTGCTTCAGCATCAGCAGAGATGGGACTGCGAACAGCTTAAAATTATTTAGTCTGGATAAATTCAATAGCAGTACACACATGAATGTTTTTAATCTGCAAGAGAAGAAACAAAAACCACGTCCCAAAAAGCAAGACTCCCTGAAAGCAGGCTGTTTTCCAGACCTAAGGCAAGCAGGCTGTCCAGACAATGCATGCTTAAACTTTGCTTTAGGAGTTTATTCCTTTGTAGCCCCCCCCTTAAACTAGAAACTGACTGGGAATAGCCACATGCTTTTAGAGACTAAAAAACACACACTCTTGAGCAAATTAAATGTCATCTGGTAACAGAACAAAGGAAAATGGCAGATTTTGTTTTCAAGGAAAGAGCAAAATTAGCCTTTTAATAAATCCTCAATTCTAAACGGATACAAACTGTACCCACTACCGTGACTCTAGAGCACATGCAGTATGGTGCAGCCAGATAAAAAGGTTCAGTTTTTGCCTACAGGAAATTTACTTCTGTTAAAGGGTTCCAAATTTTCTTCTTTATCCAAAGTGAATAAACCCACCAAATCAATATTACTGAAAAGAGGGGCCACATCACAGAAAAAAAGTGGCACATGACAGTGGTGGACTAAGTGGGAGATTGTTACTCAGCAAACTTTAGGAGTTCATACACAAACACCTTTATTCCATAGCTAAAAACACCACAAGGGCAGTCCTTATTTAAGGCCACAATATGAAACTGTACCAAGCAGAAAAGAATACTATTTTGAGATGCAAACTTTTCATCAAACAGAGCTTTTGAACAATCGAAAAACCCCAAACAACAATAGGTTGTTACACTTTCACAAGAGAGAAGATAGAGCTTCATAAACCTGCACTGGATTAGGGATGGACTTTGCATTCTTTTGGGGTTGTTTTCAGAAGAACTTGGCACCTAGTGTCCACTCTAATCTATAAATATCTCATAGTAATCTGTGAACTTTTCAGCCACATGCAAAATTGTTCTCTCAAATGTAGTAACTCTTGATTATTTCTACAGCAGCAATTCTGCTTCACAGCCCTATTTGAAACTACTTTAACAAAAGCACATTTTCTGTAATGACTTTCAGGGACATAAAAGCCAAAATGAATACTATAAATGAGTACACACTGAAAACTGGATCCTTCTTTACAAGTATTCTGTCAAGAGAAAAGAAGTATTAGCTACACAGCAGTGTTTTGTTATTCTGACACCAGATACTTGACTTTTTAGCATGCTGCATTGAAGCAAATGTACTCTTAAGCAAACAAGAAACATACTCATCAGATATCTCAATGTTGAGCTTCTGTTTGGTTTGGCTGAGAGTAGTGCGGTAAAGTTTAGTGGCCATTTCAATAAGGTGATCACTGCTGAGCAGGAAATCTCCTTTAGTGGCAGCTTCTGAACCCTGAAACAGGAAGGAAAGCAGTCAGGACTACCAAAACCTTGATTATGATTAAATGGCAGCTAAGCAGGAGGGTTTACAAGGAGTCTTCTCTTCCCAGTTTAAGGAAACAACAATCTTTTGTCTTGTAAATTAAATAGGGATTGCAGTGCCCTGTATAGGATCAAAATACCACTTGCACCCAAATAATCTACAAATCAGGTGAGAAAGGTAAAAAAAAAAATCCCTTCTGGCCCTAAAGGAGAGTCCTCTCCATTTTCCTACAAAACTGTAGTGTTTCTGTATCTCTTGTCTGGATATACAACACCAAGCTTCCAATACTTGTGGAAAGGAACAAAACTGAATTACCAACACCAGGATTAGGGTGATGGCAGTGACTATGAAAAGACACTGTATATAAGTGTCTTCAAATTCATTTAGGCTAGAATACAGATGCCAGCTTAATTATTTTAGCAGAGCAATGGTTACAGTGCAGTGAGGCAAATATAGCACTGAGCTAAGCTCTTTAGAACTGAGTAACAAATTAACTGTGCCTCAACGTGGATTTCTTGGCATCCTGTAAAGAAGAAAGAAATATTCTACCAGTATATGTAAGGAAAACACTGGCACGAGGTACCTGAACCATATTACAAGTGGAAAACTCTGATCCTGAAGAGACTACAGTGAAACATGAAGTCTGATTTTCACAGTTAAATGATCGTTCATAATGTAATAAACTGCTCTCGTTTGGCTTCAGTAGCTTTAAATCAAAGTTTTTTCAGCTATGGCCAAGTTCAATTAAATTCTAAGCCTACAAGCTAACTAACCCCTATGTTTTAATGCTGCAAGATAATTAACAAAGAGGTTTTACATCACTGCACATAAAAGTCATATTATTTTGTGATGGAGTGGTAACCAACCTCCTTGAGGTGCACTGCAAAGAATCCATCATTTTGGGAGCTCATGGACACTTTGGTAACATCTCCCAGTGGAACCTCTGACTTGATAGTCCCAGATTTTTGATCCGCAAGAAGAACGTTATTTTTGGTTAATAAGAAAATCCTGGATGCAGCCTGTGAAAGTGCAAAAATGCAGATCACTGTCTACATGAGGAGAGAGTGGTTTTCATCGAGCACCTACTAAGACTCCAAGGAATTCACAGAGTTAAAAAGCTTGGCCCACATTAGCAAATGTGAGCATTTGATGTTCAGTAAAAGCTGAAGATCAGTTAAAATCGGGTCAAATTTATTTATGTGTCTAATTATAGACTGAGAAGCTTAGCTCATTTTGGCACATATGCTTAGGTATAAACAGTTCCTTTAATTACTGGCTTACAGCTGTAAAATTCAGAAAGTCAAACTCTGAAACTATGCAAATCAGGATAACCTCATTTCTCATGCTCTTAAAATCTCCAGGAAAATCATCACACACTAAGTCTCTATATTGATCATTATTCACCAAAACTATGATGCAGAGCAACACAAATCACGTAAGTACTTCTCAGAGTTCTGTTCTCCTCCCTTTAGCTATTGGAATTATCTTTTAGGAGGATAAGCATTCATATTTTCAAATATTTTTAAAGCATGAAATGTGTGTTCTTAAATTTGTCTTAGAAAATAGCAAGAGAAATGAGAACCTAATCCACATACACATTTTTCTCCTGTAAACTTTTAAAGAATAAAATCTTTATTAGAATTAAGAAGTAGCTGCCTTAAGCACATAGAACCACAGTTCATTAATTTTTTTTTTTAATCTTGAGAGCTGTAGCCTATGAAAGTACAGGAAAGATATTGTCTTCATTTAATTAGTTTCTTCTAAACCAGAAAATTAACTTGGCATCAACAACAGGCAACCTAATTTCACTCCTACAAATGCATAAGTGACATCTACATCTGAGAAGTTGAGATCTACTACTTCTAATATTTAGACAGATATGGTGAAAGCAATTAAGTTTACTAAAGCAGAATAATACTTCTGTTTTAATAAGTATAATTTAAATGCAAAATGTGTTCTATGTTGGCAAAATAGAAAGGTACCCACCATATTTAACAACTTTATTCAAACGATACAAGAAACTTGCCTCTTCATTCCAAAAAGCTTTGGAAGACAGGTAAAGCTAGCATAATATGCCACTCATAATTTTAAAAGATAATAAAATGTGATAATCAGAAGCTTGACTGACAGCATGGACTTTGAAAAGTTAAGTTTTCTAAATACTTGAATAAGATATTCTCTAAATGTTTATTTTCTTTAATTGGAAAATAGAAGATCTTAGCTGAGTAGAGAGACTACATTTAGTTGTGACACAACACAGTCTGTTACCAGTTGATGAGATACCTGTTTTGTTTGGAAAAGTCACTGGAAACTACAAAACAAGATTTTAGTTATCTTTATGTAAATTTAAAAGAGGTGTTTAAAGTCACCAAGTTACATAAAACCAACACTTCCAGCCTTACCCTTAAAAATACACATTATTTTAAAAATCCTCAGACTATTACGAGTCTTGCTTTCAATGTATTTATAACAAAAATTATCTACCCTTCTGGATAAACCAAATCCATGTGATTACCTTCCCATTGGCTCTGTTGATCTTATTCACAACTTCTGCAATAATGATCTTTTCATCCACAGCATCTTTGAGCTTTTTGTACTTGGGGTTCTCGCTGATCTCCAAGTAAGCTCCTTGGAATGGCTGCCCAACACTGCCCAAAGGAAAGGCAAAGGAAACACGAGTTAAACATGAACCTCAGGCAAGAAGCAAACCTGACACCATCACAGGCTTCATAAGGAGATGCACCAAATATCATTTTCAATGATGGTGAATGAAGAGAAAGTTATCACCAAAGATAGAATAGGATGGGGTTTCTCCTTGCTATGGAAGCATTTTCCAATTAAATGGGCCAAATTGCTTTGGGTATCAGACACATGAACATCCTTGCATACACAGTCAACTGTGATTTGAAATCACCCAGTGAGAGTCTCTGTGGAAACAGAAAATAAAACTCCAGTAGGACTGACACACTATTCATACTGACAGGCAGGACTTCAGTGACAGACGTGAACTTGCCTTCAAGATCTGCTGCTGCTTGTGAAACATGCAGCAGCTCCTTGTGAAGACCTGCTGCACTTGCAAATCCCCTCATCTTTACACACCCCAGGGTGTTAAAATAAAGGCTTCACTACAGGCCAAGAATTGATGAAAAGTTGCTGCTTGCTTTGTTTGGAAGTCACTTTAAAAATGGTGATTTAACTGCAGTCAAAGCATTAATGCAAAGCTTTGCCAAGACTGGAGCCCAAGAGAAACCAATGCATTATGTGGAACAGCACTGCCTTTGCCATTTCATCTCTGGCACACACAGAGATGGGAAAGAAGAGGAAGGGTACTGGAATTTTAGTAGCCACAAGTCCCTCTTTCTCCTTAAATAATTATACTACAGACAGAAAATTAGCCACATCCTATGAACCATTATCATACTAATTAATCAGAAACTTTACACAGTAATTTTCTCTACCCTTAGGCCGATTAAAAAAAAAACAACAAAACAACCATTGGAGCTAATCAGCTCTGAATACCAGACAAAAAGAGAGGGAAATGTTTCTAAATGAATGCAGGGTAGGGAAAGCATTCCAACTTTCCACCATGTTGGAGCTTTGGGGTTTTATTAATTAGCATTATGAAACCATAGTCACCAAAACAGTAGATTCCCTGTGGACTTCATCCCTGATCAAATGATGACAAGTTGTAGCTACAACTGAAATGAATCAACAGTTCCTCTATCACATATACCACTTAACAATGTCTTGGATAAAAATGACTCATATATATTTTTGTGTGTGTGTGTGTGTGTGTGTGTGTGTATTTTGCTGTATGTTATTTCATTGTTCAGCCTTGGTGTAAAAAGTACCAAACCAGGGATATAAATAGAATTCTTTCCTTTCCAAGGAGCTCTATGCTGAGCAGATGCATACTGACTAAAACCTAAAAAAATCTGCTTGCTCATAGGAAAGTCCAAAGGCACCATCTTTCTCTTTTCCCAGCATCATAAAAAGACATCCCAAAGCAAATAAGGAACAAACCACAAGCTAGCATATATAGCCAGGAAGTAAGTGATCTACTGAAGGGAAAAAAAAGCGAAATGTACACTGAGCCCATTACAGGAAAACAGGAAATGTCTCAATAAAAAAATGACACAAAACAAAACCAAGGAAACACACAAACAACAATCAGAACTTGTCCATGCATGGAACTGTTCCCATAAACTCTTGCAGATTCCTGTTCCTCCCTCTGCTGAACCTTGCTTCTCATTCTGTTTGCTCCTGCTCAGCTCAAACTACAGCTTCTAAGAGAAAACTTTCTCAAGATGGACAAGATGGTTGTTTTCAAGAAAAAACACAATTTATAAGCTCATATTCACTTAAAAAAGTGTAAGTCAACTTATTTCAAGGATATCATATCTCTCTTTTGTCAGTTTTATTGCATCTCAAAAGAAGTGTATTCCTTAAATAAAATTAGATACTACTGCACTTTCTTGAATAATGCTTGCTCTGTAGATAGCAATGACAAGAATCTGTCAGTTTCAAAGAACTCAATAATCTGAAAAACAAAAAAACTTATTTGCAGAGATTTCACATTATTAAAAAAAATTTCTAAAATGGAAATAGAATTTTCTTTTAAGTATCTTTGCAAAAAGCTATGCAGCAGTGTATCTAACTCTTAAATTACCCAGTCTTTACCTTAGAGCACTATGAATGTGCCAAGTTTGAACACAGGAGAGCTCTCCAGCACAGCTCATCTGGGAGTGAGTGACATTGTCACTTGGAGCCTTCCAGCTCACTCTACCTTTATTATTGCAGCAAACAACCTGATGGGAATGAGGGGAAAGGGTGAAAGTTCCCCAAACTTGTACAGTGTGAGTGTTGTTTAGAACAACAAACCACCATGGATTCTGGACAGGAGTTCTTGCTATCACAGGACTGGTGGCTGTAACAACATCTCAATTTGCTTCTAACTGAGGTCAGTTTTCAGGATGGTAAAAACGATGGAGGGATGTTGTCAAACAAGGAAAATGCACTTTCCCGCTTAAGATAAAAAGCAAAATCTTACTTAGTTTCTCAAATCTGTGTAAGTATATTGAATTTCTTGTACACTAGAAGCAGCAAAATCGGTCATTACCTGGCTGGATATAAAGCCTTCTTGTCCTTGAAAAGTTCACTTGCTTCCAGTTTTTCTTCATATATAAGCTTTTGCTGATCTGTGAACTGATCTCTGTACTTTTTACACTACAAAACAGGATATATTAAACAAACCATAAAATTATCTTTCCCAATCTCACAGCAACCTAGACTAATGTTTGCTCATTGCTCAAGATGCACATTCTTTGTGTGCTTCTGAAGTGACTCAGCTCCATCCTACATGCCACTGATAACGAGCAGGAGAGGTGTTTTTCTCCTCACCCATTCTAGATACTTTAGAATTACACCAAAACCAACAAGATATAAAACATCCCCTGTAAGTGTGTTGCACTCGAACATGAGCTTAATCTGTGAGACACCATTGATTGCAAGAGCGCACCAAAACGTTTCACAGAAACTTAAACACAGTTCAACAATTTTGGAAGTTCCTGTAGGCAGAGAGAAAGAAAAAGACACAGCTGAGAAGGTGAGTTTTGCAGGCTCAGAAAGGAAAACTGTTCCTTGACGATTCACAGAAAACACAGCCCGCAAGATCACTAAAACCTCCCATCAGCACTTGTACAGACTCTCTCCGTCCAAAGATCCAAAACAAATTTCAGCTAACCACAGCTCCTAAGTAAAAAAATTCCACCCAGCACTTCCAATGTTGGTCTAAGTCCTGGCCATGCACACAAGTATTACAAGCTATTAATTAACAGGCTGATGGTAGGAAGCAAACCTCTCTCCCTAGTCCCAGAAAGGAGTAGCCAGGATAGTTATATCCCTTGCAGGCCAAAGGTAGTATGTAAAAACATACTCCTTCCAAAGAAATAAAATTATCCTGGCTGGAATCAAAGGAAACACATCCTAAAAATAGACCCTTTGTGAACAAAACTGTTGAAAATCATGGGAAGAAGTTCTGCACAGACTGGACCAGAATGTGTCCTACCCTCCACAAATGGAAAATCCTCTTTAGTTCCTTGTGAGTTGAATCCAAGAAAAGGTAAGGCCTCGCTGGCCAGTTTTTATCTATTGGTGATAAAGAGGGCATCTTATTCTTCATTTCCAAGAAGTATTTTTGTATCTGTGATAAAATTGAAGCAAGATGTTTTATTAATGTTCAAATATCAGAGTTATTGAAATACGCAAGGAAAAGCAGATGCTCTGTGATTAAAAAGCAGAATTACCAAACTGCAACTCTCAGCTCTCATAAACCAGAATATGGATTTTTAAAGCCACGTATATTGAGAGACGCAGATTTAGGTATCACAGAAGTGTGGCAAATACTTCATACCATTCTTACACCTCCAAACATTATCACTAAACTTTCTTTACAATATCAGAATATTAATTTGTCACTTTTCCATATGCTTGGACATTTCCTTACAAAGACTATCATAACACAAAAGTTACATTTGATAGAAAATAAAAACTTAAAAACAGGAAATGTACATGTACTTTGTACAGATATATACATACAAGTCTCTGAAGGGTAAATTCATAAATTTTTCTTCCAGCATTGGCTCTGAAGAATTTCCTGTATTCTCTACGGACCTGGAAAGTTAAACAAACCCTCAAAATGAATATAAAGAAAGAATTTGTTTGCACAGGTACTTTTTTAACAAGCTCTATGGTAGAAAACTTTAAAACAAGCATACATACATGCAAAGGGTTCCCTGAAATAGGAACATTGCCTGGTTACACTTAAATTATGTGAAGCAGACCATGAACCACGATGTCTGAAAGATACCTCAGCTGACCTGAGTGCAATAATTTGCAAACTTATCAAGGAATCTGAAACACTTCCCTCCAAAAAGGCAAATTATTCAAATAGAATTCACAGCATGAATCTATTTTCAATAGGCTTTTGCATAAAGCTGGACTGGAAAGAGTGAGGCATCACCAGTGATGATACAATTTTCATGTATCTGAAGTGACACAGATCTGATGTTAATTACAGAGTTAACTGGTGAAATTTTCAGATTTTTCTCCTTTAAAATTCTTAATACACAGAGTTTGCTATAATAAAAAAGAGATTTTTTTTTCAGAGCAGACTTCTGTATGAAAAAATTCTTTTCACACAAGCAGTCTTTATTCCAAAAGGAAAATCAGATTTTGGTGCTTGGTAAGAGCAGAGAATCAACACAAAGGTTGCTTAATGTTAGCAAGCTTGATATTTGCTCCCAAAATTCATTTGAAAATCAAGAAAATTTTAAAAATATCAAAAAAGTGATCATCAAAACAATTTTTGCAGGCAATATTAATTTTTAATACATACTTAGAAGTACAAGTTTAGAGTACTTGTTTTGCCTTTTGTATTTCTATCAGTGCTAATTAGCATAGATCAAAATTCAGAAAAGGCAATTAGGGAGAGCCCAACTAGTTTGCAGTTTTATGTGACACCCAGGCTCACCTCAAGTCAGCTGAAACATCCCCCAAATTTTTTTTGCAAACTCTGGCACAGCCTGCAACACACCTGTTATGGGTTTTGGGCAAAACCCAGGGAAAACATCGTGGCTTTGCATAATTTACCCCAGAGCAAAATTGAGTGGTTTTAGCTAGCTCACTATGTGTTGCTGGCTTCTCTGTAACCAGAACATAAAGGGAAACCCATAGAATAAAATCCCCTTCAACTTACAGAAAAAAATTTACCCTGGCACCCCCTTCTGCCTCATAGTGATTCATGCATTTTAAGATAGACCAGCATTTGGAAAGCAAGAATCTGTCACCATCTGGGGACCAAAAACACCCCACAGGTAAACAGATTTTGCTTAATTACACATTAAGATGCATCAACAAAACTGGCAGCATTCAGCTGTCATCATTCCATGCAAATTCAGTGCATATTTTTTTCCTCCTTTATAAGAAAAAAATATCAGAGTTCTTATTCACTCATTTTCTGCAAGGCTTAGTGCTCTATAATTAGAGTACATCCTTTATTAATTATTCAGGGACGGTAATTAACACACTCAAAGCCACTCCAACCACAATCATCCCAAATCTCACCATAGACTCTCCTTAATGATCTTGCTTTATATTATTCTTTGCAAGCTGCAAGTTGTGCAAATTAATTTGGAAGAAAGGGAGTAATAGACACCCACACATCCTATTGGTGCTGCAGGGAAGCTGCAAAGCAAGCACTGAGAAATGCAAGCTGCTCCAGAAAAGCCTAAATCTGGAAAGTACCACAAATGCTATTTAAAATCTGCTTGGCATACAATTAAAAAAACTCCCAAAAACTAAACAACAAAATCCTTGCATGTCATGGGTCAAAACATTTTGCCTGCAAACTACCTGTGGTAACTTGATATAGTGGAATGACAGACTATAGTCTTATTCAGAAAAATCTGTGTATTTCAGGTGAGATGGAAATTGGAACTGTAGCTTACACTATTTAATGAACTCACTGAAAACCACACCACAGACTGCAGAAATGTATTCCTGCTGTAATGTACCTTAAAGATTTTGGAGTCATCAGCTTGCAATTAAATGCTGCTGTTGGATATAAAACAGCCTCTGAGTTCTCAGGAGGGACATATCCTTGTTTTAAAATCATAAAAACAGACCTACTTTGGCAGTGGTACCTAAAGTGTGATTCTGATCTGCAGAATGACTTCTTAAAATGGCTCCTTTGTATTTTCCAGCTCTGGTTTCCATGTATGTATTGTAACAGATTTTTTTTTAATACAAATGAACATGTATTATGTATAATTATATGTTTTCTGACTATTTTTCTCATTTCATCACTGTCAGGATAAATACAAGAATATGAGAGCTGAACTTTACTCTGCATTACTGAGTGAATTGTTCCTTTCATACTGTAGTCTACAATATCCCTACTAGCAGAAATCACTCCCAACCAAACCAAACAGATTCAGATTTCCGCAGTTCTTCAGGACTACATCTGTAAAACTGTGTTATGTAAATCATTTGGGCACAGACCTGAAACATCTGAAGATGCCATTTTCATAGTCTATTTACAGAGCAGAACTACATTTTTCCAGATTACAGATGTGTTTTCTTTTGCCAACCTGTCCTTGAAAGCAAGGGACGGAAAACAAAACGCTTTTTGCTCGTCTCAACTTTTCTAGGAATCCATGGCTGTCACAAGCCACAGGTAGCTGTGTGCAATGCCTGGCCCCAAAAAGCTGCTGGATGCAACAGGACATGACCACTGGCTTCACTCCCTGCCCTCCTCGACACTGGGATCAGGGGTCTACTGTGAGCAGCAGTGAGAGTCAGACACTTCCCATTCCCTACTTCCCATTCTAACAAGCAGAGGTCACAGCAAGAAAATACATCCTTGTAATCTTTCCAGATAGGACCTTTGCCAAGGTAGGTCAATTTTTAAAGTCAACAACTGTAATAGAGTCCCTTTAATCTGACTTTTGTCTTTCTGCGATTCCTGACATGACAAAAAACCCCCAATGCCTCAATGTTGCTCTAAACGAGGCAATTTCAGCTTACGACTTTTTCAGCCAAGTCCATGACAAAGTTAAACAACTTGTAAAAAACCATCCCTTCTAGTGAGCCCACACAACTGCTTGTTTATTACGTGTTAGTAAGGTGTGCCACGCTTTATTGAGTTGATGTTGACAGATGGGAGTGTTGGAGAAAGTACCTTCAGTCCAAGCCAGTAAGCCCAAATGACTGCCACAGCATGCTTACGCCTAGCCTCCTCCTTCAAGCGTTTCAACTCCCTCCGAGCCTAAAAGGTTCAGAGAGTGAACAAGAGAGACAGCCCGATGCAAACGCCGCTCCCATGCCCAAGAGCCGCCTCACAACCAGGAGGGAGAAGGATGCAGGAGCAGCGCTCGACCTTTGACGCCCAACGTGCCACGCGGGGTGGTGCAAAGCCACAGAGGAGCTCAAAGGAGCCTCCGCCGCTGCTGACGTGGCATGCACAGGTGGGAATTTTGTCAGCCCCGTTATTCACTGTCAGCCCTTCCTCCTCTTCTTCTGTGCACACCTCCTGTAACTTGATTCTGATGCCTGCAGTTTCACGGTCAAAGCGATGCACGTGAAAATCAAGACTTACTAAAATCTCACTGTCTAGTCACTTCTTCCACTGGCAAGTGTCTGGGCAGGACAGAATCAGCTCTGAAACTACGTGTCATCGTGACTTTCCAGCATAAGGGCTTTTATTCTGGAGATTATTTTTTATTTTGATCTTTATGTATTAAAAAAAGAAATAAAATTCTCCAGCCTGTTAAATGATGTCTGTCTGTGGAATTAAGGGGTAAAGCCATCAAACCTAGTGCATTCTTCATGTACAAACAGATAGGCACCTTCCTACCTTTCATCAATCATTCCATTTTATGAAAGCAATTTGAGGTATGTGTGGGCAGCTTAACTGAATGTCGCATTTTAGGAGATACCAGCACATTTTTTATTGAATTATCTGATGACAGCACTCAAGGAGGAGTTCCAGTACTACAGGCTCAGTCAGAGCAGCTCTAGCCCTGTATCTGCACTTGTCAAGCTGTAAGTTATCAGACCCGTGCAGCAGCAGCTTCAGCCTGTGCCAGTTATGCTCTTCTGGTGCAGCTGGAAAGGTTAATGTGCAGTAGATGTAGACTCAGAGATTATGTTTTCACTCATCTGCTCAGCAGAAAAGCTCCTACTGCACAGCAATGTAAAAGCAAAACCTATGCAAAGCTAAGTATTTGTCTATCTTGTGAAAAGGAAGGAAACTGAGTACTGGAGGCTCACTCTTGTTTTATTTTTGTTTGTTTCTTTGTGGGTTTTTTTGGTAAAGCAAGAGACTTCTGGTGATAGCCTTTTAAAATTTTTGTTCTAAATATTCCCCCAGGAAAAAACAAAAGATCACACCCAATAAAAAGTTGTCTCTCTTATCAGAGACTGTAATTATTTTTCTAATCTTAATTCAATTTAGATTATTATCTTTATATTCATATATATTCTTATATTTAGATTATTTCTATTTAAGGAATTAGGAGACAATTTTTCACTAAATTCCTGTGAGCCAGTTGATAAAAATAACTATTAAGCCATGTTAAAAATTATCCAAATTTACTAAACATTTAAATGAGGAATTTTAACATGGTTAACACTATTGCATCCACTGGCTGTATCTTTTAAGTCAAAGGAATATCTTAAAATTGTGAAAACAAATAGCTCTTTTGCAGTACTGAGTGATATTTTGGTGAAAGGAACACTGGTTAAAAATAACATAAATTCTCAATATATTGTGCTTAATCAAATGTAGAGGAAACTGTGTGTCTGTCAAATTATACTGTTATCTAAATATCAAGCTAGAACTGAAAAGTTCCAAAGACTTTCTAGCATGAAGGAAATTCTGTACATGTTTGTTTGGATTCCCAGGGCTGCCATTTTGCTGGAAATCTAATAGATTTATACCAAAATAGCAAAGGTCAAACACAGCATTATACTTCAGATGTAATTTGAGCACAGTTCTCCATCCAGTTGGCAAGGTGTTCTAACAACACACCCACAACATAAATAACAACTGAAAAACGTTTTAAATCTAATGTATTTATGGTTTTCAACTAAATTAGGAATTTATTAATTGAAACCAATATATTTTTGACCTCTAGTGAACAGCATTTCAAATGTTCACATAACCCACAACTACAGGCTGGGGATTAGCAAGAATCTTTCAGTGGGACTTTGCTTCTGAAAACAAACAGCTGATGCTGAAATTCCTGGGATTTTTCTAGAGCTGGAAGTTTAGAATTGCAAACTAACATCATTTTCTGCAAAAATATCAGCTCATAAAATTTTTCTTTACTTGTGCTTATTGAATTTTTTTACTGGTTCAAATCACAGCCAGAGAATAAATTAAACCAATCATAACTAGACTTTAATTAAACTTAATAATGTTGGTTTGAACTTGTAGGTGAAGACTGTCCAGGGTACAGATGACAATATGTGGTGAAAATCTAAATTGGATCACTGACACAGTGTCACTGAAAGCACTTGTTTGGGGCATGGAGAGGAATACACCAAAACCCCCGACCTTCTCTCCCCCCACAAACCACACATTGCATATTTACATGTAGTTAAATGCATTTCCTAATTTGAGATTACTGTAGTCCTGTCATTTTTAATCTAGTCTAATGGCTTGTTAGTGCAAATCTGTACTTGGTTGCCATGCAAAGAATTTCCTACTCTACAAAAAACTGGCATACACAATGCTATCAGATTTATTAGGTGTGGCATGAGTGGAAATTGAAAGAATCGATGATCATGCTCTATTATTTAAGAGTGAATTGTATTAGTCGTTAATTCTCGCTATGAAATAGTGATGATATAAATGCTGATATTGTTGAGTAATGAAGGGGGGGACATGTGATATGTGCATGAAGTACCTTATATCCAAGCCAGAAAGCCCAAATAACAGCAATAGCATGTTTATTTCTAGCCTCGTCTTTCAGTCGTCTCAGTTCCCTTCGTGCCTGTGATGCATTTGAAAACGGGATATAGAAAAGCTTAGGAAAGAAAAGGTTACTGCAAGTTCCCGTTGGTGCAAGAAAGAAAGCAAGTAACCAGTCACTACAAACAGCAAATATTAAAGCGTGTCCCAGCTTCCCAGACTGCACCAGCTACGACATGTTAGCAGCAAAGAGAAACCAAAATAAACAGTTTAAGCAGTCAAAGCGGTTTAAGCCACTGACAATATTCCCAGATAGCTATCCTGAGGGATATCCTTCTCCATTCTAGGTAGAATTCATACTATCTTCACACAATTGCACAATTTGTTGCCATTTTCTTACCTGGGTACCATGCCAATAAGCAGCAATTACTGTGGCAGCCTCATTACAACGCTTCAGGTGCTTGAGTTCCCGAAGAAGTTTCCGAGCCTGTAAACAATTTAAATTTTTCTTTTTTACTAACTAACTTTTTTATCTTTTTGAAGTAGGGCACTGCAACTTGTAAATCTAGGCAAAACAAACAAAAAAAAACCCCGCTGCCTCCAAATCCCCAACAAATTCATTCACAAATGCTGCCCAGCCTAAAATTTGCTGCCCTAGGGAGGATTCTGTGCTGCAAGACTGGGACTGGCAGGTTAGGGGATCTTAGTTCAATGCTCAGTTTTCTCCCAGATTTCCTGCATTACCTGAGATATCTATATGTCTGTTTGCACAATGGCAACAATATTTTTTCTCCATACGGTAAATGTCTAATCCATTTCGAGTGCAATAAAGAATAAATCACAAGTAAATTGCCTGGCTTTAGGTCATACTAAAGGCTGCTGTCATAGCAGGCTTTCATGCACAGTAATGCTGCTACAAAAGAGCTTGTTCTCCAGTGGCAAACAGAAAACCATAACTCGAGATGATGCTTTTAACCCAGTTTTCTTCAAATAATGCTCATGGGAAAAGACAGCACATCAATAGTTAGACTGAAAGGATATTTTTAACCCATTTAAACAAAATAATAAAGACAAAGTAAAAATCCAGAGAAACAGTAAAATCAAATCACGTTACATTATTGCTGGCAAACTTTAAAGCCTTCTGGGCAGGAGAAACTATTTACACCAATAGCTATTAACTGCAGCCCCTTCCTTCCCTGTCTGACAAAAAGGGAACTGACTCCAGAACTAAAGGCAGTTCTCTCTTCCCTAACTACAGGGGAAAGCCACCTTTGGCAGGGTGAAGAAAGGTTAATAAGAAAATAGAGGAGCACAGAGTTGTTTTTTCTGAAGATGGACGTCAGTAATTGCTTTAAGCATCATGGTTGCTTTCATGTGAGCTGTTAGTCTCATTTTTACCTCCTATTAAAGCATCCTTCCTTAAATACCTACTAGGATGCACGATTATCCCTTCACAAAGTACAAACTTCTCAGAGAAGAAGTGTTGTTGTGGCAAACTGAGGCAGAGTACAAGCCCACAGCAATTAACTACTTTCTCAACACAAGTACACTTTCACTCCTCCACTTAGCAGACAGAGGAGAATTGAAGATTTAACCCAAGTAAATTCCTCAGGCAACCCAAACTCTTTATTTTAATCCTGCTTTCAATTTGATTCATTCTTTGAGAATCCTGTTAAGCATAAAATAACTGCCAACCACAACTTCTTTCTTCCAAATCAGTCCAGCACAATGGTTTTCCTAAGGCCAGTGGCAGAGCATCAGAGCATCCTTCTCTGGAGCTGCTGGCCTTCTCAATTCCTTGGCAGAAGATGCCTCAAGGATAACCCAGTGATTTAGTGTGGTCCCAGCATTCCACTTGCATCATTTGCAGGGATTTATAGCCCAGGCAGCACACGCAGATATTCTGAACTCACCTCTTCTACAGCAAACACGAGTGTTTAACAATGGCACAGCCACAGCTCCAAGGAGAGGTGTGACAGGCAGGAGGCTCAGTGCACTTGGAAAGTGTTTTCTGACCTGCTCCCTACCTCAGCAAACAGAGACAGCTGCAGCAACAGGAAACTCACCTTCCACCCTCTGATGTACGACTGTACTGTAATAGCAGAACTCTTTATCTTCTGGTACTTCTTCTGTTGCTGTGTTGGAAATAAGTATGTGATGCTTAGAACAGAATATTACATCTGTTAAACACTGCATAATAAACCTTGCATTGCTAACATTTGACAATATGCTTGAGGAGACAAGCACTAAATGTAAAAAGTGAACAATTTCTGACTGAGCAGATCAGAGTGTAGATTCTGTGTTCAACTCGAGGGGAAACAAAGCACATCAACAATGCTGCATGGACAATGTCACTCTGTTTACAGAAACACTAAGTTCATGGTCAGCAGCACAAATGCATATTAAATGCTAACAGTAAGAGCTTTATTTGTCTTTCCCACCACCAGAGTAGCACACAAACTGTCACAAATGCTCAGGTTTGTAGGCTAAGCTTTTTACTACCTTTTCGTAAGACATGTGCTGTTCCTATTATCCACAGTGCCTTTATTATGGCTGGTCATAACTTAGGAAGAGGAAAAAAACCAAAACCATGGATTCCTGAATGAGATGCTGGAGTACTATTTAAGTATGCCAGGTTGAACAATAAATTTCCTGGACAGCTGAGCATTTTCTTTCTAGAAGTTCAGTTTTCCTGTAGCCCAGCATTTGGTATAATACTAAATTGACAGACTTTGCAACAGGGCTTTTAGACTTGACATTCAGCTCACTCAGTGACAGTGAAAATCTCTGTGAGCAAGCTGGAGAGGGTCCCCTCTGGGCCACCCTCACGCCATGGCTGCTCTCTGTCATGCCCTGCAAGGCAACAGACAGACATGTGCCTGCAGATCCTTCAGCCAAGCCTCCAGCACAAGGAGTCACTCAAAAAAGCTTTATTCATTCCAGGGATTTCCTGTGAAATCTTCCAAAGCACAGTGCCTACAAGTCATGTTGGGTTAGGAGAACGGTGCCTTCCACCCACGTGAAGAGGCTGAGGAAATGTCTCTGTCATCACCAATAGAACAACTGCTGCCATGTTCCACCAGTGACCCAGTAAAGGTTTACAGTTAAGAAATCAGCAGTTCTTGGTCGTGCATTTGTTTTCACTTCTTTATATTAAAAGTTGTGCCAATCTAGGTGCAATAAGTCCGTTTTAAATTCATTAAGATTGCATGAGATCATAATGAAGCCATATGGGCACAAGGCAATTCTGTAATGATGCTGTTTGTAGCCACGGGGCTTTCAGTCACACAAAGTCAGAGAGAAGATTTTTTACAGTCAAAAAGTCTGCTTCAGTCCTACTTTTTCCAAATGATCTACACTTCCCTCTAATTATCCAAGAGAAGTGAACCAAACACTGATGGCTTTCAAGAGGACAAACAGAAGTGCTTGTCAACTGAAAAACAGGGATTTGTCAACACTGCAACTTGAAGTTTAAGAAGACTTTCATTCCGTGTTTTATCAAGGTTTCTGATATGCTTGTGCTATTCTCTAGCAATAACAAAACACAGCTGAGAAGTTCAAGAGTGGTTTTAAAAACAAATAAATCTTTTTTATCATGTAAGTCAGTATTATTTACCAACTGCCAAGAAAACATGAAAGAGTCATGTATTGTGCTGTTCAGTTCGTGGCACAGAACACCCAGTACACACATAGAACTGAAACTGCTTTAGGATGAACTGTATCAATAATGATACCAAATTACCAGTCTTAGGAGTTACAATTAAAATAAACCCCTACAGGCAGCATTCTTGAGTCTAAGACAAATGTTCCAAATAAGGCAAAAACACAAAAAGGCTTAGGAATGACTGAATTCCACAGAACTGCACATGTATATTACTGAACATTTTTTACACATTAACCATATGCTTTGAGAGCACTGTAAGTGTTGGGAGCACAGCATTTTAGCTGAATAAAAAAGACTCTCCCCAGCTGAGCCACAGAATCCTGCTCTTCCAGAGTGAAAGGACTCTGGTGAGCTTTTTAATTTTTTAAAAACAAGCACAGTGTACACACTTAACAGCAGTCTATAGAAACTAAATTTTTGTTATTCCCACTATTGGTACTTAAGTATTAACATAAAATTGAATTCTTTCAACAGCTCTCCGTACACATTGAGGAGAAATATCCCATGAAGGTTATATGTATTAAACAATGAGGAGAACCCCTCAAGTAGTAAGGATGGTATCTTACTGCATATCTCCTGTACCAGGAAGCGATCACAATCTGGCATTTCTTCATTAACAAGAAGTGAGTGCGGCACTTCCAACCTCTGTAAATCTTTTCAATTAGAGTAGCCAAGTCCTCCAGACGCTGCTTTCTCAGGTCTTCTAGTTTGAAGAGCTGGGTTGGGGGGGGGGTTAGGGTTTTGTTTGACATTGGAAGAAAAACAGCAGGAGAGAAAAGACAGGGAAAAAAGCCCGTAAGCACAGCTCTTGTAAGAGAAATCTCTTCTTTACTGAGGTCCCCCCTCAGTCACACATTGTTTTATTCATCTCCAGAGCTACAGGCAGGTACACCAACAAGATTTGTGGCAGATACAATGTCACAAGTCAGTGCTCGAAAATTATATTAAATTAAGGCTGACAGCTATTGTAGGATCTTGATTCACATTGATTTTAATGGGTCTAACATTAAAAAGTGGGGGTTTTTTATGCTACATTCATAGCAATATATCAAAGCACTGCATGTAGAAAAATCAGTAGGAGCCAGGTAGTGAATGATGCTGTCCTCATGAGAGAAGGCTTGATTTTGCAGAAGGCATTTTTCACTTACTGTTCTTGGGTTGCGGATGAATATCTTTGATCTACCGAATGAAAATTCCTCTTCAGGGATTCCCAATTCATTAAACAGCACCTCTACTCCAGCCCTAAGAAGGAGTAAATGAGCTTAACAAACATGACCTCCAGCTCTAAAAAGCCTTAGTTTACATATTCACAGCTTAATTTATGGAAAGTATATGAAAGCATATTTTAAACTTTTAAATAATGCTTGACATAAGAAGATTGAAAACCTAACTCATTTACTCAGTGGTTTTTTCACCTAAAGGCAAGAATAATCACTGTAAAGATTCAGAATAATTTGATGAAAAAAGAGCAAATTTTATTTTACAGCATCAGCAACGGCCTATTTTTTCCTCTTATATCTATAATTATTTTACTTAAAAACAGAAGAAAAGAAAAAGGAAGGGCTCACACTTATGTCAAAATGTGAAACAAAGACTGACGAGTTTGACAAATGCCAGCGTTCCATTCTTATCAAATGCATTTTATGAACACCAACAGAAAAAAAGAAAGTGGAACTGTGCAGATCTTTGTGATGATTATTACAATGCTATTGTTACCAATACTGCACTGCCACCATTATCTTGATAACCTAAAGACTTAAATTGTAGCTAAAAGATGTTAACAAATTATGAAAGATATTTAAATCATGCTTTTGGTGGCCACATGTAAAAAGAAATAATAGAAGCTTATTTGCCCATCCCAGGCATTATTTGCAAAAATACATATGAATACTATGCAATTTAAAAGTATATATTTAATAGAATTGATTTGCAAGAGGCATTATCTCATAATAGTTCCCCAATCATTATGTAAAGTTATTCCTGAAAGGGCAGAGGAAGATTGTATGGCTGTCTTCAACAAAATGAGCGTTCTTACACTTTGAAAGTTGGTCATTAAAGATAAGTGCCCTCCTGATCATTCCAGACCTCCCAGTGATTTTGAATCCACTGTAGTATCTCCCTCTCTTACACCCTTTCTTTCAGACCCAAATCATTAAGGACTGCACTATATTCCTTTTGCAACGTATGCTCAACAATTAAAAACTCGGGACACGTGGAAGATGGGAATCTCACTCGGGACAGGTAGGAACATTGCTGTTTGCCTACCTGGCTGGCCCTCTCCAGTGGGGCCAGGTCTGCTTGCAGAGCATTTTGTACCTCTCCAGGCAGGGCTCGTAGGGCTGCCGGAAGGCGTAGCCCGCCCTCCTGACCCGCACGTTCTCCAGGAGCCCCAGGTACCGGATCTGGTGGCACACCAGGGCTTCGTTGAAAATGTGTGCAGCCTTCTTGTCGTTGGGCTTGATGCACCTGCGAAGGAAAACCAAAAAGGACATCTCTTTGTGCTGTACACGCCAACATGGTGAGTTTAAACCATATATTTCAATAGTATATCCTTGGGCATCAAGATTTATTTTTGGTTTTTATAACCTCATCAAACAAATTCACCAAATCTTTGGCTCTGGGGAATTTACCTGATGTAGTTTGGATTTTTTGTCTGGAGATTTTTCATCAGGGTAGCAACTGAAGCCTTGAACTGTGAACCTGCCGTTGGTGGTCTCTTCAGATTGATCTTAGCAGGGTTTCCTTCTGGGAACAATGCTTTGATAAGAGAGTGGTTGGCCTTCCACATGGCCTGGGAGAGGTCACGGTACAGAAGATCATTATTTTTGTCAACAAATCCTTCCACCTGGTACATGACCTAAACAACAGAGAGGAGTCTCATCAGCGCAGGTTTTGAACTACAACATAGACCAGTTCAAAACTGACCCAATCATTTCATTTCTCCTTCCTACACACTGTCCAAAAGAAATGAAAGATATTTCAGCTTTCATTTTAAATCTGACATTTGGATGACTTTTTGTTGGATAAAATGTCTGTGAACATGCCACCTGAGAAAGATGCATTTTCTCATACTGCCAACAGTTCCCCGTGCCAATCAGTTCTGTTTTCTGAAGTGGTAGAAACCCCTTCTTCCATGATAACTTTGACACACCACACCTGCCAAGACTCCAAAACAATCTAATTTTTTTGTCTGATGAGGTTTTTCTCCCTCTCTTTTGAGCCAAAACAACAAAAATACCCTTTCCTTTCAAAGTACTAATGCTTTCATTATTTGCCTAACTCAAACAAGATATGGAATACCACCTCTTGCTATCACAGTGCAAGCAGCAAGCTGTGCAGCCCCCAGGGGACTGTTATTTTAAAGGATTTTTACCAGGAAAGCAGTCCAATATCAATAAGCAGGAGTACAAAGCTCTGACCTGCAGCTGGGTACCCAAGAGGCAGCCAGAGGAAGTTCACGCAGAACTCAGATTGCTACTGGCTTCTTTAATTTTTGAGGGTAGGAAACGTATTTGATTAATTGTGACAAGTCATCTGGCTGGTAATACAGATTCTTCTTCAGATCCATGATTTCTCAGTTCTGCATGGGTATGTACTATGTACACAGAATACTGAATGAAAATAGTACTGACACGTATTTTACACAACAGCAAGTTACTGGAAACTCAGTAGGCAGCATTTTACTCTGGAGAACTTGTTTCTGCTTCTGACAGGTGCAGTAAATGCCACTACTGAAAAAGGAAAACCAAAACAACTGGTCACATGAAATTACTTATATTTTTTAAAAGGGGGGTCAAACTTTTGTTGACCAGTGACAAGACCAAAATGTTCTCAGCTGAGGATGGAAAAACAACATTCCTCCCAAAATAGGAGGAATTCATGCTGCTGGGTAAGTGAATGCCTGTAACAATCAAAGACCCTCAGTGCCTGCTAAGACACAATCTGTGCACAGTCCTTCTCAAAGTTCTGGGGTATTTTCAATTCACTTAGATTTTTGACAACCAAAGAAATACCTAGGTATTGACTCCTGACAGATTATGTGCAGTTACAAATTCTTCTTGGCAACTAACATTAATGAATGGCTGCCTGAAAGGCTGGTATTTCCAGGACTATTTTGAAGGAGAAAATTATTGAGCCATTAAAAATTCTAAGATTGGGAAAATTTCAAAAAGCATTAAGCAGTCCTAGGGAAATGAAACACTTTCCAAATATTCTTTACTGTGTGACATTATCACTTCAGCAGATTCAGACAAGAGGTATAATTTCAACCCTACATTTACTTTTAATTTTTTTTTAAAGAAATGGTCTTCAGTCAACAAATTTAATTATTTTGATTTTCATTAATAAAAAGTCATAACGGGTTACACACTGAAAGCTGTCAGACTTGTATTTATTCATACTGTTTATGTTGTAAAAATACAAATATAAACATTTGTAAAATGCAAATGGTTTGCAAGCCCTCTGTATAGTTTCCTCTTCCATCTGTTTAAACACAGAGTATCAAACTCGATTCCTTCGAATGAACAAAAACTGCATTTCATGCAGCTAGTTCAGTGACAAAGAGCATGTTTTCCAAAACATGTTGCCAACAAATGTGCGTGAATCTTTGTCACTGTGAGCAATGACTTACTTCCAGAGACCTAATGCAGCACAAAGCACGTGGGGCACCTTTCTCCTTTGATGAAAGGAGAACTGCTTTGATTTCAGCCAGAGCAGCAGGACTTTGTACAAGGTATGCAGTGACAGGACAAGGGGTAGGAGCTTCAGGCTGACAGAGGGCAGTTTTAGGTTAGGTATCAGGAAGAAATTCTTCCCTGTAAGGGTGGTGAGGCCCTGGCACAGGCTGCCCACAGAAGCTGTGGCTGCCCCATCCCTGGAAGTGTTCAAGACCAGGCTGGATGGGGCTCTAGTGAAAGGTGTCCCTGCCCATGGCAGGGGTTTGGAACTAGGCGATATTTAAGCTCCCTTTCAACCAGAGCCATTACAAGATCGCTTAAAGCCTTCCAGCCCAAATCACAGATTTTAGACTTAAGACAGAAAAGATTAAGACAGGTCTGGATTTTCTGATCAGGTACAGCAGCCCCCCCCCACACCACGTGCTCCCTTCAGCAGGTACCTTGCCAGCGTAATGCTGAATCCTGAAGCAGCTGTGAGGCAGGGAGGTGTCATTGAGGAACCGGGAGCACTTGCTCAACCTGCTCTCAAAATGCTGGTGAGTGGCACAGACCTGGTTCAGTTTTTCTAAAAAGGTGTCATCAGTAACAGTTCCTGGTCTCAAGCATTCTTCATCCAGCATGGCCAGGATTCCAGTTTGGTTCTGAAGTTTCAAAACAAGAGCTTTAATACCTGTTTCCATCACAAAAAGGAGGCCATTCACCTGTTCGACTTCTGCTACCCAGAAAAACATCCTTTGAGCCATCTCAAAGTTTGGCTCTTTTTACCTCATGACCATTTCCAACTGATTTTAGCACTTGCATTTTTGAAAGACTTTTTATGAGATCTTAATCCCGAAAATCACATTGAAACTTCGTGTCATTTACTCAGACTGTAGCAACTCCAACTCAACTGAAAGTATCCAGTTTATGGTAAAACCACCACGTATTTTATGTTAATGGTTAAAAACTGCTCTTTTCTGATTGTTGAAGAATTTAATCTTTCTTACACTGGAAGTCTTCTCATTATATACAAGTACTTTGAGTACCTCAAACACTTAGTAACATGTAATTGAGTTTTCTAATTTCCATATGAATAGAATTGTTAATTACAATGCAGCATGTGATATCTGCTATTGAAAACAGCCCTAAATGTAAACATTTAAGAGCTGTTCGATTTTTTTGTTTGTTTGTTTGTTTTGGTGAAGGTACTGCTGAATATTTCTACAAAAGTAATATAGCTTATAAAAAAACCCTTTTTAGTAAAATAAACTTCTGCTACACAAAGTAAGATGAATAATGCAATAAAAGGCACATTTCACAAAATTCAGTGCAGGAGGACACATACAGACATTACAGCTAAATTAAATCCATGCATTAAAAATTATCCAGAGAGATTCTTGAATACAACTTACATTTTCTATTAGGTCACAAATGATAGCATTATTGAAATATTCGATATGAGTCCATTCAATCCCCTATAAGAAAATATAAATAAATGTATGAACAGGAAAACAATGGAGGGAGCTTTTCCTCGAAGCAATTAAAATGATATTCCAGTTAACCATGGTACTACTTTCAAATTTAATTCCTCATGCTTACCAACAATTCATTTACTTAGAAAAAAAAAAAATGCAATCATCCACTACTAACATTATCTGAGCAAAATGAGTATCCTTGAGTGGCTGCCAAAGTCACTCTCCATTCCTTTCCCCCACCCATGTCAGCTTCCCATGCACTCCCTGGCACCAGGCCAGGCTCCTCCCATGCTGCCCACGCTCCCACTGGCCAGAAGGAAATCAGCCCATGTCCCTGCAAGCTCCTGAGATCAAAATTTCTAAGTTCTTCATTGTTGGGATTTTTTTTTTTAATGGGAGGAAGAAAGAGAGCTAAATTTAGATTAGACCATTTGAAAAATCCAGAGTATGACAGTTGTTCAGATGTTCTTAGTATCTCAATTATTTTTCGAACATCTGCGATAAAACATCCAAGATGAGACGCCAATGCATCACCAGGTAGCATTGGCAGGGCAAAGGACTGAAAGAAGAAAAATATTAATTTCATTCTTAATTTGCACTCTGTGGTACTTCTTACAGTTTACATTTCTCAGAGCATTTGAAATATCATTCAAGAACCAAATTGCAGTAATGATGGTTCACCACTGAATGCAAAATTAAAAAGAGATGCCGAAATTTCATGTTATCCTCAGGATCACAAGGCAGGAACTTTATGTAAATTTAAAAAATGTTTCTACAGCAAAATGGTAATATCCAGTTTGAGCACAGACTGTGTGCCAGTTTTTACAGCTGGAAGCTGGTATTTTGTCTGAGGTCTGTGTACCACGTGCAGCACTGCTAAAATCTATTAAAACTTTAGCTTGATGTTCACTCACAGAATAACATCAAACACCAGAGGCTGGGCTCCACAGGACATCTCAAATTTATCCATAAAGCTCACATGGCTCCCTTCAATACATCCCTGAAAGAACACTAGAACCAAAACTCTATTTGCAGTTTCTTTCATGTTGCATGCTATTATTTTAGCCACCCAGTTCCCTTTGAGGAAGGACTGGCTGGGGCTGTTCTTGGGGTGCATCCCAGACATTACTGTATAATCCAAAACACAGGCTGCAGGGTAATGGTACTAATACCAGAAAGTGATATTAGTGTTCTAATAAATCAGTTAGCCCTTGCTCAGAACTGCCAGTCATAGTTGCCAACGAATGAATCAGAGCTGGGTCTGGTTTTTACCTGGAGAACTCATAATGTGAAATAAATGCCAAACCAACATTTTTTGCTTAATGTGACTTCCACACAGCCCCACACAAACATGCTCCATGTCAGCCCTGTGGTCAAAAAGTGCCTCTGTTGCCTGAAAAAAGGTTCCAGCCTGCCTGCCTGTGCATCTTTACAGGGACAATGGGAGGAGGAAATAGAAAGGAGGATAAGGAAAGATCCATTCAAGTATTACCTCTCGGATGTATTCCTCCTGCTCTTCTTTGAGGGTAAGTTCAATGAAGATCTGCTGCAACTTCTCATTACAGTAGTTGATAATGAACTGCTCAAAGCTGTTGTCCTGTCAGATGAAACATGTTTGAGTTTGCTTTGTGCAAACAGCCTGGAACCCAGCTGGAGTGAGTTACTGCAGCAGCTGCAGGTCAACAAGCCACTGTATTAACTGCTCCCTCCAGTTTTTTGTGATAGTTGGAGTAATATTGGATTGAGATCACGATTAGTTTAGAAATTTTAGACCAAATCCTTCCCTGAGGCTTTGTCTGTTGGGAGGGACAAAAACCTCTGTAGGTTTTATTCATGATGCCTCCACACTGATTCCTTTTAACAAGTCATAAGGACACCTGTGGTGTCGGGGAGTAAACAATCAAAGGTTTGCCTGCACTAATCTGTCCCCATATGTAAAATGTAGACTGCTGGGGGGAAGTCTGATAAATAAAATCATGACAGCAGCATTAGCTCTTTTCCACTCAGCAGCTGATAAAGCATCCTATTTCCCTACAGAGCAAGGTTCAAGCTGCTATTCCAGTTGCAGCTAAGCCTGGGTTAAGAGATTATTGGCTCCAGAGGTCAACCCACCTCCTCCCTGCCAACCAACCGCCCCTCGAAATGATGGGAAACAAAAGAGCTTCATTGACTAAAATTCCTCTAACAGGCTAATTCATCTAAAAGTGGGTTAGGGAGCAAGCAGATGTGTGACCCTTTGCAGAAGGGACCAGGGAGTGGAGCAGACCCCAGCAGGAGGGGTGGGCACAGGAAGGAGTCAGTGTCACAGGCTGTGACATGACACTCTGCCTTTTTAAACTACCGAATAATCTGCTATACAATACCTGTGAAGCTTAAATTATGCTGATAGAATTTTTATCACTGAAGGCAAGTGCAAAAATTTGAATGTTTGAATTAAAGATCTGGTTGCTAAATGAGATTAAGAACACACAAGCAGATTAGAAAATATTGAGGTAGCTCAGATTACTTTTATCATTTTAGTTTTAAATGAAGCAAAATCATAGCTGATCACAAAAATTCCTCAGCCACAAATGCTGCCCCTCTCACCAACTGCAATTATCACTCAGAGATTGCAAAACTGGCATAGCTCTAGATGAGCGAGTTAAAATTTGGCATGCAGCAAAATCAGCACTGCAAACAAGTCATACTTACTGCATTCTGTTGAAAAAGAAATTACATAAACTGCAGTCAGTACTTATTCTACTTCCATAACAATACAAAATATATCTATTAGCATTTATTTAGCATACCAAGTAGATCAATCTTTGTATCACTAAAAATGCAAAGTACTACATAAATCTTATGTATTACATCTTCGTAGGTGAGTCTATGTTTAGGCACTGTCTAAATATTATCAAATAAACCAAGAGGTTGAGATACATCAGAGCCTAACACAGAACAGAATTCTTGCATTGCCCTGTCTCTAAATCACCAGGCAATTTTTGCCTCTAAAAGCCATATTTATAACCCTGGGCAGACAAGTCTCTGCAACAGAAGAGGAGAATGTGGAAGGAAGTAGAGAATACTGGAGGAAGAATAAGTTTACTTGACACATTCAGATAAGACCATCACTTCAGATATATTGAGTTTGAAGTTAAAGGACCCCAACTGTCACATCACCCAGACAAAGGGTAAATAAAACACACTCTGCATCCTCCTGCCAGGCACATGGCAGCCAGCTCAGAGAGACTGCTTCTCCAGAAGACCAGGTTACTCTGATTAAAAGGGCTGCAGGACTGTTCACTCACAAATTATACAGGCTTAGTCACCAAAAGAGGATGGAAACTGAACAGAAAATCCAGCTAAACCATCTAACTAAAAGGTCATTAACAATACATTAAAGTAATTGCTAGATGTTTTCCTGATTTGCTGTGTATCTGTGATATTTATGGCTTGCCAAAAAAAAAAAAAAAAAAAAAAAAAAAAAAAAAAAAAA
>VXAX01006651.1:1730171-1806282 GCA_013399835.1 Leptocoma aspasia | reverse complement strand
GATTTGCTGTGTATCTGTGATATTTATGGCTTGCCAAAAAAAAAAAAAAAAGACAAACCAAAATCCACAGAGTTCTCCACAAATCACTCACTTTGAGCTATGAAATTCTATTTGACATTGCCAAGCCACTGAAAATTGCTATTCCAGGAAAAAAGTTATTGAAGAGCAGCAGCAATGTTATTCTTTATGAATAATACAGAGCAAAAGGCTAAAACAGTTAATTATGGCAAAGAAAATGAGGGAAAATGTTTGAAATTACAGAAATTCTCAAAGCACTTAACTCTGAGCAGACCAGAAGACATTTGGTAAATTAAATACACTTCAGAAAAGGTTTTAAAAAATCCCACATAAAAAAACCAAACCATTAAAGTGTTTATCTCTAAGCAATTCTAAAGAAGGTAACAGAAGCTGTGCACTTATTCTCCCTTAATGAATATCTCTGATTTTTAATTATGTGAGGGCTCCACAAAGCATATACAAACATTCACAAATGAGTTGTCCCCCCCAATATTTTAATGAAGGTCTTGTAGAAATGAATATAACAGAATTAGAAGGGATCTAAAGGACTTCTGATTTTTTTTTTTTTAGAAGGCAGTAGAGAATAACCCATATCAGTGATAGCACATCACCAAACCCACTCAGGAGACAGGATGGAGGGACCCAGCCACCAGAGACTGCTTGCTCCTTATGCTGACCACTTGTATTATGTGACAGAAAGGGGTTTGACCAACACAGAAGCAGTGCAGTCAAGACCCCAAATTTGAGGAAGAGCTATCAAATATTCTTAGGAAATTTTAACAGGGGGAAAAAAAATTGAGACCATATCTTCTCAAGGTGTCAGCTTCTCTTCCAGCCTGTAATTCTGCTACTTTTAATGTCGAGGGCATCACTTCAATCCCTGCTTTTTAATAGCAGCTTTCTAACTATGCCTTTGAAAGCACTGTGGAATACAAAATAAAACCTTCAGGGAATGTAAAACCACACAGTCTCTCAAATTAAATAAAGGTGCTGGGAAAACAGAATGTCACCCGAGAGAGGCTTAAAGTCACATTGAATTCATAGATACAGCTCAACCAACCACCCTCAGCTTATCCTCTGAATCTTTTATCAGATGCAACACTAAATTTAGAGGACTAGAAAATTTCACTGACAAAAATCAAAGCCTACTTCTCCATGGTTCTCACTTCACAAATAATGGTGTCTTGCTCATACAGCTTTATTCTTTATCTGCTTTCATGGCTGGTATTTCATGAATAGCAAGTTTTGAATGCTAAAAAAAATCTTCTCCATGCAAAAATAAAGTGATCATATAAACTAGCTATAAAGTTCTATCTGTGAGCCACAGCTATTACATACAGGTGCTTGAAAGACCCACAGAAAGTATTACTTTGTCCTTAATATATTACCTAACTTCTTCTTTGAAAGATTCCATTTGTGTACCATGGAATCATCTGAAAAAAACATATACAGTTTATTGCTGACTTTATACATTTTTATACCAGTAAAATACCAATGTGAAACAGACAAAAATATTTCTGACAAAAAAAAAAGATAAAAAAAAAAGACTAAAAATCTCTTAACCTTTTCTCCCCACATAGAATTCAAATTCACTTTTGAGTACCCAGCTTCCAACAATTTCCAGAGATGATAAGGTAACCAAGATACCTGCTTAAAACTGAAAACGGGGTACCTTTCCATTAGGCAGGAAGAAATTCTTAACTTCCACCTGCCTAATAAAGTCTAACTTTAAATGTTCTGTTTTTTTTGTCCTCTCCACTGTTTTCCCCAAATTAAGCAGATGATGTTGATCCAAACCTACAGGCTCAGGTGTAGCACACCTCAGTGTCACACCTTCCTAAGTGTTTCTCAAGGTCTCCTCTCCCTTCTTCATCTTTCATCACACCATTCTTGTTCAGAGGCAGTCCAAAAATCTACACATTGCAGTCTGCAACCACACTGACAAAAAGGTGTCCAGCACCATTTTTTCAAATACATTATGTGAACACATACAGCTAAAATAATACATGAGATGTATTTAAAGGAAAAGCATCTTTTAAAAGAAAACCCTAAACATTTCAAGTCATGAGACTGTTGAAATCAACACGACTGATGTCATTAAAATGAACTTTTACATCAATGTGAGAAGGGAAAAAGACATACAGAGACTGATACTTCTGCTCTATCACAAATAGCCCCAGAAAGTAAGTTTTTCTTAAATATCAACACAGCTCCAGGCATCAGAAGTCTCTGACTGCCTCCTAACATAAGCAGGTGACCCCAAGTAGTTCCATCAGGCCCTTAGAGAAAAAGCCAGATGGCAAAAGTAATGATGATAAAAGACCAACATGCTCACTTCACTGAGATGAATGGTGGAATGAAGAGTGAAACCAACCAGCAAATTCAATTTATATGCTACTGTGGTGTCTGGGGATAGGGGGTTTTATGTATGACCACACAAGCATACGACTTTATGAGATGAAACTAAGGAATATAAATGCTAGGAAGTTAAAATCAGCAAAATGGGAAAATTGCATTTAAAGAAAATGAAAAAAGATACTATTTTAATCTCAGAAAGCAATGACCCAGTTATAACATGACTCAGTTATAAAAATTTTTGAAAACTTTTTGCAAATTTAGTAAAGGCATGTCATCAATATTTATCCCTTTCTTTTCTGTTTACATATACAAACATTTGAGCAATCAAGCTTATTTCTCATAAACTAGACTGCTCTGGGCTTTTGTGCAAATATCTCTATATGCAAAGAACCAGAGAAGCACATCTTTTAATTATAAATATTCCACTATATGCAATCAAGCCATGTTTCAGTGTACCTCATGGAAGCAAGAAAGATCTGTGCTGAAGTTTTGGGGATTATCCATTTACCATATTTGTGTAGCTCAGCCATCTTCAGCCCTTTTTGTGTGCCAGGCAGAGAACCAGGCACTCTGAAATCCATCTTGCTCCCAGCTGTGCTGTCCAGGCACACAGGTCTGAACCAAATTTGGACTTAAAAGGGCAAGAAACTACAGTGAATCCAGTGCAGGTGTGATTCATGGGAAAACCCAGGTACCATCACTTGAACAAACTCAACCTGATAAATTACAGTCCTGGAACAACAGGAACTGCAAACAGGCAAGAACCCACTCTATTATCAGAACCACTCCTCTACTAAGACAGAAATAGCTGCTGTAGGGCAAAACATTATTCTCACAACCTGAAGCAGAACATTTGTGTATTTTTGCTCCAGCATTTCAAGTATTTCCTCTGTTGCAAACAGCCAGCCAATGGGATTTACTTCATAAAATTGCATGTGGCAAAATAAGCCTCTCTAAATTACTTACATTATAATACGATTAATTAAACGGTGGTTAACTTCCTGGGATGCATCTCTGCTTTGAGCATCCCATCACTTAAGGAAATTATTGCTTTAACAGTATTTTAAAAACTCCCTGGCACCTAGAAGTCCAACCAAGGGTCCCTCTCTGTAAAGCTCCTCTCTCACATAACACTTGCCAGCCGAGGTAGTTGATCAATTATAGATTAAAAATTCAGCTCTCCTCTTTCCCACTAGACTGGGGTTTGCCAGAAGAAGCAGGGGCTGGGTACACACATTTTGGCACTGCTGCTTGCCAGTATATGATAAACTTCTGGGCATCAGCAAAGGGTCGAACAATTTCAAAAAGGAAATCTGTTGTAAGGTAGACAGCCTAGAAAAAGCAGCTGGAAACTATGGTCTGGAGATTAGGGCAACTAACAAAACAGGTATCTATGGACGAGTTGAGTTAAAGCCAATGTCAAGACATGAAGAAAGGGTTCCCAGATTCTTAAAAAAAAGAAGGGGAAAAAAAAAAGGAAGATAAAATAAGTCAATTTCCTCCTTAGAATTTTTTTTTATTTTTGTCTAATATATCATCCTGCTAGCAAATAACTAGACCTTTATCCTGTAAAACAATCCTTCGGGGTATGGGGGGAAGACTCTGATCCAGAAGCAATCTCTCAGAGCTCAGTATGCTTTGAAACTGTAATGTCCTCCATGTAATCAACAGGACAGAAAAAGCAACAGTCAGCAACTGGACCAAGCTGTTGTACAGCTTTATGGCGAGGGTGGAAATATCCCCCCCATTTTTTCATGCCTTAAACACCTCAGAAAGACATTTCCAATGATAACTGCTCCTTATTACCTCCCTCTAAAAACAGACAATTAACACAACTATGAACTTGTTCATATGAAGAAAATGCATTCTTGACATTTCTAACATATTCCCTCAAGAGAGATACTGTCATTTTATCGTTGTCCAGATGACAGCTTACATAGTACATGCAGCAGGACCAAGCTTCTTTCTGTTACCTCAAGGGACTTCAATGCACAAGAAACAAGCTAATTACCTTAAATAAAAAGAAGTGCTATCAAAATACATCACAGACTGTGAGAAATGGACCTAGTTTTACTGCTGGGTGGCTTGTTTGGCTGGTTTACCGGTGATATTTTTATTTACTGGCGGGTTTTACACAGAATGTGGTGGTTTCTGCCATGTCTTTGCATGTTCTAGTGTACCTGGAGCAAAAGGAGTTGGTCAGATGCTGTCCCCAAAGACAAGGCAGTCACATCACCTCTGGTCAACCAAATGGAACCAGTTCCTCCCTGCAACTCTGTCACCAGTCCACGCCAGTTTCTTGTCAGGCTAAAACACATGGAACAAACTCCTCCACCAAGGGACTGAGCAGAAAGAACTCACACTCTCAAACTGTCTTCTCAAGGCCTGGCAAATTTCAACAATAAGCCTTGTTTGGCAGCCTTACCTTCCATAAAACTGCACTCCAAATCATTAACTTCATCATATGGACCAGCTGCAGAATGGTGCCTGAATATTCAGAACAAAGCCTTTAAGCCAAGTAGCACAGACAGACATTTCTATCTCTGAAGGGCTGGGCAGGATGAAATACTCACACTCGCTCCATGACATTCATTTTTACATGAATGCAAAAATTTCCTTGTCTCCACAGGAAATGTACACAACAGGAAACTCAACACCCAAAGCAAATGGAGAGAGCCTTCTGCTCATCTCTGCTGAGCCCTGCCAGGCCCCCATCATCTGCCTCCTACAGCCTTCACTTCTCCATCACAAACCCCACCCTTCCACAACCCCAGCCCAACATTCTGCAGAGATGCAGAAACCGCTTTCTGCCCAAAAATACACAATCAAACACGGACTAAAATGGGAACAGCCCCAAACCTACCCCAGGAAGCCTGGAATCAAGCTGGCTCTAGAACTCCTGCTGCCACCAGCCATCATATCCCTAGCCCATCTCAAATCCCAGTCTAGACTGCACACTGGCTACGCACGCAGACGCTCAGAAATGTGGATAAACATACTTGGAGCAATCAGTGTCAGGCTCCAGGCCACTGCCCAAACTCCAGCAGCACGGTTACACAACCAGCCCAGCCCTCCAGCCTGCATTTCCACGCTAATCCTCGCCCCTAAATCCTTGCCCACAGACAATTCACACAGAGCCACCCAAAATTTCAGCGTTTCGCTTCGCAAACATTCAGTCCCAGCATCTGGCTTACCACAAAAGGCATGGCAGGATTCAAAAATAAACACAGCTTTACAGCACCTATTTTGTGGATTGCGTAGCCAAGCTTGCTGCTGACATCTGCCAAACCCACAGAGGCTGAGGATTATTGATAGATTTAAATTCCCTAAGCTGAATTTTTAGACAGCCAAGTCCTTATATCTACTTTCTTGGATGGCTTTTGTGTTTGTCTGAAAAATGGGGTTTGTATTTGATAAATATGCTAGCAAAATGCAAATCCCAAAGAGTGTATGCCAGCAGTATCAATACTCCAGTTATCTTTTCTCTGTTAATTTCCAAGAAACCTCCAGGTACCCTTGTAAATTAATTCATCTTAAATTACAGAAAATTGAAGAAACCACAGTGAACAGTAAATAAATTAATATTTCAAAAATAGATGAAGAAAAATCTCATTTAAAAGCTTTAATTTGCATATAATAGAACAAGACTGCTATTGTCATCAAGAAGGTGAAGCATAGGATCATTCAGAATGGTACATCTGGATTTCTTTATTCACTCTTCTTACCCAAGGAACTCTAGGATGATCCAAAGAATCATCCTGAACAGAAAAAAGGCCTGAGAAATATTGTGCCCATTAGGAAACAAAATAAAAACCTCAAAAACAAAGGAAAAAAAAATTAAAGGTAAAAATCACGCTTCAGTAAACAAATCCCTTGCTGTTTATTCCAATGGTATTGAGCTTCCTCTGTAAATATTTTGCATGCATATAAAACACTCCTGCTATACCTCCTCTGGGTTTTGATATGTTCTGTCTCCAAGGTACAAGGCCACTTCAGGTCAAAGACCAGGCACTAATGATAAACTTACCTGATTCCTGAGTAGAAACATGATTAATGTAGGCCTTTGTACCCTCAGCACATCAAACAGCTTGCACATTTAAAAGGCACAAATTTAGAGATTAAGCATTTCAAGTGCACTTTTGCCAACAAATATTCTTTGTAGAGCTGACATTAGTTCTAACTTTCAGGAACAGATGTGAAAATTGAAATATGACTTAAGAATTAGGTTCAAGAGGCAACTACACATTTTTAGTCATAGGTTTTAACTGATTTATAATTAGATGGATATGTTACTGTCATTAGCTACACCTCAGCTAATATTTTGAATGTTTGGCTATCGTGTTTACAAATGTACCACACAGCAAAACACTCCAAATTCCACTGTATTTGTTATGCTATAAATCTCAAGACATTATTAAATTTTCCTTGACTTACGTGGCTGCATAGTGTCAAAATTTTATTTATTGATTAGTTGCTTTGATATAATTAAATTTAAACAATAATTCAGTTATTTGAATGCTGAATTATTTGAATTGAATTATTTGTGATGCTGAGCCAAGCTGCTTGGCTACTCTTCTCACCATAGGTCTTAATTCATGAGAGAGAGTCACATCTTGTATGAATGTACTGATGAATTTGATCCTCAAGTCACAAGGCAAAACTTTCCCCACCTTTTCCAGGAAGACCAACACTCGGCATTTAAAGAAGTGAACAATAACTACCCACATTATTTTAAAGCTTTTGAGAAAGCTACACTGTAATTCAGTATGACAGGTAAGTGAAAAGAGCCCTGTTTCTTTTCATTTTTCTCCTGCACTCAGCTACTTACTTATGACCTTCTAAGATGCTGAATGTAGAAAAGATGAAAATTACACGAGAGAAACAGCCTCGTCTCTGGAACACCATCCCACAAACCCAGTCCTTCAGCTGGACACACTTCTGTCTCCCACCTCCCTGTGCATGTCTAACCTAATCAAACACAGGGCAGCCAGAGAAAACAACTCCTGCCTGAGGATGCCAGCAGCACCATCCCAGTGCCAGCTTCCTACAAGCTGCTCCAAGGACCAGCTCTCAAGAGATCTGGCACCGAGATCCCTGTTCAGCCACCTGACCTCCTGCAGGGTATTTTCACAAATATGCTCTCGTGTCTAATGCAAACAACACAACCTGGCTCAGCAAGCCCTTGAGGCACTCTCTGCTTCCCTTCTCTTCTTCACAGAGGTACTCTGATTTGCACACAGTTGGATGTTTTGCTTCTGAAATGAAACTTACACCACCCTCACATGAACAATTACTCTTTTCTGGATTATTCCCATTTTCCACACAGCTTAAACACCCTCCCCAGGTTTCTAAGAGGGATGTAGGGAAGTGGGTCAGGATTGCATGTTTTCTACTGATTTTTTTTCTCCTCAGATGAGTTTCTAGTTTAAACACATACAGATTCCAACCAAGATCTATAAATCTCTTAACAAAAACTGTCAGAACAAGATTTATGAAAATGCCCTGTCCCTGGTGCTCTCTAACCCAATTAAAAACTCCTCATTGATTGTTTTGTTTCAAAATACCACCAGTCTAAAAATACTATTGTAAACAAACAGCAGTGAGCCACATATCTTTAGCTAGGAATAGGTACAGAGTATTTACCTAAGTGAATTGAGATAAAATGCAATATAAGTTCTTGTTTAATTTTGGCAGGAAAAAAATGTATAGTTTTTGTTGGGTGGTTGTTTTTTTTTCCCCTCTCAGGATACACAGCTTTTGTTCAAAGACATCCACAAAATGCCTCAGGGCGGAAATGACAGTGCCAGAGTTTCTCCTATGCTCAGAATGTATGTCACAACAAAATATATTTAGTTTATCCATCACAAATATTTATTTATCTATGGTGTGAAAACACAAGTTTGACTTCCATAATTTTTTGTTTCAATTGCCAGACATGTTAAGACATCTCTCTTTAGCTTACTTTTCTAGTGGTTTTTTTGGGATTTTTGTCAGGCATGACACACTCGAGTCAAATTACATATATTCTGATTATGAATTCATGAACAACTCTGTTAAGCTTTAATAACAGCTCTCTCACTAAATGGTTACCATTATAAAGGTCTTACCTCAAAAATTTCAAAGCCATAGATGTCTAGCACCCCCATTACCTTCTTTCTCACTTTTGTTTGTGCCTTAAAGAAAATTAAACATTGAGTCAGTCATCTGTATATTGCATACTTGGGACTCAAGAAAATGAATGTATCTCATAAGTAGGCTGTCAAATACTGTAAAACTAAAATGTTACATATGATTCCCCAAAATACACTTACTGTGAATATTTTTATAAGCTTAAGAACAGAGCAGAGAGCAATTTGTTGAGCTGTGATACGGTTGTTTGTGTGTAACAGTGTACAGCCAGGAGAAATGAAATTGGCAAATACAGTTTTACTGTCCACTTTAATTTGAAGGATTTCTATTGATTTTTTTTTTTTTTTACAAGCACAAAGCAACAATACCTTAATGCTCTCATTGATCCTGGTAACAAGCCAGGAGAACAGTCGACTGTATAAATTCTTAGCCAGAGCATCACGGGCATAATAAGCCTAAAGAGAAGAAAGAAGAAAAATGTTACAAATGCTGGGCTAAACCATTTTCCTGTTGCTGACGTGTCTCAAAGGTGCTTAAAGTAAAACCAGCACAGGGAGCACTGGCTCTGCCTAAGTGGGCAGAGGAGCTCTGCCCTCCTGGAACAGCAGCCACAACCAGGGCACTCCAGCTCCCTTCCTGCTCTTCCAGCTGCTCACTGAAGACTCACATCCCCCATCCTAATCCCAGGCAAAGGGACTGGAGCAGCTGCAGCTGGAGAAGCCACATCCCTGCTAGCCTGAGCTGATGAGACACAGGTGGCAACCACCCTGGCTCTGCAGGGGAGAGGAATTCCCACTGCCAGCAGAGGCTTTTCAGCAGCCCGGGGCCTACAACTCACATGGAATTACAGCAGTTACCCCAAATGAAAACAGTCTGCCACAACACTTGCAACACGTGCTCTGTGCAGGACTGCTTGTTTTTTCATTCTCTGCAACATTTGCCTGTCCCTCATCTTTTGGAGGTAATTCACACACCAAACCAAAGCATCCAGTATCTCTTAACATTTAGAAGCCACCGAAGAAAAAACACACTTATGCTTGTGATTTATTCAGTGCAGCCTTTTAGTTGTAGTTTTTATTGGGGTTGTTATGGTTTAAACATGCAGAATAAAATTGCCATTTAAAACGATTCTTGCCTTTTAAATCAGGAGCTCTTTTTACCTGAGCCACATTTAGTGTTGTTGAAACTTTCTCTTGTTTGGCCTCCACCGTCCGGAAGCTGAAAGCTCTCTCCAACACAGACTGGTCTATACCTGTCAACTCACAGATTTCCTTGAGTTCTAGCAAGAAAAGGCAAAGTGTAAATACAATGAATCCTTCCTTATTACTGCTTTTTCTTCCCCAAAACTACTAGCTTTTAAGAAGTGTGGTATTTTCCCAAAATGCTCTTCAACAGAAGTGTTCCCCATTCACACTCTCTCCCCACCACCCTGCCTAGCAAAGTTTTTGAAAATATGCACAGCGCAAGGAAACAGAGCTACTGGTTTTGAAAGCACTTTTTATCCACTTATTTTTAATAAATATTTTTGAGAAGAAGCTTTCCCTCCATTTATAGCAGACTACTTTTCATAATGAAAAACTTTCAGATGAAAATGAACTTTCAAAATACATCAGCTGCAAAAATATCACCAAATGAATCTGACACTAAAGGCAGAGATACTCCAAAAGAACAAAAATCCTCCACTGCAGAAAAAACAAGCAGCTACATAAAGGCACAGAACCATTTAACATTTTAGAACAAAGCGCTAATAAAGTGGGAAAAAAGGAGAAAATAATCATTTTTGGAATTTCAAACAGAATGATTGAAATTGCACAAAATGCATCCCATAGTTGCCTGAGGGTGAGCTCTGGAAACAATCTAATTCGTATGTAAGGATATTGTATGTCTGCAGAAACGACAAAATTAATAATGACTTCAGACAAATTAGTGGCTTTCTTCCCATCACTAATCTCATCTTACCATTTTTATCTTTGATTTTACTTTCATCTAGGCCATTTGCACGAGATTCAGGCTTAAATTCGATATTTCCCAATTTCAGAACGGCTGCCACTACTTCAAAAACCGACTGTGTTTCATGATCCATAAACCCAACAATCTGCATTGCATTCTGGAATGGGGACAAAATAAAATAATGAGATAAAAGCATTTACATTTAAACAGATCATATTTGAAAAATTCACCATTTAGCTGCATTAATTACAAATGGTTTATGAACACTTCTGCTACTAAAAGTACATGGTATAATTCCTATACTAAGATAAGTAAGTTTTTTAATACACAGGAGGTGTGAAAATGGAGCTGGCATTCAGTCCAGTCCACCTCTAGGACTCATTCAGTATTTGGGTTTCTGAAACACTGTACTTTTTTTAGCCACTTAATTTAGTTTGTAACCCAACCCAATTTCTCCCAATCAAATGAACAGGTCCTCCTGTCTTCTCAGACCAGTCACTTTTAGAATCCATATTTGCATACACTGGGTAACAAGGTCCTGTATTCATCTTGTCCCCAAGTACAACCAAGCAAAAACAGGACATCAAATCATCTTGAGAATCATCCCAGTCCTCTTTTTCTTTTGACTTGGTCAGCACCACCTGGTCCCTAAGGCTCAGCCACTGCTGTCCTAAGCCACTACAAAATATAACTTTTCCCAGGATCTGACCAAGGCATGTGGGCTTTTTTCCCCCCCTTCCTTTGTTTTCTTTTTGTTTGTTTCTTTTTTTGTCTGGGGGAGTTTTGTTTTTTGGGGTTTTTTTCTTTCTTTTTTATTCTTCTTCGGGGTTTTTTTTTTTAGACCTTTTTGTATTCCCATAAGAGTACTCCAGAAGCTTGATCCTATTTCCTAGTTGTATCTGTGTTTCCCTGTGCAAACACACTCTATCCCAGCATGAAGGGTACCAGCACTCAGAAAAAGTGTCCCTCCCAGCCCAGCCCTGCATGAACAGACAGAGCAAGGGCCATAAGAACCCTGCACCGGTGTTGAGTGCACAGCCAGCCCCTGCTCCTTCTCACTCTGACTGTTCTGAAGTTTGAAGCATCATCCACTCCATTCACACTGGCAGAATCAAGGCCCAGGTAGTTGTATCTGCTGAAGTCTCTCTCCAGCTTGAGTTTGCCTAATAAATCAAATAAAAGTATCATTAGTAATAGCATTCTTGTTAGTAGTAATTTTATCCCAGAATCAGCATTGTCAGGAATAGGTTGTTATTACTGGATTTTCTTCAAGGATCTTTTAATTATTAGCCTTCTCAATAAGAACAGGTTTTCAAATTTGTTTATAATACATTGCTAGGCTAATTCTGACTCAGGTATCTGGATAATATCAAAGCATATGTGGACTTCAGGTATTACCAATGATGCTACCACCAATAATTTGAAAAATGAATCAATATCACACTTCCCACAAAAGATGATGTGCATGGAATAGCACATTAAATATAAAGAAAACTCATATCTGAACATGGCACAAGGGCAACACTTACAGAGAAACTCTTCTGAGGCACCGGACAGGATCTGATAGAAAATGTGGAAGTTTCTTTCACCCCTTGGCTGCTTAACAACACGAGACTTCTCCAGCAGATCTAAACAAACAAACCAACAAAAATCTCACAGGTCAGGGACAGACTGCTGGAGCAAAACCCTTTAAAATGAATATAAACCTCTATCATTTTCTACTTCATTGCTTTATATCACCATCAGCAAACCAGAAGATGGTCGGTATGAACCTTAGCATAGTATATCACATATCTCAAATATTTCTTTGAGCTAGGGGCAAGCCCAGAGCTCTAGTAAAGGCTGCAGTCTATGAGCTGCAAAGAGAATTCAGGTCAGGGAGGCAATGTGCTCAAAAGATGTTAACTGATTTACAGTACCACCACAAAATTAAGATTTGGTGAGGATGACTCTGTGGGTGAAAGTTTGAAGAGAGGCAAAATCTTACCAGGCTAAGTCCATGAAAGATGGGCAAATGAAAAGGAGATACCAAATAAAGAAAGCATTTAAACCAAATAATCATGCAGCACTTTGTGATCTTCAGGTGTATCAGACTATGAAATAATTCCCAGTGGGGCTGACAGAAGCTCCATCCTGATATACTTAAAGTGAAATGGAAAAGCAGCACTTTGAAAAGCATCACTGCACAGATGGAGTAGCTTGACAGGAAAACTGCTCTCAGTGACAGACACGTTTCTAAGCCTTGCCCATGAGGGCAGGAATCCAGGCAGGCAGCATAAGCAGACTGACTTGTAACACCCTGAAACCACTTCAGACTCAACATCATATTTACCACAGAGGTGACAATTCAAAGGTTGTTCAGCCTGCACTGCACTGGAAGGCTTCACAGCACCCCAGGAGAAGGAAGAGGAAAGCAATAAGAGAACATCTGGACAGATATCAGTGTGACCTGCTGGTTTTGTACAAAATGTATGTTTTTTTCTTCTTTTCTCACTGGCACAACTACATTTTTCCAGATAGCAAACACACAATTCCCATGTGTTTCTCTTAAGCTACATATATTCAGTGACATGGAAATAGAGACATTCAATGGCTCATTCCAAGCACACAGCAAAGGAGTTCCCCCTACACCTACCACGACACAGCCCCACATCTCTCTGTGACTGGGGTTCTCTCTAAGCCTGTTCAAGAAAACCCCCAAAGGGAACTGTCACCCTTCACAACATCCACAAAGTGAGATGAGGTTTCACAGAGGTAAGACACAGGAAACACCAAGTCATTACATGGAGTTGTTAAACAATTCCCCTTGCTGGAATATCTGAAATGTATTCTATCACACCTTTTCTCAGATTCCCACTCCTGCTGAAACAACCTGTTCAGTTTCAGCAATCTGGGAAGTTAGAGGTGGCACTCAGGCCAGCAAGCTTTGTGCTGCAACCCCTTCATCCCAGTCCCACCACAGAGGAGCAACTGGGGAGCCCCTGGCACATCAGGGCTCAGGCTGAGGGGGATGGATCTGTCCCAGGGTTCCCTCCATGAACAGAGGAGTGCAATAGATGATTCCTATTTCTGGTGGCTACAGGCAGTGCATGGTGCCTGTGCTGCCCACTGTAATTAACTAATTACCTCCCTTCTCATGGAATAGGAAATAAAGAGCCTTCTGAAGGGTCTAAAGTAACTTCAACCCACAAAATCACACAAGTCCCTCTTCCACCTAAACTACAGCAAGTCAGGTTCAAAAATTACTTTCTGCTCCAATAATTAGCCAGTGACAACAATTACAAAATTCAGACAATATTATTAATCTTCTGATTGGCTAATAGTAGGACAAGTTTCAGGAATTTACAGGCTGAGAGAGGCTGATGCCCCATCCAAGTGTTAATACTTGGGCTGGGAAAGGCAAGGTGAGCAGCAGGCAGTTCAGAGCTGTGCTGGCTGTGAAGGTTCTCCAGGCAAGTGTTGGAACAGATCTCAGCCAAATTTAATATCAAAAAAATAAACAACTTCAGCTCCCACAGTGGCTACACACACTTCAGGAAATGGCTGTATTCTCAAAGGATATTGAAGCAATGTGGTTCAGCTTATTTGGGTTTAAAAATATTCTACCCCTAAATTTACTCAAATGGTGTCATAAAAGCCCAGGTACACATCCTGACAAAATATTGTATGTAACCCTTCTAATTACATGCATACCTTCATCAGATTCAAAGTGAATGTATGTAAAATTAGTTATGTTTAGGAGGATAATTTTTTTCATCAGTTTATCTTATTTATATATTTATATATTTTTAGAAGCAACAAAGTTAACCAATTCATAATCAGTTTTCAAAAGTTCTAACGTTCCATATTTTGTCTGCCTTCATAACTGAGGAAAAAAGCAGTCACTGTAAGAAAATCAGGTGTTTTCCTTAACAAAGCAACTGCTGCCAATTCTTTTTCAAATCTGTGTTCGTTGCAGTTTTTTTTTTCTTTTTCTTTCACATGCAGACTGAAATCAGACTTGTAGGACAGATCCAGACCATCTGCCCACTTCTTCAGAAAACTTCTTCCCTCTGTTTGCCCTAATTAGCATTTTAATGAATCGATCACATATATTTTTCTTAATGCAACCACTGCACTGCCAGTAACTTTTGTGTTGACTCCCACCAAATTGCCAGTTCTGTGGATCAAACACTCCCCAAAGAGAAAAGACAAAGCTGCACCTCAGATTGCTGCACGTGGCCCCTCAGTGATTCTGTTGACAGTGGAATGTGTGCACAGATGGTGCTCATCTCTGTGAAAATCCACAGAACCAAAAACCCCCAAACTCTCTCTACGTTACATTTTGTTACATGGTCTGTGTGAATTATGTACAGGGACTACACAGAATTATCAGGAGAGCACATACAGAGCTACATATGGTGTGTTTATGGCTTAGGTATTATTTCTGCATTATCTAAAAGTGCTTCTGCTTCAACAGGGACGTTTAACTTGTTGCACGCACCAAAGCAACAGGAAAAATTAAATTGCCTTGGAAAAGTTCAACCTTGGAAACATTTCTGTCTGAAAACCCATCAATTCAGATGACTCAAAATCCAGCTACAGGCCTCAGGTTCTGAAGATTTTTTTTGTTATTCCTAGATATCACTGTTTAAATGCAAGAGATCTGTGCAAGCACCCTGCTAAACAATTTGACTTAACATAAAAGAAAGAAAAAAAATATTCTGAATACTTCTGCAGACTCTAATGCACAACTTTACACAATTTTTTTTTTTTTTTTTTTTTTTTTTTTTNTTTTTTTTTTTTTTTTGTTACTTGACCCATGAACTTGAGTGATGCAGAAAAATTTAGGGTACTTGTATTTCTCTAAATATACTAGAAATCAACATTCAAGAAAGGAGCAAGTAAACAGTAAAACCAAAAAATGACACTACCCTGGTACATTCTAAATCATCCAGGAAAAGTTTATTTTAGTCATAGTCTCTTCAACTGGCCATGACCAAGGAGCCTTTTAGCTGCTCAGCTGAAGCTACAGAACATGTTCTAGTCACAGCAGCTTATTTCTACAGCCACATTACATTTTCTCTTTTCCTACCTTGATTATCTAGATGTCATCAAAAAAAAGTCACTGATTAAAAAGATTCTCATGAACTTCTCCCTATTATTCCCACCAAGTTCATAGTAAGTAATGTTCTCTTGGATAAACTGATCCATAATTGTGTCAGTCAAAAACTACTAAATGGGCAGCATGTGCATTGACAATGACTGCATCATTTAAGTGTTATTCCCTCATTGCTCAAGTGATGAATGATGTTTAAAAATTAGCTAATCAAAATGTTTAATATAGTTTGTAGCTTGTTTTATCAAACTCTTCCTAGTTAAGCAAAACCATTGCCTAAATGGTGGCAAATGTGCTAAGAGGAACACCAAGGAAGATGCTGGAGCAAGTAAAGATTAAAAAGAAAATCAAAATAAAATCAAAAAGAATGGGTTATCTCTTCCCATAATGTCTAATTGTCCAGTTTGTGCAATATTTCCCTAAACAAAGGAGCTTTCCAACAGAAATCATATAACAGCTCAGGCTCTAGATTTCTCAGTAAGTGGGTAATTACTTCTGACTTTTAAAATGAACAAACAAGTTGCAAAAGAGAATAAGTTGCAAAGTTATCACTTTCCTAGCTTTAAAAAAAAAGTTCTTGCCTTAGATAAACATTATAGGTTTCTTTCATGCTGTTGGAAAAGATGGCAAAACAGGGCCCTTTCTTAATCTCTTGTTATTTGGACTCTAAAGACATTTTGCTGGTTAAAAATGGCTTTTGCAGATCAGGCATTGCATATCCTTTACTTCCCAACCTGCACCACTGTTGTCTCTTAGTTAATCATTATATCACTAAAGGGCTTAGGCAGATTCGGAAAGATCACTGAATGCTAAAAGCCAGGAATTTTTCAGCAGGAAATTCCAGGTGAAACATGAAAATTTAAGACTTACAAAAATTCTGGGAAAGATATTGAGAGATCCATGCTTTTCAAAAGGTCTAAACTATCGTGAAAGTGAAACATTTTGAGCTGAACTGTGCAAAACCCCTTCAGCCATCAAATTTAGTGTACACAAAACCAGTCACAAAACTAACGAACCAAGTGTGCACACAAACACTGCCTCAAGTACAAAACAGATGCAGCATCTGTGGACAAAAAGTCATATTTCAGAGCTGAAAAAAGCTACTGCAATTAGCACCTATTACTTCTAAACCAAACATACCTATTTTTACATAAGATATGTATTATTGTGTACGTACAGGTGGAAAAGAAACTACCATCATCCTCTCATCCTCTCTAACAAAGTAGTTATAATAAATAGAAAACTAAGAATAGTATTGATCTTTTCTGCAATTTATTTCCACAATATTACACCAGCTGAAAGCAACACTCCAACACTGCCTTTACTCACAAGTGCTCTGGAAAAAAAAGCCCTCTGAGTGCCTAAGTGCTGACAATACTGTCCACTGCAACAGCAGTGATTGTGAACACCCTGCAGGAGGGCAGAAAGAGCAGATCCACCTCAGAGAGAGAAATTTTAAATGCCATTTACCTGTTTGCAGGTGCCATTTAAAGCAGCAACACACCTTTAAGCAGGGACTGATGTTTTGTACTAAGCAGTGATGGGATGCCTACAGTCCCAGGTGGCAACACAGCAAGGGTTTCGTGTTTAGCAATGCTCACAGGAGTAGTCTGGATTTCCTAACCCCATGCACATGAAACAGGTCACCTGTGAATGGACAGGCTGGCTGGCAGCTGGCACCAGGACTGAGCACCTTCCATGGGCTCCAGCATCTGCCACCCGTTAGGAAAACGAGCTGGGATCTTCACAGAAAGCTAACAAAAAGGCAGGACTAGTAATTCAGGCTTACAGCACACCTCAGTCAGCCTCCTTCACCCTCCTACTCAGCCACTGGTGGTGGATCAAACAAATGCAACACTTGCTGCCTTGTAGTCCAAGGGGGAAACAATTCCTGACTGAAGTAAAATACTTAAAGTTTGTAAAAATCAAATTAATTTCAAATTCTCCATTCCCTATTTCTTTTCATGACTGTTCATGATGATGTAACAGTATGAAATACATCTTGGTGACACAGGCTGTGGCACAAAAAGCCCACTACCCTTAACTGATGTTCGGAAATCAGGCTGGCCAGAAACAACTGTGAAAGTTTAACTAAAGCATTATGATGTCATCTTCACATCATATTAATACCAAACTAACAGATGGTCAGAAATCAAAGAATATTTATGAATATTTTCATAATCATACTTTCCCTTTTAAGGATAGGAAACTGCAGCAATACTTGGCTTTATGTCTGATAAATTATGAAGACAAATCCTGATTTTGACTTAAACCAGAGTAAATTCTGAGTTGTGTAAAAGAATTTAGGCCCCCAATATCATCAGAATGATGATGTCTCACAGAAAAAGAAATGTTTGTGCTGCAATGCAATGCTGGAGATGTGTGGAAAAGATCTAAGGCAGCATAACCAACTTGCTTTGAAACTGCAGAGAATTTAAAATCTCTTTTAAAGAGAGATGGATGGACTACCAAATTTTGCAAACATTTAATCAAAGATGAGATATATTAACATGCTGCTACAGGAACTCAGTATTTGCCTGTGACATACCCTGCCAAGGATGAGGTGTTTCATAGTTCAACAAGTAATATCTTTTCCACAACAGGGTTTACACATCAGGTCTTTATTCTTAATTTGAAATTAATCTCCTTGCTATCAGATATTTATTACATGTGACAAGACAGAAAGAGTGCCTAAAATAGGCATATTTTAGATAGATCCAAAAATATGCCTGCCCTTTGATACATATGTCATCACATCATTACAATTACATGTAATGTTATAATTTCACCATGCAGAGATTTATGGGGCAGATAAACTACAGAGCAACTATTTGGATTGCCTTTTGATATGACACAATATTTTAATTACATGACTCAGTGCAGTACTTTCAAAGACAGACTGTTAAATGTCCACTCTTACAAAGGAGGGTTCATTTTTATGTATTTCTTTTGAATGTGAAATAAAAAGAAACAAATAACAGCCTTTCAGAACCTTTTTGTTCACAGTTTATTATTATGAATATATTATAGCTGGCCACTAATTTTGTTGACTGCCAAATGTCAAAGCTAATAGATAGCCATAAACACTTATACAGTGACTAATTTGAGTTTCAAGATCTACTCTGTCACAAAAATCAGGCTCTTCAGGCACAGTTCCAAAAAGTGACCTGGTCCAGAAAAAATATCTGCCCTCTGAAAAAAGCCAAACCCTACATTTATATGCAAAATTCCTCACAGTGTTTTTAAAATGTTTATGTTATATATGGAGAGTACAGTTCACCTTGGGTGAGTCTCATTATTTCACAACCAGTAAAATGCCAATGGTGTCAAAAGTCACATCTTTAGAAGCAGCAATGAATTTGGCTGAGTGGAAAGAGAGGTCAAGGCTGGGTCAGTGACACCTAGTATAGTCAGTCACTGCCCTCTTCCTCCCCTTTTAAAAATAAGAAAACCAAACAAATATGGCTTTATATAGCACTGAGGAGGAATTTATTTTAAAAGCTGCACATAAACCCTCAAAAGAAAAGCAAGTCAAAGCATTCTGGGCTGCCATTCAGTTCCCAGCCTTTTTCTTCCTAACAGAATTTCTGAATTGCTACAGGTGTCATAAAACAAGTTCCAAGGCCACCTTTGCCTCCCTAAACTCAACAGCTGTTCATCCTCTCTCATTACAAACCTTTTCCTACACTTTGAGGTGTATAAATTTGTGCAGACAGCTTTGGTTCCAAGTAAACATATGCATCTCATGGTGATGTCCAGCACATTCTGTATCACCCTTGCAAATTACAGGACAGCATCTGCCGTAAATACATGACCCATCAAACCTATTAACACAACTGATTCCAGGGATTCAAGAATAAAAAAGACCCTCAGATATCCATATGCATCTGCCACCAGCTTCAGAGACAATATACAGACTCACACGCATCACTCAGTACCTTTGAAACAACACAGTAAATTCAATATTCAGGTTTACTCCTTCAAGTCTGTTTCCACTTACTCTAAGGTACATTATTCAGCACCACAACAACAGTAAAATTGAAAAGCAGAATTTATCACATGATGGAGAGAGATTCTGTTAGACTAACACAGCTGATCTTTTCAATAATTTAACCGTCTTCCTTTCTATACAAAACATTTTAATCTGTGAATATGCTGATACCAAAAGTAATACTCACAGTTGCTTATAACTCCCCCAAGTGGGTCACCCTTGAAATCAAACTCAATATCCATGTATTTTCCCTGTGAAAGCAACAGATTTTAAGATTATAATTTCTGTTTAAGAAAAACTGCTCGAGACATTAAATTAGCTGGCTGAAAGGTTAGAAGAGTGATCTGACAATCTCCTGTCGGATTTTTACAAAACAGAAGATTATTAAAATCTTCTAAGACATTATCACAGCCAAGGATTTTTATGGAAACAGCTTTAATCAGGTCTGTAAAGCAACCCAGCAACTTGCTGGGTTTCTAAGGTGCTATGAAGAAAACGCACGTCATACAAACTTCCAACGGAGTGCCAAGAACACCAAACAATCCCTGCAGCCATTTAGACACGGCCATGCTTATTTCCTGAAGGATGCAGGAAGAAATTATCCTGCAGGCAGCCCTCTTTTCTCACGGGGAGCTCTGGGAGCAGAACCAAGGCAGCTGAAGGAGAGCCGCTCAGTCTGGCCCGAAGCAGCGGCTGGCAGCGAGCGCCGCTCGTAATCGCGGGCCGCTGTCCCCGAGCGTGTGCCTGCCTTGTAAAAGTGATGGATTTTTCCCGCTGAACTCTTTCCCTTGCAACTCAGGAGACCAGAGGCAACAATTAGCAGGCTGTCACCACACAAGAGATTTCAATCCCAGCCGCGCTGGCGCAGTGCGTTTCCTTGACTTCTGCTTGACTTTTCCACATCGCGGAAGATCGCTCCGGTCTTTGGATCGTTTTAATTTATTTGACAAGTGCTTAATGTAGTGACAGCTACATTGAACAGTGACAAAACGGACAGACTGTGCAGAAAAGGCAAAAGCAGTGCTGCTCGCGCTGGCAAGGGAGTTAAGAAAGATAAAAGCTGCTGGTAGTAATTCAGCCAAGTTCCACCCTCTGGCACATACTTAACAGAGGACACTGCTCACTCTGAGGAGGGTGAGGCACTGCAACAGGCTGTCCAGAGAAGCAGGCCAGGTTGGACAGGGCTCTGAGCAACCTGGCCCAGTGGAAGGTGTCCCTGCCCATGGCAGGGGGTGGGAATGAGACGGTCTTTAAGGTCCCTACCAACCCAAACTAAGATTCTAAGACAAAAACCGTACATTGAAAAGCCTGTGTTTATACCTCCTTATTCACCGCACTCAGGAAGAGATTGAGTTTTGTTTATTTTTCTATTTTACTTTTTATTACAGAACATAAAAAACCAAGCACTTTACACTGACTCACTCAAAGATACTTCCTAATTTACTGGGTATTTTGTCAAGATTGGCTTGACTCTACTTAAACTCTATTTTCCTTCCTGTACTGTCTTGTTCAAGGTTAATTCTGAGTTGATTCAAGTTTCAGAGATAAAAAAATTAACTCAGATAATTAAATTTTCATTTCTCAAGGACTGGGACAGCTGGGTGCTCCTAAAAGTATTTTTAGCTCAGTGTTTATAAGCAAGGACTTGAAAGGCAAAATAGTTGTCAGTTCCACTTTGTCCTGGAAAGACTTCTGGGCTGTCTCTTCATCATTTCTGTAGTATCATGTTTGATAATTGCAGTCCTCCTAGCTTTTCTATTAAAAAAAAAAAAAATTAAAAATCTCTACAGGTGCCCCAAATTTTGGCCCTGCCCTTGTGATGAAGACCCCTTGCTCTGTTCACAATCAGAGGCAATGAGCTGCAAAAGGAGAATTCACAGACTTGTGGAACATCATGAACTCTTGAGAATTAGAAGGGAAGGGGAGGAAATCTCCCAAGTGGAGAAAAAAAAAAAGCCATTCTCCAGTCTCACAACATCCAGCACTTTTATCCATTTGCTTTAACTCACAACACACCATTCTCCCAGTGTATTGATTTTCCTTCTCTTGTCAACTTCACACATCTCACAATATTACTCTTCTGGACCCAAGTGAGCAAATGACAGAGTTGTAGTCAGCTTTCTGATTTTAGCAGGAGAAACTACGATAAGTACTCACACTTCTGAACCTCTCAGCTCTAGCATCAACTTTTCTGTTTTTTCAACTGTCAATTCTGATAATTTCTCATTCGGTTTCATGCCCAAAAAAGGTTGAATTCAACCAGTTGGTTATAAAGAATTTAAGCAAAAAAATAACATTACAAATGTTCATATGAAAACTAAAGTTGTAAACACATTTTGAAATGTTATAGAAAGCAAATGGGAAAGTAAAGTAGTAATTTTAACAACAAAAAAAAATATACATATGAATGGAAAACAAGATCACACGGAAAGATCTGCTTGCTAAGCAGACCAGTTGCTGGACACATGGTCTCTGACACTAAAGCCACCAGTGCCAGGAAATTAAAGAATCCAGCTGCACTGTGATTATGCTTTCATCCGGCCACAGGCTGCCACATCCTAATTTTGTTTTTCTTTTTTAGCCTCTGCTTTGATATTCAATTGAACTCTATGCCTATATCAGAAACCAACAGGACTTCTAGCAAGGAGGTGAAACATCTTTGAGGAGGCATCACTAACAGTGCCCTGCTAACACACTGGGGAAGGAGAACATGCTCCTGTGTACAAAATGAAATACTGATTGTTGCTGAAGGCGTTTACCTTCTTCAAACACCACGGTCCTCAGACAGCTACAAGAAAGCTCCCCAAATTATTCCTTCCCTCTTTATGGATGCCTCGATGGTTGATACATGGTAAAACAGAAAGAGCCAACAGCACAGCACGCTCCTCAAAAAGGACTGAGGAAAATACTTACAAATCTAGAGGAGTTGTCATTCCGCACAGTTTTGGCATTTCCAAAAGCTGGAGAAAGAGAAAAACAAATACAACAAGCAAATCTATCAGTAAAAAAAAAAAAGCTAAAATATCTAGGTCTGCTTGTATATGCAAAGGAATTACAGACTTCTGAGAAACAATGCCCTGTTCATTGTATGGGCATCAGTCCCTGGGGACAGAGTGTGATAGACATGATTACAAATTACAAAAACCTATGGAAGTCCAATGAAGTTTTGTCTCCACACTTTCCTTGTTTAAAAAAGCTAAAGAAGCTTTAAAAGACAAAACCATACAAGAGGAAATGGTTCCAAAACATAACTGTACTCATATTAAGCATGTATCTTTGGGGTTTGAATCAAAAAATTCATAATTTTATTACCCAAATAGCTTTAAATACAGGAAATACTTCTTCATTTCAGAGAAAGAAATGAATCCTAGTTCCCAGAATGTGTTAAAAGCTGGAGGCCAGAAGTGAGGAAATTACAGAATGACACTTAAAAATTGTTTGCATAGGACAGTTTAATCAAGGTTTTGAAATTGATTTATTTGTACCATTTCAACTCATTAATCCTACCTTCAAGCTGAATATTAATCAGCTGAAATCAGTCAGATTTACAATGAAACTTTGTCTTCAGCTTGACCTAAACTAGCTTTCTGAATAGCTTGCTTTAAATTTCTTTAGCTCAAGTTTCATGACAATGAGAAAGGACTTCCCAGGGCTACATTCAGATGGACAGTCACCATCTTAGAGCACAGGCAGGACAAGGACTCAGACTGGAGGACAATTCAAACTCTAAAATTCACACATTGTCCAAGCACGTGGAGTCAAACAGGAGTGTCCCCTCCATCATTAGGTACAGCACTCCTACTTCCAACAAGAGACTTTATTTATTTCAGTATTTATTTACATAGCATATATATATTCAAAGATCAAGTCAAGTCAATGTTTTTTGGACAGAACTAAATACATGCCTTTAGGCTTCCACAAACTTGCATGAGTAGACTTATTCTTGACCAAATAACTAGAGCCAAAATGAAAAGTTTGTTGATCCTAAAGGCCAGGATAAGTGAAAGAATTGTTTTTAAAATCTTTATGCCCTGCAATAAATCATCTTTTCAACAACCAAATCTCTGAGCTGCATTTTCTTAAACACAGTGCTGAACAGTAAAGTCATTTATAACTGCATGGAGTCAAGCACAAATGTTCCATTATAAAGCATGAAACACGCTCTTTGGTTTTCCCTAAAGTTCATTGTTTCTAAAAGTTAATTTACAGTAGCAACTGTAGTTTAATACAAATAATCTTATAAGATAAATTATGCATACGTAACATTTATGTCATTTTCTTGCACTGCAGTTTGACTGAAACAGAACTACATAACCAAAGAAAAATAAATCCAACCACAAATGCTTAATTTCTGTCTAAAATCTATATAAGCAGCCAGGCTTGCTCCATTTTTATTCCTTATGGAATAAGCCAGTGTCCAACCTTCCAAAAAAGCTAAACAGGCATTACCAGCACATCAACTAGAACAAATAGTACCTTAACATGATAAGCCAATCTTCAGTAAGCTTAGCTGATTCCTCTTCCATTAAAACAAAGCTTCACAAACCAACAAGAAATCAAACCCATTTGGCAGTCCCTAGGGAACAATCTAGCTTTGGCAAGAAAAGCCTCCATACCCACCATGCCATTTCTGTCTGTATCTGAAATCTGCTTCCAGAACAGTGATAAAACAACACAGCTCTTCTCTGTGAACCCAAAACAATGGAGCGTTGCAATCCCCCCATTCAGCTCTAAGGGGAACACAGCTGATCATCAAAGAAAGGCCTATCCAGCACTTCTATTATTCTTAAATGTCAACATTTCATCCTTTCTTTACAAGTCTTCGCTTACAATTTCTGTTTTGTGTACAAAGACCATCTTTTATCCATCCACTTCCCCACTGCTCTGCCCCATTTCTTGCATTCCCTTTCCTTTTTTTTTTTTTTTACTTTTCCTTCTGTTCTCACTTGCAGAGTCCTTGTCCCCTTGTCCCCTATTCATCACACATAAGCAAGGCAATAAACACAACGTTGACACTCAACAATCTTTACAAATACCACATATGATCTGGCCATAATGCAAAATTGTCTTTTGACAACTGACTTTGTCTCAGCACCACAACAGCTCTGAAAATTCTGGGTAAGACTGAGCCAGGAATTGACACACTAGATCTAAATAAGTCAATGTTAACCAAGAAACTTCTGAAGACAATTATCAGACAATGGGACAGAACTGCAAGCTTTGATGGTCATATATGCTATCTCCAGGTAAAAAAAAAAATCCTGTTTCTGGCAGCCAACATCTTTAAATTAAAATTACTAATTAAAAAAAAAACCAAGTATTTCATGGGAGAGCAGGAATGGTAGTTGTCAGGAAGAACAGGCCAACAGTCACCAGACCCAAGAAACAATAAGTCTCAGGGAACAACAGGCATGCATATGGATTGGCTTAGTTTTTTCTAAGATCCATTTCTTCGCCCTTTTTTTTCCCCTAAAAGAGAAATAATGCCTTACAGAGCTTGTTTGTTTACTAGAGACTATAATAATATTATTTGGAAGGAAATTAATCAGAGGGACTGAACTAAAGTCAAGTCTTTTGATACAGACAGGCATCATCAAGGCAGGGTTAAGAAAGGGTAAGCCCCTCTGAGAGCAGCAGGAGGAGGCTGGGAAGCATGACCTAACTTCCTGAGCCCCTCTTTCATGAGGGAAACCATTTTCTTCTTAAGAAAACCTACACACAACTGAAGAAAATCCTGCAGATGTATTCACATAAAGCATCTCCTGTGGTTTGGGACACCAAATAATAATGAAACACCACCAGACAGTTTTCCAAACCAGCTCAGCTGGAACACCAGCACACACACAGGTAACATCCTTGCACATACTCTGTGAGATTCTTACCTTCAAGGACTGGATTTGACTGCAAAAGCTGTTCTTTCACTTGATTAACCTCTGCCCCTTTTCCACACACAGCAGCTACATATGACATAACAAGTTTGCTTGCCTCTGTGGGGGAGAGCCAAATAAAACAGTGATAAGCATTGGCAAAAAGGCCGTAATATGATTTTACAGACTCAATCTCCATCACATTTTCTCAATGCCAGACAGGAACTGTGAGCACATTTATTTCAGTCTTCTCCTGCATTGTTGTACCATCTGGAAATGCAGAAGGAGCATACTCTGCTCTGAGACCCCTGCCATTACATCAGCAATTCTCTTGATTTAAATAGCTAGAGCCTCTGCCCAAGCTAAAAAAAAGCCACCACTGGATACAGCACGTTACCTGCTCCTTTTTCATTTAGCCTCAGTAAGAGGCATTCTTCAAGGGAAGAACATTATCCCCTGCTGACACATCGGAAATGTTTTAATCTAGCCTGAAAATAAACAGGCTCAGGCAGTTTCAATACACAAAATTCAGTTTATATCAGCAGATACAAAACAAATGCAAACATACAACACTCATACACATGTAATCACAACTCTAATCTACAAGCAACTGAGTACCTACAACATCACATAACGTGCTGCAGTCTGTTTGAAAGTAAAACCAACAGAGAAAGTGAAGCATTCATTTAAACAATAAAACTAGTTTGGAGTTGCTTTTAAGGAAGTCTGGAACAATTTTTGGATTTTCAAAGCTGGGTTCATATGGGTGTCAATCACCCATGACAGAAACAAAGATTAGATAATCCATCCACCCTTACATTTTTGCTGGTCAGGAAAAAGCAGCTGGAAAATTATTTGGTTTATAAAGAGAGTCTGTGATGGTTACTATGATGCAATATAGTGAAATTTCAGGCAATATCAGCTGATATATACAATGTAATTACTAACAGCTGGAAACCCTATCATTTCCAGACTGTGGTCATTACAAAAAATCATTACATTTGTCACAGATCTGCAGAGATCTGTTACAAATTTAAGTGTCTCATTTCACGAAAGAACTGACAGATGAGATGCTATCACTTGGATTTTGATTTTTCCTATTTAACCAAATTTGTTTGTTAACATTATATTACTAGCCCATGTGTAGAGGAAAATGAGCAAACCTGCCACACAGGAAGCAAGCAGGGAGCAAAAACTATAGGTGTGTTCAGAAGGCTCCCATCTCCTTTACTTGTGCCTCAAACCCAGCTCTCATTTTTTACTCTATTCCCTTCAGAGCTTGAAATTACCAAGTTATTTAATTTGAAATATTTCCTAAGGCAGTCAACATCTTTAAGCATAGGCACTCAATCACTGAGAGAAACATGCACCAAAGCAGCAAAAAAGCTCTTACAATAGTTTACACACAATTACTTCAATACAGGCTTTGAACACCAGCAAAAGAAAATAAAGGCCCTTACTCTTATTAGGAACTCTGGCCCAAGAAAGACATCAGGAAGGAAGTTATCATCCTAACACTTCAAAACATTTAAACACACCACTTGTTCTGCTGATGCATCATATTTTCTTGCCCAATGTTACTATCAGCTAACATTAAAAACATGCAGAGAAACAAGGACAAAATTGGAAGTAAATAAAAAGACCCAACTGATGACAGTTCAGTTTCAGTTCTTCCAGGGCAAAAAAGTCAAATATTCTGGCTACCAAAATTTAAAACACAGTTATATAGTATATCTGTACTAAGAAGTTTGTTTCCTTAACTCCAGGAACTTCCTAGCCTCTCTGCCCCCTATTTAGTACTTACCTTTATAAAAAGGGAATAATTCATATTATTTCCCATATGGCTATAAAAATTACAGAACAGACAACATCTCTATACAGATCTAAATCTACTATTTACATATAGAGAAGTTCAACAACTCAACCTCTGATTCACCTTTCAAATGAATAAATCAATATGTGTGCCTCAGTTGCATGAGGTGCTTGATAATTCACAGTTCATGAGGAAATCAAGACATTAAACACCACCAGTCCAAGAGTCTTTGCTAAAGTCTGAACTTCTAGACAGAACCTCAAATAGTCATTTTAATAAAAACTTGGGGTTTTTAATCTACACTTCTACTGAACACGTTTTCCTGTCACCGAGTTGTAAATAAGGATTATATCACAAGACCTCAAGATCCCTCAATGGGATGCCACTAATGAAAGTGCACCAAAGATGATGCCTACACTTTATATGTACACAAAAGTCTTGGAAAGCAACTTCTTGTTACCTACTTCGAGTCTTGCTCAGAATAAGCACACAAAGCCCCACATATTCTCAGATGCAAAGGAAAAATCTCTCAAATTACTTGGAAACAGATGCACGCCTTCCTACCTGCTGTCTCTTTTGCAAGTCACCTCTGTTTTAAATTGCCATCTTTGAAAATAACTGGCTGCTTTCTTTTTTTAAGGCCTACCTAAAATGCACTGCAGTTATGCAATCCTCTCTTGGTTTCTAATCTTCCAGTTTAAAAACTAGCAGTCATTTTCAAGGAAATGTCAGCTTTGCCTAAGAAACTCAATCTCTTGGCACACAAGCCAATTTTAGTGCTGCAGCTGAGCGCAGTGTGCAAAAGGCTGACAAAATTTCCAAATTAGCTACAGTTATTTCTTTTCCTCAGGTAAATAGTATAATCCAGTTTTTAAAGGCACGTATTTATTGAGAGACAAGTGGAAGTATCAAGTCTAGAAAACTCAGAGCACTCAGTTTTCCACGTCTTCAAGTTTCCCACCAGGACAGCCTAAATGTTTTCCAGCCCTTGCAATACTCTGTGACAAGCCAGCATTACTTTGGTACAACTCTGGATACTGATGAAGACACTGTACTAACATGACATGGGACTTCAACTTGGTGACAGTGTGAAAAACACTATTTTATGTGAGTTCAGCAACAGTGGCAGCACTCCCTTTCTGCAATGGCCAGACACAAAGAATTCCTGACATCTCTCAACTCTTACCGATTCCAGCTTCCCTTTGCAAGACTCTGAACAACCCTGAAAGTTTTTTAATCAGATCCTAACTGCTCCTTACCTGTTTTCCCAGCTCCACTCTCTCCTGTAATAAGGATGCATTGGTCTTTGTCCTGGTCCCTTAAAGACCTGTAAGCTTCATCAGACAGAGCAAAGCTGCAAAGAAAGAAAGAGCCAATTGAGAACTAGGAAAAAAAAGCCAAACTAAAAAATACTGACAGTAATTATAATCTGTCCTTCGCACATCCAGGAAGAGGAAAAAAAAAAAAAAAAACCCACAAAAAACTGAAACTCTCCAAGTGCTAATGTTCCATAAGTGGTGAAGCTTCACTTTTCAGAATGTAAAGACCCATAGAAGCAAAATTGATACTTTTTCTCAGAGGCTTACTTAGATCTCCTTCAGGAGCAAGCAAAAATAATCTTGAAGTTTTCCTAAAGATAGCAAAGTCAAAACAAAATAACAGAATTTTAGAGAAGTGTAGCTATCTTTCTTCATTGAACAAAATGTCATATTCTCCACTGAAAAGATGTCAATGCAACATCAGGGTATGGTTTGTCTGAAGATGTCTCTAAGATAAAGGAAAGAGGAGAACCCTGAGCAATAATTGCACCATAAACCACAATTTCTACTCAGTAAGAAGAAATCTCACAACCTTATAAAACACTGAGCATTTTAAGCCTTTGGGTATAGCTGGACTTGTTCATGAATACGCAGAATTATTTCCCACTAACTGTGTTCTTAACCCAGTAAGTGTGATGTAATGTAGGGAACCTGAAGAATATAATAAGAACCAACAAATTTCCTGTACCAAAAATGTCTTTTCCTGGAGCTCAGAATATCATGACCCTGAAACTCCTGGGCTGCAATTTGAATCCAGATGTGCTCTGCTGCCATGCAGCAACGTATACTTTGCAGAAACGCAGATGGTTTACTTATATTAAGTTTTCTTTAGTACTAATTTTGAGACAGAACAAAGATTTTTCTTTCGACTGCATTTTTCAATTAATGGAATGAAGTACTCTGGAAACTAAGTATTTTCCCCATGGAAAAACTTAAACAAATAGCATCTGAAAAAGGACATAAAAGCAAAATCCAAATAAAAAGGCACAAATGCATAACGCAATTAAAGAAAAAATATTATATCCAAACACAGCATATTTTTACATGAAATAAACAGCTGTTCAACAGATCAAGAGTTCTGTTAGATTACTGCACCTAGTAAAATATTTAGTGTTTATATATATCCAAAAGTGGATATTGTTTATTATTTACAGCAAACAAACCATGTATGAAAAACAGAAATGAACTCTCAGGTCAACATAAGATGCAGAATCATTGCAGGTTTAATGCACTCTTTGGAAACTTGATTCTTTATTCTACAACAGTTCAGGGGCTTCACATTCAGCTGATAACAGCAAACAGATCAAGTATTTGTTTTGGACAACATAGTTATATGGTGCTTTCTTTTTCACAGGCAACCACAGCTCCTTTATAGAAGAGCACGCTCTTTGTCACGACCCCAGTTATGGGAAGCAGGAACAACACAATGCAAGCAGTGAGAGCAGGGCCTTTTCTAGAGGCTCCTACTGCTGCAGTTTGAAAGCTTCAAATATTAAACCTACATATACTAAAATTAGTCCATACTTACTGCTACCACTGTCCCTTAGCTTCAGGCTTCTCTCCTCAAAAAGTTTATGAACAGCATGACATGTTGTCTCCAATTTATCATCAGGTGCATGTGCAACATCATTTTTTCTACATCCTCATCCCTCACCTGTATGAGACTCATCTCACATTTGCTTATTTGGGTTTTGGTTTTTTTTGCCTGCTTGGCTTTCTGGTCACACCATGTCACCAGCCCAGCCACCCTGCAAGAGACCCAGGCAACCAAGTGAGGGGCATTCTGAAAGATTTGGAAAATGGGGAAATCAAATACCTGGCAGCTCCTTTGCTCCTAAGCAATAGCAGCCCCCTCTCCCTCTCCAGGGCCTGCCAAGGATGCTCATGCCATCGTTCCCCCCCTCTTTGTGTCCCCCCATCTTCTCTCCTGCAGCACATCTGCCCGCCCAGCTCCATGACCTGCCCAGGGCTCCACCTCTCTCACTGCTTTTCTCCAGCTTATTTTGTCCAAGGCACTAAATCACAATTCTCCTCTCTGCACAGATGGCTGGACCATCCACTTAACACCCATGATCAAAGGTCATTAACTCCTTTTGATACACATCCCACCCAACCTGAAGCAAGGCTGATCTCTCAAACCTTAATACTGCTGTGCTGATTTGAAGCATTTGAACTCAGTAGTTCAGCTGGAGGTGAAAATGTGTTTACGAGAGAGTAGCAGGCTGTAATGGTTTTAGCATTACAACAAAGTCACATTGTGATGTGGCCAACATGCTGGATAACTAGCAAAAAAAAAAAAAAAAATTCTGCTGCTGCTGCTGAGAGACCATGACACAATTTCTGGCACCCATTTTACCGTTTGGAATCCAAACTACAGTAGCAATAACACTTTACCAGACTCTGTTACAGGACATATTTAGGAAATTAATAATATTTGTTGAATGTTGCTGCAGATATACTTGCAATTTGAAAAGTACAACAGCACTCAGAAAAGCTTATTCCAGCACAGATTACCTTCTTTTTTGCAAGGAAAAAATTAAAAGCAACAGGATGAAGATGAAAGAAATAAACTGCACTGAGCATTCATGGGCCACATGAGACTAACTTTAACAATAATGCTGTGATTTCTACAGGTTTGACTGAGGGAAACTGTCTTTCAGCAAGAAGATAAGACTCCGAGACACTTTTCAAATTTACAGACTGGATGGCTCATTCTGTGCCTCTTGTCCTTCAAACAATCCTGGCCCTCAACTAGTTTTTCACTTTTGAAACACTTTTCTTGGCAGTAGTTTCACACTGGAAAATGAAATCAGCATCAAGCACAGAGGAAGTGTTCTCTGTTGATATACTGAGTTACAAGTTAATCAGCTTAGTACCCATTCATCTTTTCTAATACACTGACTTTAAGTTTCTCAACAGCCCCTGTCAAAATCTATTTTACTGCTTGATGTATTTATTAACTCTGCCTGCACTGCATAGTTAAAGACACCAAATTATGCTTTTTCTCCTTCCTCCACAGAAAAACGGAGAGCCTAATACTACAATGAGGTTTCTGAAGTTGGAGGAGAAAGGAGGATTTCATCCAATCTAGTCAGAGATTTCTTGCCATTTTCTCCAGTCTACACAACCCACAAAGCCTAATACTCCACCAGGGTATCAAATATTATCTACTACAGACAAAAGAAAAAATAAGTCAACTCATTTCAAAAGAAGTTTGGCTTAAGTACTTATCAAAAGTGACCCAGTAGAATTGTTGTAAAATCTACCACTGATGTTTCAACCACTGTTCCAACAATCCAATTGGAGGAGGAATAACCAAGAGCATATTTAAAAAACTAAGACTTTCTGTGTCTTTCTGGCACTGCAAAAGAGCAATAGCACATTTATGTCAGTCTGAAGATCTTTATCTCAAAGAAAAAGATACATCTATTCAGATGTCATGTTGACTTCCATGGCACAATATTACACCTCACAGTCCTTCCTATCTATTATCAACATTTATCTTTACAGTAACAGAAAATCCAAACAAAAACAACCTTTGAGTCTTTTAGTTCAAACTCTATCTGATTAAAAAAATAGAATTTCATGCTATTGCTTATTTGTTTAAAAAATAATTTCATTTAAGGTCATTTAAGTTTAACACATATTAATGGTCTGTAGACCACAAAGAATCCCAGCCTTTTCCTTTTAGCAACATGAAGAGACATGGCTCTGTGAAGCCAACATTTGTAACCATGGATTTAAACCACATACCACTCTTCAAGCCACCTCACAATTACAGAGCCTAAGTAAAATTTTAGAATAGTTTAAAAAGCAGTTATAAACCATGTGTTTCAAATTCGCTGATGAGTGCGTCAGCAGTGTCAGTTACCATACCTTATAATAAGCTTTCCTTTGATTTTTAGGTTTTCATGGAGGAAGATGTCATTCTCTCACCACAACAAACACAGAAATATTTACTGGAGTTCTCTTTTAGCTACGACTTAAGTATAGAAGCAATTTGAAATCGAAACGCCGCCCACACCTAGCTCAGTAAGAAAGCTCTGCTTCTTTATAGCATGGCCTCTTCAGGCTCCAGATGGCCAGACCTGTCACAAAGTCCTAACCCAAAAATTTAAAAAAGGGAAACAGCACAGCCCTCCAAGAGAAATTTCCAAAGGGCTCTGGCAATTTTCAGCATCTCAACAGCACCTCTGTGCCTAAACAGTACCCTGGGGTCAGGAAGGGACAGGAGCGAGGTTCCCACCCGCTCACCCTGAAACAAGCAGCAAGTGCAGCAGTTGAACACTCCAGATTGCACCCACAATTACAAAAGCCATAAAAATCTTGCTCCTATAGTCAGAAATTCACTTCACAGTAGCAGCTTTCCTTTAAGCCTTTTTCCTTTAAGCCTAACTCACCAGGGTCAGTACTTGCCAGCTACTGGTACTTCTTTGTGCTATCATGTTCACGCTTCCTTTCATTTTCCTTAGCATTGTCAATTAAAAGTAACTAGTTAACACTATTTTAAATTCTCTCCAATTGCTCTTCTCATGCACTAATAGAGTCAATTCACTTCTTCACCAGCTGTTGCTTTGATTCAGAGATCCTTGGTCCCCATTTCAGAACATCTATTGCTTAATCTTGGCTATTGGCTGACAACTCGTTTGCTACTTTCAGAGGAAATGAGGAAAACCTCTTTTTTTGACTGTTCCAATTCCTTGTGAAGCAGAGTCCTGGTACCAGGGCTCAACTGCTCAGGTACCAGGGTTCATTTCTGCCCAAACATGTCTAAACACACTGGCAGGATCCTAAAGGCCAGAGCTTATCAAAAAATGTATACCATGCTAGGCAAAAAAGAACAGCAGTAATACGTAAATTGTGCATGCACTTTTAATATAAATTTTACAAAAAATGTAATTTAATTACTTCAAGTTTACTTAAGGGCATCATTTAATTTTCTTCTCTTCATGAATGCATAGGAGTGCTCAGTAGCAGGGTAACAGCAAAGAAATTGTTTCTTTCTCTCATGACATGCAGTGGGAAAACATCAGAATTACTGTTTGTTTCAGTATGAAAATTCTAACAACCTGAGCTAGGAAGAGTTGAAGCAGATTTCATAAAGTGCTTTGAGGCTTTACTGATAATTGTAAATCACCAGTACTTGCTATATATATATATGTTCCCCCACGCATTGAAGCTCAGTGGAAAATTCACCATTCAGGAAAAACAACTGTAAGAGATTATTTATAGTATTAGCTCATAGTGCACAATCATTTAATTGCCCTAAGGATAAAAAGTGTACTCCCATTTTCCATAATTACAAACTGTCTCATGTTCAGAGCTTTGACACACTTGAAAAGAAAAGGTTGATTAGCCTGCCACTGCAGTGAATAAAGCAACAGCTGAATTGATGGAGCATCAGCTAGGACAGACCTTCACAGGCAAGCAGCTGCTCTTTCAAAAATGCCAATCAGGGAAAAAAATATAAAGCAGATGTAAACACCAGGATAAAGAGAGGTGTGCTAAGACAGATGGAAAGCCTTTGCTCCTATTCATATCCTCCATTTTTATTTTCCTGGTGAGCACAGAAGCCTGTTTTACCAACAACACTGTGTGGTAATTTACACAGCAGAAGGGTACCTCCTGCTCAGGCCTCCCCACTTAGTTATTCACGTGAGCCACTGTGACATTATTAAATGCAGAATAAAGCCCAAAGCTGTGCAAATCAGCCCATTTGATTTGTAAGAAGGAGCTGTCATTTACAGAAGGGAAGGGACAGAGAAAAAGGGAGAGGGAAGAGGAAAAAGCCACTCAATTGTCATGAGTAAAACACTTCAGTACACAGGCTAATATTAAGCCAGAGAGATTTATTTTCTGGGAGGCTGGGAATATAATATAACCTCTGATGCTTATATATACACTGCAGGTTTAGCAGATGACTTGTCTCAGACCAATAATCCGAGGTCTGGACAAAAAGAAAAAAGTTCTTGCTGAAAATCTTGTGTTTCTCAGACTGAAGCAGATTTAAGATGTGTTCAATGAACTTCAACTCCAAAACCTCCCTACAGAGAGGTTCAGACAATGCTTCTTTCCAATATACTGTGCCTGCACAGCCTCCTAGCTCACCAAAGCCTGGTTCTTTCTCCTCTCACAGGATAGTACACATTTCCACTCTAAGGAAGGCTTTATCAGTTTTGATCACTTCCTTTTACTGTAAGTAAAAAAAAAAAATTTTTTTTAAACCAACGGTAATCTTTCCCCAGCACTGTACAGAAAAGCCAAAAAATGCAGCCATTGATTTTCTGCCTATTTCAACAACATCTAAGACATCCTGTTAGAGCACACATTAATATGATGGAAAACAAGAAGTGCCTTTTACCAGGAGCCTGTGACCCAGATGTTGCCTTATTTTCCTTCAACCAGTGCAAAACAGGATCTCTGTAGCTGAGGATGACCATGCCACTTGCCAAAACAGACTACAAAATAAAATGTCCCTCTGAGTTTTAGCAAGCCTGATAAGCAAGGCCACATGCCATCCCACAGCTCAGTCCTGGCAGTGAAATACACCCAGCAGACCGTGGGGAGAGTGGCCCGGGCATGGCCCCAAGGTTGGGTCCCCCAAGGAATGCAGGCTGGTGGCAGAGGGGAGCAGCAGGCAGAACCCTGGTGCTGCAGATAACCAAGCCCACAGGCCCATCCCTGTCCCCCTGACACGTTTCCATGGATCACCAGGCTGAGCTGGGCACACCAAACTGAACTGACATGGACCAGTGCCAGCTGTACACACCATAAACACCTGCAGCTGCACAAAAACGTGACTCGTGGCTTTGCTAAAGAAGGGAATTAAAATAGCAAACTCCTATCTGGAGCAGGTTCATGTCACTGAAGTGAAGATACACATAAATCAAGCTGTGTCAAGGGAGATTTAGGTTAGATATAAGGAAAAAGTTTTTCACAGAAAGAGTGATCAAGAACTGGAATAGCCTGCCCGTGGAGGTGGTGGAGTCACCATCCCTGGGTGTGTTTAAAAAAAGACTGGATGTGGTACTCAGTTCCATGGTTTAGTTGAGATGTTAGGGCTGGGTTGGACTTGATGATCTTATAGGTCTCTTCCAACCTTGAGATTCTGTGATTCTGTGAATCAAGGTGGGGCAGGGAAGCAAGAATCTCCTTGCTTTTCAGAAGAGCAGCTTGGCTTGGATTCCCTCTTGACTAGTCCCATTTTCCTTGAAATTACACCAGCCAGCTGGATAGCAGATAACCATCACCCCCTCACCCATACTGACACTCTGTGGGTTCAGTCCAGCACGAACCAGCAAGTGCCAGTCCCACAGCATTAACCAGGTGAGTGTGTCACCCAAACACTCTCTCACCCCAAACACCAGGCTGTTACCAAGGCAGACACCAGCTCCTACATTGTCACACAGGAGGACACAGGCCTCCCACACACCTACCCCAAGTCAGTCTGCTGTCACGTGCACTGCAAAGATTTCAAGTTTCTGGAGGGAAAAGGCAATTTCTGTTCACAAAATCAATAATTTTATTGGGCTATGATATCCTTGAAGAGAAGTACAAGAACTGTTTTCTATTGTTTCATCAAAAATCAGATTTAATTAGATGCTTATTTGCTAGGATGAATCAGCAATTGCATGTTTGATTTAATGACTGCCTAAACCAGCCAAGTCCTTGTACTCTGTGTTCTTACTGCAAAACTATAGGCTGAAGCTTCCTGGTAGCCATATTCTGCATCAGAAGCTGCAGGTTTTTCCCTGAAATGCCATCCCAAATGCACTAGAGGAGCCTGCAGACACCAGGGGAGAAGCAGCTTCATGGCACACCACAAATGCTGATGGCAAGCTCCTCACTTTTCTCCACAGACCTTCTGAAGATTTCCAGTCCCTGAGACTGGGCTTATAAAACTTGGGATTTATTCCACTCCCCTGGTTCAAATGCAGCAGCAAGGGGTCAGACAGCTGAACAGAAAGAGAAGAGAGGGGCAAACTGATTTGCCATGCTTGGCTTCTGTCAGAGTTTAACTAGAGGGCACAAAATTATTTAAAATCCCAATTTACTGTTTCATCTACACAGAAGCAGATTTGAATTGCACCTCTGAGCTTTTGCATATGTGTGGAAATGAAGGCCTGGTGGGACAGGGAAGAAAAAGGGAGGAGGAAAAAACAGTCATTCCCTTTCTGCATTGAAATATAGACTCTCAAGAGTTTTTAAAGAAAATTGAATTAGTTTCTGTACCTAATACAGCATGTGTCTGAAACACAGGGAAGTTCACTTGCCAAACACACAAGTTTAGTTCAGCTTTGACCAAATTTTACATAAACAAAGTCTTTTTCTGCAGAGCAAGAAATGCCTTGATTATGCTGCTACACCATGAGAATAGCATGGTATCAGTTAACCCCCCCAAAAAACTAATTCATCCTGTCTTAGCTGGCTACAAAGAACACACTTTCCATCAAAGTAAAACAATGCAAACCAACTATTCCTCATTTTTAAAACACAGACAATGCTTAAAAAGGGGTCCTTAAAATTATTCATAGCTATTTCAGAAATAACAATCCCAGACTACAGGTTAAATTGGATACTTAGAAACAGGACTCTATAATCCTGTTAGAGGAACAATGACCATTATAACTTGTTTCTTCCTATACAGACAGAAATATACTATCAAATTGCTTTTCTCCTTTCTTTTTAATTTATAAATAGAACATATCTTTGGGACTTACAGTGTGTGCTTTTCCCAGACAGCAGCAGAGCACTGATTTGCTCTGTTCAAAAATTCCAGTGACTTCTTCATCTTGCACATGAAACCACAATAGGGCTACACTGGTTGTGGGGTTTTCCTAGGGCATTGAAGGGCAGAGTGCTGCTCTTATGATTTCACATGAAAAAATGTTTAGCAAATAGTGTTCCACGTCTCTGCCTCAAAAAACCATTCTCCTGCTTAGCAAATAGAAAATCCTGGGGTTTTTTCCTGCAGCCCTAGGAAGCATCCTGAAGTCAGAAGGCAGAAATAAGTAATTTCCTCCTGATGTAGTGACAGCAGAGATACAGCAAGTCAAGTTTTGGAACCATGCAGGGTTTATTGATACCATGTGTTCATGCAGGGACTTCTCTCACTGCAAATAATTTTATTGCAGAACTATCAGTGCTTTCCAAACAAAATTGTTCTACTTTGCTAACTCAAGAAAGAAAAATAAATTTATTCCTCTGTCCTAAAGTAAAGAAACATGTTCCAGTACTGAGGGAGGGACAAACAGCAAAGTGAGGTGCACAGTTTCACATACTCACTGCACAGAAAGGGACATGTTTTAAAAGGTCTCACCTCACAAAGAAATAATCCAGCACAAATAAACTCCAGCATGCAGCACATACCTGAGAGCTACAACATCTCAAAAGATACATAGTAGAGTGACTTCATAGCTCTGTCTGGTGACACAGGTAAATAGATGTCAGCCATGCATTAGTGCAACAGTTTGCCAGCAGAAAAGTGCCAAGCATTTCATCAAATTCCATTCAAATTCATTCTCCAGCACTCACAGTGCTGGAGCAATAGAACCAGAGAGTCATAGGACTGGATTGGAAAGGACCTTAAAGATCATCTCATCCAACCCCTCTGCCATGGACAGGGACACCTTTGCTAGACCAGCTTGCTCCAAGCCCCATCCAGCCTGGCCCTGACCACTTCCAGGGACGGGGCAGCCACAGCTTCTCTGGGCAGCTGTTCCAGGCTCTCATCACCCTCACAGTAAAGAATTTCTCCCTGATATCCAATCCAAACCTACTCTCAGCCTGAAGCCAGCTCCCCGTGAACTGTCACTTCATGCTCTTGTCAAAAGTCCCTCTCCACCTTTGTTGTGGGCTCCCTTCAGGTACTGGAAGGCTGTAATTATGTCACCTCAAAGCCTTCTCTTCTCCAGGCTGAACAATCCCAAATCTCTCAACCTTTCCTCATAGGAGAGGTGCTCCACCCCTCTGATCATCTGGAGTCCTTCCAACAGGTCCCTGTCCTTCCTGTGCTGAGGATCCCAGAGCTGGATGCAGCACTGCAGGTGGGGTCTCAGCAGAGCAGGGTGGGGGGGCAGCAGGAGTATTCTCACATCCTCAGAGCTATTTGTAAGGTAAACTAAGTTGTTAATCACCAGATTTGAAATCTAGGCTCTGTAACAAAGGCTAGAATGCAGCTGCCCACAAGTTGATCAGAGACAACAGTGACAGAACTGCAAATAAAAGTAATTCACTTATCTGGAAAACATCTGAAAGGCAATGTCAACGCTATGTAATTACATAGTTATGCTGCTACTCTACTCAGAAGTGTTATTGAATCCTTTTTGATTTTGCAAGTAACTCTTAATTCTCTTAACAATCCAAGTAGTTTGTTAAGAAGAAGCCTTACACAACTTAATTTCTGCCTCCCAGCTCTCTTTCCAAATAAAGTCCCTGCCATGAACCCCTGGGCAAAGTAGGCACTGAAGCTTATCTGAGCTTCTGAGAGCTTGTTAGCTCAGGTACAGCATCGAGCTAACATGTCTGTCTGGTCTATTAAATGGCATTTGCTCAAGTTTGTGAATGAGATTTGTGGACATATGTCCAAAATTATCTTTCTATGAATGGTCAAAGCAAGAAATGAAAAGCCTCCTTCAGACTGCTCAAACATGAGGCTCCAATTCAGGCCATGTGGACTATTTCCAGCAACAATCTCCTGCATCTACGTCCTCGGCTGGAATGATGATGCTCAAGAAGGATGTCAACTGCACATATTTGTTTTCATCCTCACTAAGAATCATCTTGGAGTAATTAAGACCAGTTGCAGCTTGAACTCCACAAGGTTTAGCAACTAAGAATCATTTCTGCAGCATGTAAAATGGAAACTGCACAGAAGAAAAATGCAGATTTAAATTAATTTACTGAAATGACCACAATTAAACTGTCTTTGTAGTTCAGACCTTTGTTTGTAAACCCGAGTTCCAGCTCTCTTATCTATTCAAAACATAAGTACAAGATTATTCAGTGTGCTAGACTGTAAATATTAAGACTGTATTTCCTGATTCCTAACATGAAAAAGTTTATCCTTAACAACCCAAACTACATTAACCATGCTGTACCCAGAACTGAAAAAAACACAGTCTTTTTGCATAATGGTGCTGATAAAAAGAGATTGAATGGGAAATGATCTGCTGTTAACAGTGGTACAATATCTGAAATTTTACTAGCGTTTCTTAAGGCTTTAAACATCAACCTTGTTTATGTTGTATTGAAAATCACAACAAAGGCTCCTAGCAGAGCAGATGGGCATTTTCTGGTGCACTCTAAATTGCTTAAAGGAAAAAAAAAAAAAGAAAAAAAAAAAGAGACAACCATTAAACACAATGAGACACTTCCAATGAAAGAACAACAGCTGTTCTTACTTGCAATTTGAAATCCCAGATCTTAAAGAGAGTACCAGGCTGCCAGTGCAGGAAAAGCATAATGAAAATTCTGGTTCATGTACACACAGTGCACAAAATGGGATTTGTCTCCTTTTTGACAGAGCCTCTACCTATCCTCACTTTTCAGACTGCATTTAAGAAAGGAAAAACAGCAGTGTCTCCTTTTTAAGTACGACTCATTATTTTCAGTGGGCAAAAAGTCCCAAAATTCTAATGAAAGGAAAAATGAAGCTATTGAACATCCTACTTCATGTGACAATGTGAATTAGTTTTAAAAAAACCTAGGTATTTTATGTCCTAAAAATATCAGTGGCACAATATGAATGCTAGACAGAACAATCCAGTTCCAGGAAAATGAGAGAAATGGGATCTGGCAAAAAAGTTACCATTAGTTTAGACTGCTGGAGCATTTACACACACCCCCAACATATATTCAGGCACTTTTTTTTTGCTTTTTTTCTTAATTATCTTCGGTCTAATAATCTAGCCAAGTTCCAAACTTTTCTGTGCTTACAAATAAACACAGACTAATACAAATACACTCATATTCAGGGGGGAAAAAAAAGGAAGAGAGAGAGAGAGAGATTGTCACAGATAACCAAAAACATTTGACTCTCCATCCCCAACATGACTGAAGTCAAATGTGAAGTATGTTGTGTACAGGGGTACAAGTAAATATTTAAAAACAGTTCTGAAAACAAAGTTATTTTGTTGAGGCTCTCAGCCAGCAGTTAATTCATGAAGGATGCTCCCAGATTATTTTCCTTTGTACACCATGACAACAATTATAGAGTTACAGAAGCATCTGGAACAGATCTCAAGTTAAGTGTTTCCCTTACAAACTCACTATGTTTTAAAGGTACCCAAATTCTTGCATTCCTCTTCCTCAAGAAGAGGAAGAACACTCACTGGGCAGGTGAGTGTTGGCTGGGACCACACACAGCTCTCCAAAGGAGACACTGAGGGATGAGCAGGCTCTCCTGGAGCCAGGTGGGTCCTGCCCAGAGAGGGAGCCTCTGGCAGTGAGATGTCAGGAGCTGTGACTGACAGCACTGCCAGCTGGTGTGGCTGGGGACACTCAAAGGGTTTGTGAGCCAGCAGAACTGGTGCTTTTGAATACTTTTGTCAGGGCACAATACACTGCTGCAGCTTCTGAGAGACCGAGAGATGAGGGAGGGCGAGACCAGAGGCAGTCAGCACTCTCCATCTTCTGGGGTATTTTGGGAGGCAGTTTTGCCTTGGTGCTTTTTATAACCCCTGAGGTCTCTATATATACTCCCTCCTAGGCTAGGAAGTGTTTAAATGCCACAAGAGCACAGAAATCCAGCCTGGCTCCACACAGCCTGTGTGCAAGCAGCCCTGCCAGCCCCAGCCCACCTGCACAAAGCTCTGCCCCTACACGGCATCAGCTGCTCCCATCTTGGACATCCCATCCTGGACACCAACAGCAGAATGACAGCACCAGTGCCATGCAAAAAGAATTTAAAGGGCCTCTTCATTTCTTAATTTAGACCGAGCTACATAGAGAGAACGGAAAGGCTCGTTCCACCAAACTTTGGAATCCAGTCTAAATGTCACTCCAGAATATTCTGAAAATTGAAATAAAGCACAACATTCATATATATGCTGCTTTTTCAGGCTGTTTATATTTCTTGGGTGTTGGGTGCATTTTTGAAGCTTCCTTACCACCGCACATCCTGCTATAAATCAGTTCCTGTATTATTCTGCATTATTAGAAAATTTCATGCAATCTAAAACCAGCAGCAAACAAGCAAATACTGTTCTTGTCAAGAAGACTATATGCAACTCTGGAGCAGTGGGGTGAGATGGCTGCATTATGTGCTGTCCAAACCCACTAAAACAGCCCTGCTCAAATTTCAGGAAAAAGCTAAATTTGCTCTTGTATGTGGGAGAAACCCTGCTTTATACCCTAAGCCCTCAAACTGGCAAAATGCCTCTTCAGAGATCATTCACTTCAGTATGGCCACATCACAACTGCCTTCCTCAAAACTCTTGTTTCCTCAGAAGGACTTCTGAGGTCTCCAACCAAGTGTAAAATGTAGGAAACTGTGCATGCCATGATTGGTGTGAGAGAACACTGCAATACAACAGGCTCTTCTCAGGCATGAAGTCCTTCTGGCTCTGGAAGCAAGTGTGATGCTTCATCCCCTTTTCACCTCTATGCTTGAGGGACTTAGATTCATGGGCACACTGCATCAAGCTCTGCCTCTCTGCAGAGGTTAAGAGAATAGTCAGTCTGACCCCTACCAAAAAAAGACTTCAAGGTTCTCTGTAGGGTTCCACCCTCCTCTTTCAATTCACTCCAAGCATGGGTTTAACAATTAGGTACTCACAGTCCTCCCTAACTGCTATTTATGATTTCCACCAGTCATAGATGTTCCATCCCTGCCCAGTGGTCAATTATGCCAACTAACCCCCAAAATAACCATCTTTCCTCAGCCATAAACCTCTTCTGAAAGCTGAACTCTGCTGAGCCACATGAACAAGTCCAAAGACCGAGTCTCTGCAGAAGTCAGGAATTATTAGGAATGAGAACAAAATGTCTGTAAAATCGGATACTGCAAGGTGAAGAAAACCACACTGGGATGGTTAAAAAAGAGAAAAAAAGAAAAAGAAAGATAATGAAGATTAGGAAAGTATAAATTGAATCCAAAATGTTAAAATAAACATACTGGGACAATGAAGGACACGTAATTATGCCACAGGCTCTCATCCCACCATCATCTTCTTCAACAAATAAACACAGCTACTATGCATCTTACCACTCTGATACCTATGGGTGAAAGCTTACTTTTACATACCCGTAAAAACTATCCTTCACAGCTGGGGCTTTATCACACCCTTCAGACAAAAATATTTGCTTTACATCATAGAGAAAAAAGAGTTACTGAAACCTTGGTGTTCCTGAAGACATCCAATCCTTTAACACCAGCAAAAAAAAAAAAAAAGAAAAAGCCAGAAGCAAAAATGTAACTTCTATATTCAGCATTTACATTGGCACAGAAGTTGGAAAGGGAACAGCAAATTGCATTCATTGTCAGAGTAACTGCAGATATCCACAGGATAATGATTTACCCCAATAATTATCTACATGACAATAACTGAAATGAGGAACATTAATAAGTTCCTCATTATTGCATTTTAACAGGTGTCATATTGATATATTTGTGCTTGTATCCCATATAAAGGCAAGCAGGTTTTCTGGAGATGTCTGCATAAATTTAAGTCTAAATTTGAAAGCTTTACACGCAAAACTATTCAGAAATGTCAACTTAAAAGAATCAATAGTAAATAAATAAAATATACTGCAAATTGCCTAAGTGGAATTCAATAAGTGTCTGATAAAAGCCACCTCCAGATTTCTAATGTCGCCCTAAAAACTTCAGTGCATAGCCAAAAAAAATGCACAGGGACTGAACTCTTGTTTGAATGGAGCTGGCCATTAGCAGTACAGCTGCCACTTTTACTTTGTCCCTCAACTTGAAATAATCTGTAATTCTTTTAGAGCAAGCAGGTAGGGCATCTCAGACCATAAAGGGGAGCAAAACACCACGTGCCACCTTCCCTGCCAGGGACAAAGAGCTGCTAGTAGCCAGGAGACAGGGCTAAAACAGGAAATTCAAGAAAGCACCTACTCTCCAACCCCTTAATGCAAACCTGTTACTTGGTAGGACAGTGATACAGTATGATGGTTACAAATATGTGGGATGATAATCTATTTGATTCCCCATTGCATTCACTTCAAAGATGCCAGCAGCTGCCTTTGTCACCAGTGAAAATCAATGTAAAATAGCAAGATAGACAGCTTGGTTTGCTCTCATGACTAGCTCAGCCACAAGGTAAGCAAAGCAGCAATTACATCAACTGAAAGAGTAATTACATCAACTGAGAGAGCAGAACAGAAGTGTAAGAACTGCATAAATCAAGCAGCAAACAGTTTGAACACTGAAATGTCATACTCTGCCCTGCCAAGTCAGAGACAAGTTTGATCCTGCCTTACAGATAAAGACAAAACCAGCAAGATTAGCAACATTAAAACAAAAACAACAAGCCAGCAATTAAAAAGCTTGGTAAACTTCCTATTACACCAATGCAAATAGCCACAGACTATGAAAACAAGCATTCCACGGGACCTAGAAAAGTAACACACATTACATGGTACCACAACAACAGTAGCACAGTAGTGCACTCAGGGAGGAATGAACTATTAAAATAAAACCTCTGAGATCAATTTTTATCAGCTACAACGCTATCCAAAATCACCTGACCAGAAACTTTCAGCAATTCAGTTTGGCTGCCCATTCAAAGTGTAACTTTGTCCCTACTCTAGTTTCCAGAGATCATTAAAAAAAAAAAACCAGAAAAACAAACCCTTTCCAAGCCCTACAATTAAGTATTAACTGGCGTCACTGAAAGCATCAGTCACTCTCACAGACGCTCTTGAGGAAACACAGAACAGAGGACGAGGTGTTCCCTCCCTCCTCTTTCAGATTAGGGCTAAGAAAACACCTGAACAGATTTTTCACTCCCTGAAGTGTGTTTCCTCCAGTGACCATATACAGCAGGAAATCCACAGGTATGGATTTCCTTCATGTCATTATAAACTTCTGTCTCTTTTTCCTTTCGTTTTCCTGTGCTGTCCAAGCCTGCTCTTTAACTGGGACAGCTGACATGCTCAACCACACCCTCCATACCCATCACACTGAGGCACACACAGGTAGCTCCAGCCTAGACAGAAGCTCACATAAAACTCCTGGGAAATTAATAAAACACGATTTTGGTTCTGCAGGAGCTCCCACATAGAGCTGTACCTGTGGGAACATCCCATGGCAGATTGCTCTAGAGATGCTGACACTTAAATCCTGGGCTTCCCAAACCTGAATTCTCTCTCCAAAACTGCAGATGTTGGAGAATTTGAGCTGTTATACCAACAGGAGATGGAAGAGTTTTGGTTCCATACTGACCTGGTCTCTATAGCAATCTCTAACCAAACCAATGCTAGAAATTTTGCTTTAATTAATTGCTTGCGTTTTTCTAGCTAGCACTAGTACCAAAGTTATACTATTTATACAAAACAGATCTTTAAATAAGAAACAGACTATATCTAATTATATTTCTAAACACACTTCCTGTGTTGGATGCATTAGTTTCCTTCTAAACAATCAAGACTTTTACTTTGCTCAGGATCACACAACAGAAGCCAAAAGTCTTTCCCAAGGCACACCTAAATGGTGCAGTGGCCTTATACCCACAATCAATTCTTCTGAAGAGTCCATGGCTCAACAGGTATTTACACATCAAAGAAAACTAAGTATGTACCTTTCAACAAATCAGTGGGGGGTTTTTTACCCCAGTGGCAGAACAAACGCCACAAATTGCAATTTGTCTCACAGCATCTCCTCATTAAAGTTCCTGAGCAGCTAAAAAAAACACACCTTGAAGACTGCAAGGTCTCTGTGGAAGTGCAGCAACCTCCCTAGATGTGCCTGAACCCTGCTTTTAGCAGTGGCCTACTGTTGCCAGAGCAGTCCACCCTAGAATTAGCTGCAAGCTCCAAGGATGGGATGATGCCAGCTCCATCCCAAAGTGTGTCAGTCCTCAGTCTGTCCTGACCAGCAAGCACAGTGCTGGTGAACAGCCCAGGCCTGGCTGGTGCAGGACTGTGTGGCACCCTGCAAGCTCAACTCATGATCACTGACCAGCACCCCCAAACCAGCTCCACATTTGCAGAGTGGACAACTGGACTGGCACCAGCCCTTAGGTACAGCACGAGGCATTCCACATTAAAGGGGGTGAAAAGTGGTTTAGGCTTGCCAGTAAGGCAGCCTACACAGCACTTATTTTATACACCTACAAATACTGTCCAAATATCTCTTGAAGATGGTGAGAAGTTTACCAATTTTAGCAGAGCCAAAAGTGACTCTCTTGATTCTGCAATTCCCATAAGCATCCAGAGACAGGTGGGAAGGGAAGCAAGGTCACCATAAAGTAAGGCAATTTTATATTTCTACAGTTTGGAAATGATGCATCAGTAATAGAAACCATAACAAAGACTATTTCCTAATCCTTTATTTTTAAAGGTATTTTGTTCACTTAGCAGGTGTCAAAAGACACAACTCACACAGAAGCAATACAAAATAAAGATAATTTGTGAAGAGACCATATCTGTCCAAAACAAATTAGGCTTACTCTTTTCTTGGCCATGGTCTCTATCCAAATTTACAAGGAAAATCTATTACTATCAAGCAATTGAGATCTGACAAAAATTAAAAGTCAATATTTTCTCACTTCAGTCTCCTGCTCTTAAAGTAGATTTCTTGTGTTTGGGATCCAGAAGTCCTTGCTGTGAGGTGGGAACCTGACCATACAATTATTGTCATTAGTGATGAATGATGTTTATGAAATACTTTTCTACCAAGTTCAGACTCTCATAATACACACAAGAATGACTCTTGACCATTTCTGTTCTCAAAAACCATCTCTCAAGAGAGACAGAAAAATGTGGAGATCAATATATTACTATGTACTTGATTCAAGGTGTAACCAAGTACATATACTGACTTTCAGAATGTCAGAGAAACTTTAACTCACAAGTTTTATTTTTAAAATACTCCATCATTTGACAGCAAATTTTATGCAGCTGAACAAAATTAGCAGAGCAGAAAGTTCTTTTAGCAATGAACTGTGTCAATTTAGCAAGCTATTGGGCTTGCTAAACAAAACAGCGAAGAAAGAAAACCTGAATTTAGCCAGAGTTCAAAACCAAGAGGTCCAAGAATTACCAGAAGCTTATTTGATCTGATTATTGGGCTGTTTGCATTTCAGACTATGATTCTGGGAGAGTGACAGATGAAGTGTTAGGGCAAAAAATTAATCAGAACCAAATAACTTCCAGAACACTTTCTACACATAATTTTCATTTAACCTAAAAGTTAACACTGAAGGAAGATCTATAAACGTACGGCCCTGTTTAGACACTTATCCAACCAGTGATTGCTCAAGTCAATCTCCTGAATTTGTGGCTGAAGAGTCAGGTGCAACTAGCTGGAAACACTTCTCCTTCCCAGTGTCCCACTGAGGGGAGGAACAGCTGGCTTCAGCCCCACCACTACAACCGGCAAGATAAAATGATTGCTGCTACATGCAGACCTTGAAGACCACATACCTCACTCTCAGCTACACCACCCACACCTGCAAACAGCACCTTGTCCTATTATTCATCCTATTTTCGTCTTAAAGTTTGCATTATGCTTTTATGGTGCTCAGGCTGTCCTCTATGAATGGGCTAATTTCCACCCAGCACAGAGAAGAGAAAACCAAGCTTTAATTTTCCTACAGTTACCATTCAGACATATCCAACACGTTTCTACACTCATCATGAGAGGGTTTTTTTTTTTTTTCTGCATTGCAGAAAGATAAATTAAGAGTTTCAGATATCAAAAGTAACACTACACGATTCAAACATATTTAACACCTCGAGGCTTCCAGGAGGCATCTGGACTTTGAAAGAAACAGATTTTCTTGAAAACAGACTGCTTATTTTACACTGCTGTAATACTGGCTACTGCTAACAGGGGGAAATGCTCTGAAATGCACATACCAGGGCCTAAGTGCATGAAAGAAAAGGAGCAACTCATTTTAACTTCACTTTAAAGTATGGCTGAGCTAATAAAAATTCATTTTGGGGGAGTGGTGGTGTGATTTTCATTTTGGTTGCTTTAATCAACAGATCTTTTGAGGAGAGAGGGACAGCTGGTACCATCTGTTCCCAGACTGAATGAAAACGAAAATTTCTTTGCTGTACTTACATGTGAGGACTGAGTTCATAAAAGTTTCGGTTTCTGTATTCTTCCACTTTCTCTGGAGTATAAATGGGTAGAGATCTGTAGGGGTTTATTGATATCACCACGCTGCCAATGTATGTCTGTTGAAGGAAAAGAGAAAATTATTGAGGGTTTTTCATTTTAACATACTTTTGCTGCTTATATATTATTTGCCCATTTAATACTTTTGTGGGGAAAAAAAACAACAAAAAAAAAAAAGCCTAATTGAAGCAATGAATAAATATGTTCATACTTTCCAAAACACCTTTTAGATACTCTCTCTGTTGGGTACCAAGTAGCTATTTCTGCATAACTGAAAGCCTCTTATGAACATTTTCTAAAAGAAAGCCCAATCGTACTATATTTCTGTGACTAATTCAGTTGGGGGGAGGGAAAGGCAAAAGGACACAGATGTTCATGAAGAACTGAGTCCATCTGCATGGCAAATGTCACACGAGCTTTGCTGCAGCCTTTGGCCACTCACACCAAACCCCAAAAGGCAAGGCTGGTGTTGGACTGTGCCCCTCTTCCCAAGGAGGAGCTTTATGTCACCTTGTCAAAGCCTCAGGCACAGAAGTAACCTGAAGGGGAACAGCCTTGGACAGGTTTCTGTCAAAGGAGAGATTTGCTGTCAGGGTTCAAGCCATGGTTCCTCAGTGGACACGAAATGCAATTTTTATTTCCAGATTCTAAATGTGCTCATCACCACCCGTGGAAAGCAAAGGGAGAAATGTGTTGTTTCACTCTGTTAGATCCCATGTACCGCTGGCCTGAAGGAGGACCAATTCTGTACACCATGACTCCCATGTCTGCTCCTGACAATTAATTTGAATCCTTAAGCCTACTGTCAGATATCCCACAGCCTTCTGTGCCTCCCTCCAGCTCCAAGGGCTGCAATCAAATACACTGAGTGGCAAAAAATGCCAAAAGCCCATTCCATCCTGCCTGCAGATTCTGACCAAAGATTAATAAAACCCCAGGTGTTTGGTATCTCTTTCTGCAACTGTGAAACAAATAAATAACGCCTGATGAAACATGGTCTTCCCTGGGAGATGCATATGCTCTACACTAAAGCCAGAGGTTCCCATTACTTGGATAGCATTTGCAGTAACTACAGAAGAAAAAAAAACCCAACTGTTTTTTAAATGTGCTGTGATTCCAAAGCGCTTCTGTGCAGTGATATCTCAGCACCTGATGCTATTTGCATTTTTCCTTGCAACATTTCTTAGAGAAAATACTGTAATTTGCACTTTTAAGTGGGAGGAGAGGCATAAGGAGCCCAAGCTACTGACCAGCATGTTCAGTAGAGCACCAAATTACAGCCAGGGCTGCAATAACAAATGAAAAATATTAATTGTTGCAACCCTTCCAGGTCTAACTTCCATGCCTAAAGCAATTTCCTGCTAAATTTGGTCCCAAGCAGAAAGCGAGGAAAGGAATATTTCCTATTTTCCATTGCATACATATGCACAGGCAAACTGTGACATTTTCTGTCCCAAACTGAGTGGAATAAACCAGACTACAGTGACAAAACAAGTGGCATGAGGCCTCCAGAGACTCTTCCAGCTCATCCTTGTGGTGTTTCCTACTCCTGGGATGGATCAGAAGTAGCCAAGTAATTAAGAGTTTTGCTCCTTTCAAGCACACACTGCAGTGTGTGTTTATGTAAATGTAAAATAAATAAAATAAAAGAAAATTCTTCATTCTAATGAAGATCTTCAAATAAAGAAAAAATTGTTCTAGTTTTGTGATCATCCTCCCCCTATGGAGGAAATAATTTTCCAGCTATGTCTAATCTCTTTGGCTGAACAAGATGGAAATGCTAAAATTGCCTTTCTACAGTGTTTACTTTGCTCTCTCTCAACACATGCAGCCTTGGCAATTTGGAAGTCTACAAATTCCTGGCAAGAGTAACAGATGCCCAAGAGTAAGAAGCTTTCTAGTCTTCCCAAGTGCATGGATACCCCAATTAGGACTTCTCTGATAAAACAGTAACAAATTGTTTCCTCCTAAATCTTAGGAATTTGTGAGCTCAGCCTGTTGTGAAACCAGTGTTGCAAAGTATCAGCAGAAGAGAGATGAAGGCCAAATCTTAAACATTATATTTTGAAACATGAATTATTTGGAAGACAAAGACTTGTCCCTATTCTGCTACCACAATAGCATATAATTCAATTGCTAAGTTCCTTGAAGTACCCTTGGACATTAAGATAAAGAAAGATGACTGGAAGTGAAAACCTTGACTTTTAGTTTTGAATAGAGGCATTTAAATTAGATTTATTTAAAACCATGTCTTCATAGCTAAGTGCTGCTTAGACAATGTATTTTGGGAATTCAGGTCAGCTCTTTACTGCCAGATACAAATACAGGCCATTTCCTAAAATACTAATATTTCAAAAGGTCAAATGGCTATATTGAAACAAAGACATACTCCAATCCATTTTAAACACCATGTCAAAGTGTGCCAAGAAGTCACTGGGTTTGTTGCAAAGCTGCTTACAAGAACTAATACATTTCCTCTTCTGAAAATGCCAATCTCTCAAAGCTGATGCCTAATAGCTACTTGCTACTGGTGGTCTGTGAGATTCCACATAACAGGGATAAACAGATCCGGAAAATAGCTTTCCCACATAACATCTGTCTTCCCACCAGAACTCTATTATAAACAAACGAAATAAATGGCTTAAATCCTTGAGCGAGCGACAAGCACAGAAACATTCCAATGCTGGAAGCAGAACGCCCAAGAGTAGTGGGAGACCATACCACAGCACCCCAGGGACAAAAGAGACTCTTGAATTTCCCTGCTTAAGGACAAAAATGAAAGAAGAGTGGGCCTCATGATGATGGATGCACAGAATACAGTCAGGAGATTTGATTTCTTTCTTGGTTTGACTTGGTCTCGTTATGCAAGTTTGGATGAGATCTGCTGTCTCCTCAAGTTTTGCTAACTAGACTCTTGATAATACTCCTTCCTCCCAATGTCTACTTTATTGCAGCTCACAAAGGTGAATTCTGTGTTTCAGAATTCTGTGGCTGCTCAGAACACAAAGCAAAAGGACTCATCGCTTCTCAGTGCGTCTCTCACGTGGCGGCAACACCGCAAGTCAGCTTCACAACAGAGCATTCAAATGTCTGTCAGCTTAAATGACAACACATTCTGCATTCTCCACCAAAACAACACATACAACTCATTCCTGTTCAGATAAGGGGTTAACACCTCAAGCAGGAGGAAAATTCCAGATTCCAATTCAACTGGAAAAGCTGTTAATGTTTGTTACACATCACTTCTAAGTACTGGTCCAGAGGCAATGACCAAGACTCTTTGATGTCCCACTTTCTCCCCCTAGGACTGGAAGCCAATGTAACCACTTGGGGCAAGATATTAGTGCTACTTCAAGTTTACAGGCACCATGCAAGACCTTCTGAGCCTTTCTCACCCAAGCAGACTGGCTTAAGAAAAAGCCTCAAATAGCAAGATGATAACAAGGCTCTTGCTGCCTGTGAGAAATGTACAGGCAGCAGCCTCTTCCCAGTCAAGGGCTAGGGAAATTTATCGCTATAAACTGGACATTTCCAGCTGAGATGCTGCAGAAACCTTTCAGTGAGCCCAGTGAAAGGTCCCCAGACACCTCTGCAGCCAGGGTGCACCAGCACTGCCGTGAAATCTGATACACAGGACAGAGGCAGTGCAGGCCAACCCAAGAAGGGGGTCCTTTAGAAGAGCACTAGTACAACTTATGGGAGAATATTTCACACTCTTATATTAATAAATCTATTTTTCCTCCTGTCAAAGTTAGACTTGCAATGCCCCAGGGGCCAGAAGAGAGGAGATTGCATCTGCAGAAGCCAGGGAGGACTACTGACACCAGTTGAGGCTGCAGCACAGAAGCTGTACAGCTGGGGCTGTCGTTAGAGCCCCGCTCCGTATCCTTAAAAGCTCTTCTGGATCTGTGGCAATCTCTGCAAAGCAACCTTCTGCAGAGGTTAAAACCATTAAACACCTACACGGATTTGTTGCAAGCCTTTTGCAAGGAATTGTACCCTACGTCCCTTTTGTCAGCTCTGCTAAAAACAAACCCACTGCTTCTTACCTCTTGTAGCCTGCAACAGCCCAGAGAAATTGCTGCTGCACACAAGTCAGTCCTGCTATAAAATGCCCCAAGTACCTGGCACGTGAACTAAATTCCCAGAGGGCAACAAGGTTTCTCTCTATTTATTTAATTTGTTAAACTTTGGAGCACAGAAATAGAAAACAAAGAAATTTTAGTTAAATAAGATTTCTAGTTTGGATTCTTCTATTTATGCAGGCCAGTTTTAATATTCCAGATATATATAATGCACATTCCTTTAGTAATGGCTATGCTCAAATAATCGTTTGGTTCCTACAGCTTTGAAGAGTTTCAGATCATGCCACCAAAACAATTCATTGAAATGGAAGACAAAAAAGTAGGATCAAAGAAAAGTGTGACTAGGTTTTATTGGAATTAATCCAAAACCAAGGCTGCACCAGCGCTGTTTTCATTGTGGTGGGGGAGGGCTGTGTTTTGGTTTTTTTAATGTGACACATTAAAATTATATTTCTAATATAATAATCATTTTCCTTTATATTTGCCTGACTTACTGCAGTTCTGGATCTTGCCATCTCATAAGCACATGTGCCACTGCATGTTCAGAACAGCTGAGGCCAAGGAGATGGCAGAGGAAGCCTCTACTTACATGTTCTAAGTTTTTTGAGCTGTCTCAATCTCAAACAGAGCTGGGCAAATTTAAAACTACAACTTCACTCTATAATGAAGTTTCCCATTTTATTAAGCGTTACCAGCTAGATCAGTACTGTCTTAAAATATCACCTGTTATTTGAACAATCATGTTGTGAGCTCAAATTTGTTTTACATTGTGGTTGGCCACAACAAAATAGTTAAATTTTGATCAGAGTGCCTCTGGTCCATTGTGTTTTCTCAGGTTGGAAACACAAAGTTGCAAGAGACGATGTTTGAAAAGAGTAAGGAAAAGAGCAAGGTCAAGACTAAAAGCAAAACCACCTGAGCCCATTGCTGTTTCTGGGGCTTTGATTTACTGTATTCCTGTGTATGGCAATGGAGGCGTTTGTGTTGCTTGGTGGAGAGGGATGGGCTGAGTACTTGAAAAAGACAAACAAATAAACAGACGTGGATTTCATCCTGTAACACTCCAGGGTTTGCCAGCACTGTTTCACAGCAGCACACACAAAATAAATTCTACCTGTGATCCAAGCTGAGCAGCTGCACTTCAGGTTGAGGCAATGCTGGGCTAACACTGCTTCAGTGAGCTGGGAGCTTGAGCAGAGAAATGTATCACTGGATTTCTGAACAAACACAGACTATTCTCCATGATGATGAAAACTCTCTTGCTCAAGCCCCCCTTCCCAGAAACAGCATTTTAGTCCCAGAAATACAGTGGACAAAGTCTGTTATGTTGTAATAGAAAAAAAACCCCAATCCTGGTAAACTACTCTATGTGCTTAATGCAGTTATTAACCAGGATAGGCAGCCTTGTAAAACCTGGATGCGACAGTAAAGGCTGTAAAAAAACCTACCCAGGAGAGCAGTGGATGAGAAGGGAAAAACAATCAAGGAAAATAAGAAACTGAGGAGACAAGAGTCCTGTGCAAAGTACATTAATGGCTGATATAATGACTCAAGAAACAAAATTTAAGAGGTCACACAAAAGCAGAAGCCTACATCTGTATCCCAGAGCAAACAATCACAACACAGGCAACCTATGTCAAAGAGGATAACCACATCACTAAAATATTCTTCAATAAGGGCTAGATCCTGCAAGCCACTGTGCAAGCAGCAGCAGCCTGGACAAGCTGTGGGCAACCCACACTGGCCAGGATCAAGCCTTTAACTGCACTGCAACCTGTTAGAGATCCAAGCCCTGAAGTAAGAGCCGATCATTTGCCAGGGAAAGACACCCACACTGCAAGTCGGAGCGAGTACGTGAAGGGGATGCACGAGCGCAGATTTTCGGGTTTCTCTTCTGAGCTTCTTGAGGGCACAGAAATCTCTGCCCTGCTCAGTGAACACTGCTGCTAACCTCAATATCATTGTGACAGACTCCAGTGTTGTTATTAATGAAGCAGATTAATCCTGTCTGCTGGTCTCCTCTCTGGCCACATTGGGATGATTTATACAAACAGAAGGAGTTCCTACACCAGATACAAATATAGGCAAAACCTCAAGATAAGCAATGAAGAAGCCAACCCAAAGGTGACATGAGGATTTTTCAAGACAGTGTTTAAACACCCCTGAACATCAGTGCTTTCCCACTTTTCAAAAGAGAAAGACTTGTTTTCACAAGCAAACAGTAGCTGGAGATTGGATATGTCTGTGCCAAGAAACCACTGGTGAAAACATCAGTGAGAGCATTCATTCCAAAATGTTCCATTATTTCTGTATTAATGAAATGTGGGGAGGAGAGAAGGGGAACCTTCTGCCATGTTGCAGCCAAGGCTAACCTATGCTCTTCAGGGTGAAAGCCATGTTTTCACAGCCCTTGGACACTTTTCCTTCTATTTCTTCATTTGTCAATCTTTCATTAATCTTCCTTTAGTGTTTTGGTTTCATATAGCATGCACTGAAACCATCAATAAATGCCCCAAATGTCATCATCACCTTAGTGAAGAAACACACAGTATTTTGAGGCAAAGCTAACACTATAACTGCAGGCATTTCCTACACTTTCTCCTCTCTTTTTTCAAAGTATCACATCAGAGGCAGAAAAGAAAGAGTGTGTAGGGGAGGAGAAGACCCCTACACACAGCCCACCAAATGCATTCAATTTTCTCTGATCCTTATTACTGTTTTGTTACTCCTTTATGCAAATACTGCATGGAGCCCTACAAACAGTGCCTCAAACACGAGCCTCAGAATCGTGGGAGCCATACAAAAAGGAAAGGAAACAAAGCACTGCCTTGAGATAAATAACTCTCCTCCCACAAAGCACTTCAAGGTAAAAAGCAGCCAACCTGCTGTGAAAATCTTTACTCCTGACTCTGGGCAAGTTATAAAGTTTGTTTTGCTGGAGCAGGCTGATGTGAAGGGCTAGAGGACCCACAGGGTTTTTATCTAGATAACAAAGCAAAGCAAGATTTGCAGGGAGGCAGAATACTTCTTAGGCCACAAGCTATCACAGCAAAAGATGTGCCTTGGGCACACAAGCCTTTCTTCACATCTGAAGAAGCAGCAGGCTTCAAGGTCCTAGCCTGTGGCAGCTGCAACAATATTATTACTACAACTCAGTAGCTTCCCTCAAAGGGCAAAACTGTTGAGGCACTGATGGGAAAATTGCTCAAATTGACACAGGCATTCCCCAAGGGAGAAAGAGAAGGAGATGGTAGGAAACTCAGGTCCCCTGGGCTCCCAACACAGGCAGATGGATGGCTGCTCTGATCCAGCTCTCAAACCATCCTGCCCTTAAGAAGATGGTCAGCCACCACACCTGCCACTCTCAAACACCCAAAGGAAGACCAGGCTGGACTGGCTGGATAAACACAAGTAAACACATGAAAGGACAAGAGAGGAGGGTCAGATCTGGCAGGAGGAAAGGCTCTTCTGCATGTTGCTGCAGGAGCAGCAAAGCAGAGTCCTGCCACCAGCCAGCACACGTGCAGCTACGACATACCCAAAATCCACAGCGGACAACAACCCCCGTCAAAACCCAACAAAGGAGCCCACCCGGCCTCAAAAACCAACATTTTAAAGGTGAACATGATCATGCTGGCATCAGGAGGTAATGAAACTCAGAATAAAAGTGAACTTCAACAGTCACTCAGTTACTACTACCACACAGATGTTCCCAGCAAGCTGCATTTGTGTTTCCCAATACCACAAGACTCTCTTCTTCACACCTTCAATGGGACAGTCACACAAGGCTGATGCAGACCAGGACAATTGGTCCCATTGACAGAATTCTGGTCCCTACCCTGTTCTTGCAAATGTAGCATCTGGAATACCAGGTACGAGCGCAGCAGGAACAAAGCCACTGTGCTTGACAGCAATTCAGTGAAGTCCTAAATAATCTAAGGTAGGTGAAAATGGGATGAATCAATAGTATAGACAGACACAGCAGAGTAAAGGCAAGTCAAAAACAGAAAAGGCTAACCCTAAAATATTAAAGCAATCGAGATCAACAGGAAGCAGCTCAGTCTATGACACAAGCACACCACAACAGCCATACCAGCAGAAGGCAGCCACAAGGATGGTACCCCAAGCAGATAAAACAGAGTTATTACCCTGGAATGCCAAATATTTAATGTTGCAGTGATAAAACAACAAATGTTCAGTAACATAAGACTGCTGCTGCCCAAAGCAGCCCACAAACTCCACGCACCAGAAAATACAAATTAAACGCTGACATCAGAGAAAGATTCTGTTTTGTTGTAAGAACAAAAAGCAAACAAACATTTTCTTGTAAGGAACAAAATGTTGGCCTCTGCAAATTTGGGAAGACTTCAAGAAACAACATAACTGTGGGGAAAAATGTGCAGGGCAGCAGAATAAAGCCATATCTGACCTCTAAAGGCTGACTCCTGTGAGCCTACGCAGCTCCACTCCCCTCCAGACTCCTCACACCTCCCTTGACACTTCCACATGTCTCACAAAGCAACCAACCCAGCATAAAAATAAGTTTCAGACCAATACAAATACTACATTTTATCCAAAATCTCTACCATTCATGAGTCACTGTAAATGCATATATAGACAGATCCCCCTCCCATTTGTCAGCATCCCAAACTGCAAAGGAAAAATAACTGCTGAACTGGATTGGGCGAGCATATTTCAGCCAACTTAGGGGGGGAAAAAAAAACCTTAAGAGAGGGAGTTCAACAGAACAAGTCAAAAATTCATCAATCACACACAAACTGAACTTTATGAGTGTATATAAAGTTTTCCATGTGGTCTGCAGGTCATACATTTTAACCGCACAAACTGCTCCCTGAAACCTTCAAATAATCAACATTGTGGGATTCTTTCCCTCTTGCTAATGCGTTGCCCATGAGCCACATTTTACTTCGTAAAGTTAACGAAAGACTCCCACGGGTTTTTGTTACCAACAGTTACAGAAAAGAACTTTTGTGGAACTTTATGCAATGCAAATTTTATCAATGTAAAGTTTAAGAGTTGCAAAAACAATATTATAAACAATTACAGCTTTCTAATGAGATTTTTCTTGGTCAGACATACCTCAGACATTTCCAGACATGACTAAACTCTAAGATTCCCATTTCCAATTAACACATGTGTGTTACCCAACAAACCCTCCCCCCCAAAGTCACTCAGCATGAGATTACTGCAGAATCTGATGGTCTTTAGTAGAATATTTGGCCTAGCTCCAGCTCCACCAGCCTTCATCCTTATTTTTATAGGAACAGCCTCCAGCTTTGCGCTCTAGTATGCAACACAACACCCAAGTCTATTAAACTTTCCACCAAATACACATAAAATTGAACAACAGGTAATCAAGCCACAGTCTGTTCCCTCACTCCTAGGAGGGAGCTCACTGCCCTGTTTGCACCATGGCATGAACCTTTGCCAATGCTCTTGAAAGGCTTACAGTGAACGTGCCTGGGATGATACAAAAGGATCATCAGAGGATCCAGATCTAAATGCTTTTGCAAAGGGAGCTCTTATGGAAAAGATCTAGTGTTTCAATGGGGCAAATGGAGCTGGCACTTAGGATCTCCAACATCAAACATTCATCATCAAACACAGCAACTGTGAAAGAGACTAGAAAAGGCAAAAAATCTTCTAGTGGAATCAGCCAAACTATCTTGTCATCTTTGGCTATGGGGAGGGGAGAGGTTTGGCATTATTCACTGATGGCTCGCTCTGACTCTCACATTTCATAGAATCACAGAAGAGTTTGGGTTGGAAGGAATATTTAAAGGTCTGTAGTCCAATCCCTTCTGCAATGAGCAGGGACATCTCCAACTGGATCAGGTTGCTCAGAGTCCACCTCCATGGTGACCTTGAATGTTTCCAGGGATGGGCCATCTACCACCTCTCTGGACAGCCTGTTACAGTGTTTTACTATCCACATAATAAAAAATTTCTTGCTTATTATCTAGTCTAAATGTACCCTCTTTGAGTTTAAAACCAATATTCCTCATCCTGTCACAATAGGCTTTACGAAAAAGGTTGTGCCCATCTCTCCTCTAAGTCCCCTTTGTGCATTTACCCACCAAGACTGGCTAACACAATCATGGAGCATCTGGCCAACCTTCAAAGCTATCCATCTTACAGGTCTCTTTCCTCACAACAAACCCTTTTGAAGGTTACAACTGCAACTCCTTTTTAAAACTAACATATGTAGCATAGACAGAGGCTTCAGTCTGCAGGAAACAGCTTAGAAAACCATGTTGGGTAAGTCTGGTTTGCTGCAGCTTGACTTTGTTCTTTGCACTTGGACACAACTTCTGGCAATGCCTGCAGTGGAACACTGACATGAGGGCTGAACTTAAGTCCACAGCTGAGCCATTAAAGGACAAATCCATTCCTACTGCCCTCTGAAAGGATCCTGAGAGGTCAATTTCTCTATGCAGCTTGTTGGAGCAGCAGAAACCTGCAGTCTTGGTTAAGCACCAGCAGCAGCTCTTGAGTAGCACAATTTTGTTTCCCCAGGATGCAAACTACAGATTTTACATAGTAAAACAAGCCCTACTTCCAGGTGTAACAGAGGCTCCATTGTCCTCATCAGAGTCCAAAACCAGAAATGCAAAGTGGAGTTGCCGTGAGTGGTGGCAGCAAGGAGAAGGTGGAGAAGAGTTTGTACTTGAAAATTAATGTGGTTGTTACAGTGAGCACCATTGCAACTGTTACTATTTAACAAATTTTCTAAAATACACAACAGAGGCATGAAAACTTGCAAGGCAGCAAAACTCAGCTGATACGGAAAGGAGACAATATTCCTCAATTGATTTGGTAAAAAAAACCATGCAGCATCACAAGCCAAGTAACTTGCATACTTGGTAGCAGCATATGGCACAGGCATGAACATCTCTTTTTTCCACCATTGTATGTAGTGAATGTTTTAATACTTGCAAAGATCTGCAACATTTAGCCTTCATATTGTGGATTCACACACAGAGCTTGTAAGACCTTGAAAAAACAGGCTTTCCCACATGCAAGCCAAAGGATCCTACATTGCTAGGGAAAAGTGGCACCTGGTATCACCTACCAAAGCACATAATGCAGAAGAACTGTGTGTTTGAACACACACTGTCAGCTAGCTCATAACAGCAGAAAATAACAAAACCCAACACCCATTTCCCATTAAAACATTCAGTTTCTTTCAAGAAAAAACTACCCAGTCTGAATAAAGCAGAAACATGTAATTAAATACTTTGCAATCCATTCCAGTTGACAGAAAAAAAAAAAAAGAAAAAAGAAATCAAAAAAACCCCTTGAGAAATCCACTCCCATAAGATTTATAGCAATACTTCATAAGAAACTGCACAGTCCAGGGTGCCCTCAAAGAACAGGTTTGCATCTTTAATGCTTTAAATAAAACTTTCAAACATGACCCAAAGATTGGGCTGGGTGCTACTGCCTCCTCTAATCTCCAGGCAAACAGCTCTCTTTCCTTTTCTTTTCCTTCATATGTTCTTGAGTTAAATGGAATGAGATGATTCAGTATCACCCACTGTTACTGTAGGCATTATGAATAGAGTATTAACCCTAAAACTGATGTAGAACATGTTAAGTATACAAGCCACTGACTGGGAAAAAAACCGCTGAATCCCAGATGAGACAACCACTGCAGTTGTTGAAAATGAAGGATTTGCCAAAGGCAAGATAAAAGAGAAGAAAAGAGAAGTCTGATATCTACTTGCCTGTATCAACATCCAGGGGTTATCCACAGGGAACAGAACCCATCTTCAAGGAACAAGGAAAATTTAAGACACAAAGTTTTGCAAATGTAACTCTCAAAGGTATAACAGAAGTTTAAAAACAAATAAAGTTAATTTTTTTAACTATTAAGGAAGAAATGTTTCCACAAATATATACTGGTTTGGTTTCTTCTTCAACAAGGTTTTCATGGATACTGAGAGTCCTTTCTTAATCTAATTTTATTGTTTAATTTAAATTGTCAGTAGAACCTGAAGGAGTAAATCAGTGGAGATGATACAACAGCAGTTAGGAGCAACTGTGTATTACCAACCTAATGTCTCCAGAAAAGGGAGCAGGCCTGGTTGAACAAGAAAATTGTTTGACAAGAAAGATGTGGCAGAGAATGAATAGCAGAGGTACAAAAGCACAGACTATAAGTAAGGGATAGAAGAAGCAAACAAAAATAGCACAGATCCTCCTTTCCATTCTCCAGTATAATGAAACCATGATGGTTCAAATGCTCAGCAAGAATGAAAAATATAATCACGCTAAAAATTAAAAAGGGCGGGAAGGCTAAATTACAATTAAGTACAGAATACCTATTTGATTTTAGTAAGCTGCAGACACAATTGCTTGCAGATCATAGATATGCTTTGGCTTAAATATTTAGGCTCGCCAGCAGCCTTAGAAAGTCTCTACGAACCATTAAGTTCACACAGCCTAAGCAGTATAACAGATATAATACTGTGCACATTTTAGCAAAAGTGGAACAAAGAGATGAAGCAGGAAATGAAAGGCTTAACTGGAGTCACCATTTGCCTCTTCATTCCCTGCCTGTGTTTCAACTGCCCGTTCACAACATCTCTCCTGTTGATCATCACTCAGAGATTAATATGCCTGAAGACTTTGATTACTTCCACATATATCCAAGCTCATTGTATTTAGTTTAAAACCCAACCATTGTAATAAACAGAACCTTTTTGGAAATCAAAGATAGCAGGCAAAATTTAAGTTACCCTTAGCATATTCCAAGCATGTATTGTTTCTGCTTCAGCCTGCTCTAACATCCTGGAAGTGCCTCCCCTGTAAGTGAATTATTTATAACTGTGATGCCCTCTGACAACAGGAGCATCAAAGTTACTGCCAGCAGCAGTTCTGGAACTGCTCTTTGTGAAAATCAGAGGTCCCCCACATTGTGCAATGGGGAAAAAGAAAAAGGAAAAATATCTCAGACGAGAAAGATCAAATGCAAAGAACGCAGTACAGGAAAGACTACAGCACAAGTAAGGTTTAAAACATCCCTAATATAATAGATAATGTTCAGGCACTCAGTCTGTGTGTATCCATATAAATAAACACATATCTTAAGAATGACAGCATAGCTACCCATAGGATGTTGTTTCCTAACATATACTCACATAAACTTCATTGTGATCAAAGCGCTTCTTCAGGTTATTGATGAAGGAATCTTCATCGAGTGGCTCTAAAAGAACCATATCTCCCACCCCTATCATGTCGTCTAAAAGCGACGTCTTGACCTCCATTTTGGCCATTTTGTCCTGGGAAAAACAAAAGAAACAAGAATTAAAACAAACAGCAAAGGTTAGCTCAAGGTTATTCTAATTATTCACAGGCATTACCTAGTAACACGACTTCAGGAATAAAAGCTAAAAGAACACCATATTAAAATTATGTTTCCAAGAAATATTCTCAAAGTCATTGCATCTACCCAGGTAGTCCACATGATTCCAAAATTTAACTTCTAATCGTCAACAATGCCTTCTGGTCCACTACACATTAAACACGAAACTCCCAGAAACAGGAATGAAGTGGGCATCACAACCAGAGTATGTGGATGACTTCAACACAATGTTCAAGTGCATGCAAGTCAGTGTTTTACCAAAAGCTTCATCAGGATTTCCAAACTAGGGTTTAAATAACCCTAATCAGAATTTCCCTTCCACCCTTACTTGCATTTCTCCAACTCCATTAATATTGAAATGGAAACCAACTCAGTGAACCCACTCAGAGACAAAAAACCCACACCATTTTATCTTAGTTCATGAACCCTGGGCTCTAAAGTGCCTATATTCCAGTACAGTGCTGGTATTGGCTACATGAAGCCACCAAATTACTTCATTTAATTGTAATTTTGTTGCTTGAGAGAACATTTTCACCGGGCAGCAACAATCCAGCTGACAAGTGGAGACGCTGCATCAATATAACCAGAGTGGCAAAAGCCAGAAGCTGGGCTTGAACAGAGGACCAAGATCAAACAAAACAAAGTAAGCAAGTCTGATAAAGGAAGTAATTTAGACAAAGAAGTCAAGGTCAGGCCAAAACTTGGCACTTATTTGATCCTCCCAGCCTTTTATCCCTCCAATCCAAACGCTGGAGATTACTGAGCTCCTGGAGAGCTCTGGGCACACAGTTACTGCTTTCAGCTTTCACCAGGAGACTGAAAAATGGACAGATTCACAGCACTAACAGGGAACCAGAGGTGAGAGAACAGCTTTGCTGACCACACAAACCAGCTACTGCACAGCTACAGCCACACAAAACAGCTCAACTTCAGCAGTCAGCTGTCACCTCCCAGGTACAGAATGCTATCAGGCTGTCCTTGGTCCCCTGACCACTGCTGCACATTTTAATTGTAAATATTTTTTCTTGTTTCCCAAAATGCCACTGAGCAGCTACTACCTTATATAATCAGTGCTACCTTGCTGTAGTACTTCTCCATCATATGACTAATTTAAAACAAGCAAAGTCTTTTATCTCTCCCCTCTGCCTGCAGCCACTACTTCACCAAAAGTTATTTGATGTTTTTCATCAGTGACATTTGAGGGATTTTAGATCAAGACTTAAGTCTTGCTTGATGTTTTTCCAAATTCAACGAAGAGAAGCACAGCTCCACAGGCAGCTAACAAAGTGATACAAAAAGATTCCCAAAACTTGAACCAAGCCTGGGAATTACTAGAAATTCACATGGAAATGCAAAAACAGTGCTGAACTATGGTAACCAACCAAAGCTGAGTCAACTCTGCTAAACAAACAAAAGAGCATTTATTTTAAACAGAAACACTGGACAAATATTTTTGTAGAGAAAGATACTTCTATTCTTAAAAGTTCACCTCTCTGAATCACCAAAAAAATTTTAAACATTCGTAGAATCTTTTCAGAGGTATCACTTCAACTTCTGCATCCCATTAAGACAAATTCTTTAAACCACCAATCTTGTTTCAGTGACCTAATTACTTCCCATACATCAACAAATGCTCAAATAATTTTTGAAGGCTGAAAAAATAAAACCCTTCTCAAGTATGGAACTTATTATATAATGGGTTTGTGGCCAAATATCTAAAAAAAACAACACAAAATCCTAATAAGGGCAATTGAAACCTAAAATTTAAGTTCTAAGTACAATACCTCATTTACCATTGTGAAATTACATACCACCTACCACACTTCATGCATCACTGCTTGGGAATTTCCAGAGCAAGAGCAGCCAAACCTATCAAAAACATCCATGTATTCCCAAACTCAGTGGCATGTTTTGCAGAAGAGGTGCTATAGTGGAAGACACCATATCTACTATTGTAAGCTGGATCAAAAAGTTGTATACAGATATTGACTTATCAATATATTGGAAAAGTTCAATTTTATCATCAAAGGTTATTTTTCAGCTTGGTTTCTTCCACAATAATTTACAGCATTCTATGATTAAAATATTTTTCATTAACTTGCGAGCTAGAAAATACTAGAAACCCAAATGATCAAAAAATTGAACAGGCTGAGACAACTTATTTAACACTGATTGCTCCAAGCCATTTTCAATAGCCTTTGCAAAAATTCATTAAAGATTACCTCCTACACTCATGTATGATTCAAGCATATTGTGCCATACCAGCGTTGTTAGCCTTTGCTTTGGTGGAATCCAATTGTAATCCCTGCTCTGGTTTAGCTAACAAAGGAAAATCCAGCCTGTGGGATAATTTGGTTATCTATCTGAGGTAAAAAGTGGGGAGAAAATGCACTGCTAAGAGAAACCAACAATGTTTAAACATATATTAATCAATTAGATAGGACTTAATAACTGAAATTTAATCTACTAAAAAAATGTAGCAGAAGATCAATATATAGCACTTTCAAAACACCAAATGCTAATTTTAGAAGTAGCTTTATAAAAAAATGTCAAAAATCAGCACACTACACAGAAAAAAAAGAATCAAACCCTTGCAACATTACATGGCTAAACTTCAGAAAAAGCTCAGAAATTCAATCCAAATCCATGTCCAAGTATTTGCCATATACTCAAAGATGCCTTGCAGCTGTTAGTATTTCCCATCAGCACTGCTGACAGCGTGCTCACCACGGTTTGGAAAGCAGTGGCAAACATAAAAACAAGTGGCTTCTACTTTTGGATGTATTCACACACCTTTACAAAGAAGAATGCTACTCAAGAACCATTTTCAAGAACCAGATCTATGAGAGGGATGGGACCAGAACCAGCTTCCAGTGCCTGAGAGATCAGGAAGATCAGATTCTTCCTCTGACATTCTCTGCTCTCACCCATACCCACTTACCACTTGAGGCTTCTCCCAAATTTACCCTTCTTGTCCCTAAAGGAAAGATCAGCAGCATTTCAAAATATCTCCTTTTTCTGTAGGTAGTTGTCAAATCTGTTCTTCCTCCCTTCAGTCTCATATCTAAGCCTTTAATTCAATGGAGTGAGAACATTTGCAACATGTTTCCAGTCTCAAAAAAAAAAAGTTTTTAAAGTCTATTCAGTAATGCTTCACAGTTTGATCTGTTTTATGTTGGACAACATGTTTGGGAGGAGAAGTGCTGGGCAGGCTGTGTCTTTAAAATGCTTTTATCCACACACTCCCACGCCACACAGAGCCTTTTAAAACACAGACTGCTGTATCCACTGCTTGCAGTGCCTGGGATTGGGATAAAAACTAGATTTTCAGTTGAATCTAAAACTTTCTTGCCCCTCTTGGCCACAAGGATGGCAAATTAAAAATCACAGCATCCCACAGCCACCCTACCATTGGGCATTCTGAAACAAGAGCTAACGACAACTATAAATAGAAGAGAATGCAGAGAACAGGCAAAACCCCCAAAGCCTTGTACAATTAAATACACACATTCTCCACGGGGGAAATGAAGTAATGCCCTGCTATTGGCATACAGCACCTTACGGAATTGTCCAAGGTTTTCCACATCACCCTCCAGCAGCAGAACAGCAACAATTGTCAGCAGCTTCCTACAGCTGTGCAGTCCTTAGCTCACACTTAAAGAGTTTGGTGCACTGGAACTATCACTGGCTGCAGAGGTGGCTTGGTTCTTTTTCTTTCCAGGCATTGCAGCAAGAGGACAATTTCCCTACCATCAAAACCGACAGATGTACTCACATATGCTTCAAGCTCTGATTATTTAAAAGCAAGAAACAAAATAATTTAAAAATTAAAAAAAAAAAAATCAAAAATAAAAACCCCAAGCCTTTGGTTTCACTACAACCAACTCACTGTAGAAGACAACCCCCTTTTTCTTTTATATGTCTTAACAGGGACTATGTGCAACATCAGTAATTCAGTGGTGGAGTTCAAACTGATTTCACGTTCCAGGTCTGATCCTGAACCCCTGTCAGGCTGTAATTATGCTTGCCCACCCCTTCCCAGTTTTCTCTGTCTGGGAGCAATCAGCCCACGCAGGGTGGGGACACTGACAGGCTACTGCTGCAAAAAGCAGCCAGGGACACAATGTCATTACTTGAACAAAACAAAACCAAAAGGGGCTGCAACCATCATCTCGTGCTGCTGCTCATGACAAGCCTAAGTACCAATTTAGCAAGAGGCAGGATTTAAATTTATCCTGTTCTGCTGCCCGGCAAGCCTTGTGTCTCACCAGCCTCTGACTGATGCCCCAAAGGTGCAAGTTCATTGCAAACACCCCGTGCTGGTTCACTCAAGCAAACTGAGGCAGACTCTGCAGCTGAACTGTTACAATGCCCTTTTCACTCAGAGCTACGTTTCCCGACATCAGCATGTGTGAAAAAACGCTGATATCATCCAGAGGAAAGCCCTGCTTTCCCTCCAGACCCCTCCCATCTGCTGCCTGGCCAGGAACACCTGCACCCTCCTGCCCAGCTGTGGCTGCTCTCAGCTGTTGCTCTGACACATCCGTGTCCTGTGGAAAAGAGCATGCAAAAAACAGCTCGATGTTGCAGCCCACTACTTTTTCCTGCAAGAAAATGGACTTGAGGAACGTGACAGACAAACTGCAGGAAGGAATGTTAATGGATATGGCAACATCAGTAAAAGCACTCAAAGAACTAAAATGCTTCCTCTGACTCTCCGTCTTTCCTTTTGGTTTTGCCAGTGTCTGAATAGCTTCTGAATTCCTTCCTTTCTCACTGTCCTACTGCACAAATCAGTGTTTTCCAAACTGGAAAAGTTCATAATTCAGAGCTTCTGAATTAGCTCATGTTTCTCACATCTTACCTACCAAGCAAGAGCTGTTATTTGAAGCCTTGTGCAACCTCTCTTAAATTTCCGTGGGCACTGAACATCACACACGTGTACCGGATTCCTTGAGCACTTAACAGCAAACAGCTCTGGTGAATTACAAAAGTAAAATGTGGCATTACGGGGTGTATTTGTACTGGGACCGCAGGAATGTTTGCATTCAGCATCAGCTAAATGGGAACAGCCCTTCAGCAACATCAGATTAGGGCAGTTTCGCACCAGTGACTGCAATTTAGATGACAGAAGATCTGACCAGAGAATTCCATAGGAGAAACGAATGCTCCGCTGGCCTCTGCTACCAAACACCATGCATTTATCTAAAGATTGGGTAATTTTCAAGAAAGAATCAGGCCACTTAAGGTACTGTTGAACAAACAGCTGCAACCACATGAGGCAATATCATATTTTAATAGTTTAACAATGGAGACTTAACTGCAGTTTAGAAAAACTGATAGTGTGATAATTAGACTGCATTAGGACATGTACAAAATGCTTGCTGGGACATCATCTCGTCCTGACATAAACAGTAGATGAAACTTCCTTCATTAACAGGACTCAGGTTCTTCATAAATGCAGAAATGAGAGGTTTGGTTGTTGCTGAAGTTCTTTGGGGCTTGTTGGGGGGGTATTGGCGTTTTTGGTGTGGGGGTGGGGTGTTTTCTCTTTTATTTTTACATCAGCTTGGTTACAACCCACACTAAGCAATAATCTCCCCCAAAGTGAGAGAGATGCCTCTCTCATGCTTCTGTTCACATTATGAGACTATGAAGAACTCTGGTATCACCAAAAAGGTGCACGGTACCTTACCACAAAACCAAAATCACATGAGCCATGTATACAGAAGATACAGCTTTGCCCTCCTTCTCTTCCTTGAAAAAAAAATACTAATTCAGCAGCCTGAGGGGGCTGTGTTTTCATTTCTCTAAGGCTAGTTTCTGTTATTTTTTTCCCAGTGGTTTGAATAACATTTGCATGGATATTACCTGCTCTATGAGACCATGGGGTATATCTATTCTATTATTCCTACTTTACAGTCCCAGCAGTACCTGTCTTCAAATTACGTCTGATAATTATTTTGCAACCACAACACAATAACTGCCACCAGTAATCGCACTCTGGGGTTGATCTAGTTCCTAAATCAACTTTCTGCCTTGCTTTAACTCATCTAGGTCAGTCATACAGTCACACCAGGTTCTGGGAAAAACATTTGGTCTTTCAATGTTGCTAAGGCACTCTTCTTTAGCAGCTGTGAAAATACAGTCAAAAGATGTGTACTACTCCATTTTTATCCTGCAAATGTTCCTTTACATTTTGGATTATATTGAGAGGCTTCAGAGAATACAGGTGTGAAGTGGCCTTTTCTGTAAATGGCTATTCTGGAGTCCTTTTTTTCTTTAATTAGTTTAATGAGGAAAACACCTTGGGTGTTTTTAATGCATCCAGAAATAGGTCTTCACTACCAAGGCTATTTACAGTCCAAAATTCTGGTTAAATTCCCACTGAGTTCAGCAGAAACAGGATCCATGGTGGTTTCTTATATTTAGGCTTTTCTTAGTCATTGCCTAGCCACAGAGTCTTATAATCATTCCAGGTCCACACCTACAGAAAGGGATAAAGTATTCAGTAACAAAGGAGGTCAATTTATTGCACATACACCTTGCTAAGATTTCCTTGAATCTTTTTCAAAATAAGGAACAAAATGTGCCTGCAAAGCCAAAAGTTGTCAAAGGTCCTGCCTTCTCCCCCTAAACTCTGATTTCAGACTGGCAGTGTTCTTTGGACAACACAACTTTCAGAAAGTTGTCAGTACAGGATATGAGCACAGAGAAAACACCCTCATTCTTTCAGGAAAAAAAAAAAAAAAATCTTTTACTACTGGATAGCCAAACTCCACTAAGCGGTGGGTGCCCTTTTAAACTGATTATCTTAATCTTTCAAGCTGCCGCTTAAAGCTTTCTGCCAATTTTGGGGGATGTTGCCCAATCCAAAGGTTACATTTGCAGAACAGGGACACAAAAAACAAGGTAGCATTTTTTTATATTAGGGGATCTTCTTTGTTTGCTGTATGTCACACACACCAGTAGCTTGCCACGGCACCAGAGCTTGGGTTCAAAAGAGCTGCCAGTAGCAGATCCCCAAAAAAAACACCTTTACAAACAATCAGCCCTCACAAAGTCAGATCACTTCTTTCAAATGAGGTTTCAGTACCTCATTGGGAGCAATCCAGCAATGAGGTATAATCGAGATCTTCGCCCAAAACAGGGCGGATTTTTACTTTCTACTCCACACAAGCACATGGGCAGAAAGCAAGCCTTGCTTTCCTGCAGTCAGCACGGGAACCACACATCCCTGATACAGGGAAAAGGACTGCTCAAGGTGGAGCAACTGGAGTGAACGCTAATTTACATCTTTGGCAAGGTAGGTACTAAGAGATGTCTTAATACTACAGGGTTAAAATATCAGAGTACATGCTAATCTTCTGCTCAAATGCTTTGCTGCCTGTTAAGCAGTCGGTGATAAGCCCTGAAGATATGCAGAAAACGAAATAACAGGCCAGGTAACACCACAGCTGCACTCAGTTGCCAACAACAGAAGGAAAAGCAGACACAGAAAGTCATCACAACAGTCACTGAACCAGCCTTAAAACCGGTCACAGATGACCACAAACCTAATCAGGAGCTTCAGGAAATCCAGATCCCAGAAGAGGCATTGGTGCCTGTATCTACCTAGCATCAATCAGCCACAATAACTCAGCATACACCCTAACTCCTAGAGCAGTTGGCACTCACAGGTTTCCACAGTTTCCATGCACCCATATGGTCTTCCAAGCAGTAAAAGTCTGGGTAAAGCAAAAATTTCCCTGTCCTTTTCCATTTAAAACAGAAGGAAAAGAAGTTGCCCAAATACCACCCCAAAGATCTTATTCTAGCCCATTGTCATTTCCCCTCCTGAAAACCTCACGGAGTCCTTGAAATATTTGTAAATAAAGTTTGGAATGTTTTTAGCCTAGTATTTTATGAAAGTAAGACAAATCATGCCAGCTATACATCTCTTGGTCAATGCATCTACTCTCTCAGACACGTCTGATGTTGAATTTCATTCAAAAGGACAGAGTAAGGGACAACAGAACAGCTGATTTTGCACACAAAAGCAGGCAGGAGAAGAGATCTGAGCACAAGCATTCCATCAAAAACATGGGTTACAAGGAGAACAAACCCCTTATTAAGTACCACAGAGCAGAAAAATTGCTCTGCAAAATTCCCTAACTGCAGGAAAAGCTTCAAGTGGAAATTATTACTTCTTTGCAAGTCAATCCATCACAAGAGAAAAACCTGCAGGAAGTCAGACCCGACTAGTCCCATTTCTCCCAGGAGTAGCTGCCAAGGTAAAACACTAGTGCAAGGTTTCACCCTACCACTTGCCATCACTCTCTATTCTGCACATCAGTTTTTGTCCAGCAAGACACTGCTATTTTTTAATAAAGGGAGGAAATAAAAGAATTTGGATGCAAGTGTTGCGGGAAGAGGAAGCACTATTTGCCCAAATCTAAGATTAAAAAAAAAAAATCTAAGGGAGGACATTAAATAAATTACATGTACTTAGGCAGGTTTGCTTGTCTCAAGCAGTTGACCTATATCCACAGTTTTGTCATTTTCATCCCCAACAGTAATTTTCAGATAGACACCTGGAATTAAAGGATAAAAGTCATCAATTTCTAAATCAAGGCATCTCCAGCTCTTCCTGTGTATTGTATCAAGAGATATTTCAGACAATGGGAGCAGTTCATGAAGTTGCATTTCAACACACGGTAATCACTCCTGTCCAGATGTCTGTTAAGTTAAAAGCCAGCAGACAGTGTTTTTATTAACAACTAGCACGATAAAGAGAGATTTTCCAAATAAAATATAACACTTCACAGACTTAGAGAGGACACCTTCTTAAAACATAAATAGAAAGCAACTCCCTTCCACAGACGGAAAACAGCCAGTTCCATGGCAGGCAAACTCAGCACACACTCACAGCTACCAAGTTTCCCCTCGCTGTGTTTCAGTGAGAACTATCATCTGGCAGTTTTTAGGAAGCAAAAAGTTCTATTCACACGAGATACAGGCAAGCTCCCCGTGTTCCAGAAATCTGTTACAAGGCACGAGGAGCTCCAGCTCTCTACCCTTGCTCGCCAAAAGATTTGCCAGGGTTTCTCCTGGAGTGAACTTTCAACAGAGCCCTGCACTCTTTGATCACTGAAGGTAATCTCCAGAGCCCTTTTAACTCCAGCAGCCTGACAGCCTGTGAGCTGAGCAATGGCAATTGAACTGTATCTGTTCTGTGTGCTCCAGACCTGTGCCAAACCCACTGCATCCTATAGCCATGACTACTACACTGCACTGCTCCAGAATGCCGTTTCCCAGCCTCCTCCATGAGAAACAGTTCTTATGGTGTGCCTTATTTCTAGACTAAATTTATTCCTGATCCACATAATATCCACTTCTTTTTGCTAATGCTGCTGGAGTTTGGTTTTGGTTTTAAATTTAAATGTGTTTTCTCCCTCACAGGGAAGTATTGACTGGGTTCATTTCAGTGGACTTCATTCCAAATAATGCATAGCCAATATTGCCTATTTCCCTCTCAGTGGCTTTTCCATCCCAATCACCCTTTTCTGCTCCCTCTCCTATTCGAGCCCATCTTGGCTGAGCAGGGTTTAAATGAGGCTCTACAGAGGATTCCTGGTACATGATGGCAGCAATATTTCCTCATCACTACCAGGAATATTCCTTCATAGAGAGAGGGATTCGTTTTCACATCCTCTTTTTACTTCTCCAAAGGTTCACAGGGAATTAGCACTTCTGTAGCTTACTCTGCACAAACCTCAAGTGCTCCATCAGTCACAGACCTACTTGCACATGTAAAAGTTAGGAAGGGTCTCCAGACACTCAAGCAACCACGTGTTTATCTTGTAGGCTTAACTATTCCCAAAAATAATCTGCCTTTCAACCTCTATCGCCTTTCTGCTGCCCTGTCTCCAAGACTCTCTTGATGAAAAGGTAGAGCAGCTGTTATTTTTGCTGGAAGGTAGACATCCCAGGTATCCCTTCTTTCACATCAGGTAAGCATGAGCTCTGCTAGGAGAAGCTTTCTTCTCAGCCCTCAAACATGAAGCTCTAGCCAAGCTATTGAGTGGACAATTAACTGGTTCCCAGAGTCCCAGAAAAAATGGCACCTCTTCATCTCTTCACCACTGTCTCTATGTTGTTATTTGCTTCCACAGAGGAACAGTGGAGAGGATTAATAGCAACTCACTCTCTTTAACAGCTCTCCTAAAAGCAGGGCTAACTTCTCCACAGAGTCCTTGTGCAATAAGGACTTTAAGGGTACCTCTGATCTAAAAGGATACCCTTAACTGTGCTTCAAATTGCTTTAACACAAAGGCATTAAAACACAGAGAGTAAGCGCAACTTCCTTTGCTTGTGCTTTCCCAAGATACAGAATTCAACCCTTCATCACCCAGCAGTTTCCTCATTTCTGAGGTGCAGGTTCTCAAAGGTTACTGACAAGGATTAAAGCCCAGTGTCAGGACACTGCATATGCTCCATTGTGCATAAAAACTGGTGGTTACCTTAAGGCTCAGTCTTTTCAAAGCTCTTCAAACACCTGTACACTCTTGTAGACAAAAGGAGAAGAGACTCCATAAGGAAAATGCATGTAAAAGAGTAGAAACTTTTCGGGATGTGACAAAATGTTTCAGGATGTCACAGCTCGCTACCTGTTTTTCTTTCCATTGTAGCAAACCCTACAGTTTAATTATTCTTATTTGTAATTTTATATTTGTACTCTTATTGCAATTCAAAGTAGCCCCAGCAGCACTTTGGAGAGTACAAACCATGAAAATTATAGAATATTACAGAAAAAAAAGCATAAAGCAAACAGCAAGAGAGCTCACATCCAAAGCATATTTGTGGGCTCAGGAAACTTGTACCAGGCTGTGGTCACCGACTTTTAAAAACTGGCTTCTGCTCTACAGTAGGAAAAAAATAAGTCTTTCCTTGCTGCCTCCACTTAGAAAAGAAAGAAATCTACAAAGAGCACTTCTGATAGTACAACACCCACCAACCCTTCTGTTACTCAGCACCTATTAATCACAATGATCTCTTTTTCTCCTTGATATATGCTCTTACTTTCCTCCTGCTGTCTTTTGCTCTCATGGTCCTCCTGCCAAACAACATAAATATTTCTGCCAATACAAGACCCTTGGAAGGGCTGCTGCCTCTCCAAGACAGGGAGAACAAGGAAAAAGTTTACCAGTACACCCACACCAAAGAAGTAATTCCAAGGCAGCACTTCACAAAGCCAGAGACAAGGCAATTACCTAAGACCAAGATACACTGACTCCTCACCCCTGTAAAGGAAAGAAAATCTTAGTGACAGTAAACATTTCTCACCCTTACTCCTTGGGACTCTGGATTCCTTATCTTGAGCCTTCAGCTTGTTTGCTGAAGTGTTAAATATGGGCACTTAGGCTGGAGACCACCTCTCGATTGCTTTCCTCCCAAAAGCTGGAGCACTGGAAAAAAGATGTTATTCTGACCTCTGCGGTCCATTACCCCTGCTTTACTGTCTGCACAGAAGAATTCCTCAACCAGATTGCATCTGGAAAGGGGACTTGACAATTCTTCTTTGCCTCTGAAGCTGTATTTTTAAGCACTAGTCTTTCTCACTGAAATTCTCCCATCACCACGGTGACTTCGCTATCAGACTTAAAATATATATCAAGAAATGGATACAAGTTTACTTGGTGACACCAAATGGGAAATTTCCCAGTAAAATGGAGTTGAGAGAGGCAAAACTTAACTTTTTGTACAGTTTTCTTCAAAAGCTATGCCACTATCAGGAAATAAAAAAAAGATCCTGGTTTCCACAATAGTTAGAATCAAAATCTGGAGTAATACACACCAAAAGACCAAAGCTTTCCCAAACCACAAGCAAACAGGGGCACAACTGCAAAGGATGAATGTTTTGAGACTAATGCTCCAGCACTACAGGAAAGATTCAGAAAAAGACCCTTGTTGCAGTTCCAGTATCCTCTTTAACAGCTACTTCACAGCATATGACAAAGAGCTGCAGAGATTTCCACTATCCCATCAGTGCAAAATTAAAATGTTTAACTTTTGCGAGGGTTGTGGGTTTGGGGGCTTTTTTCCATTCTGGGAACTGCAAAACAGAAGAAAATTAATGTTATTCTTTACTGTTTCTTTATGACAAAGCATGCCTTGATGTTAGCTTATACACCAGAAATCAAGCTCTGGTTTCCTTCTTTTTTGGAGGATATGAATGGAGAGGTTACATAAGGGTGTAACAAGAGCTGTTACTTCCTTTCCCAGTTGAAGAGAAAAGGCTGTAGATCAAGTTACAGGCTCCAGGGCTGGTCATTGCTACTTCAATCTTCCTAAAATTTTTGCCAGTAGTCCCACAACAAACAGAAGAGGCCACTTAGAAGGCTCTGAGAATTTAATAGACTAACTACATCGCTATAAGGGAGGGGAAAACCCTTGATTTTTGTCTTTCATCAAACTCAGGAAATTCCCCAAGCTTGATGCATACAGTCACTCAAGTCACCACTTTCCATTTCAGTTTGCTGCTCATTAGCACAGTAAAAAAAGATGAATGAAATACAGGGTAAGATTTAAAGGCCAGTCTGGTAGATGAGCTGTGCCAAATAAGCTCAGCAGTCTGAAAGGGCACTGAACTTTGGTGGGTATGTCAGCATTTGTCCCAGCTCTGACCACACAAGGCAAATGAAAGGAGGAAACAGTGTCCAGCTTGGCCTACACCAGAACTAAGCTCTCCTCCAAACCGTCCCACTGGCACTTTCTTCACCTTCCTCTCCAATTCCCAAGCCACTGCTACTACTGCTGCCGAAGGAAGATGAGATCAGACTCCAACATGAGGAATTTCTGTTCCCGCAGAGCTCAGGGAAACCAGATGATCTCAGAGAATCATGTGAAGCAAGTCCCTGACACTTCCATGAGGCTGAGTATCTCCAGTATGTTGCCAGCAGTTTCTTAAGACTGCACAGTGGGAAAAATTAATGGCTTTGCTTATGTTTCCAATTGCTCTCTCCCACTTCCTCTCCTCATTTGCCAGACTTTTAATTCCCCCAGAAGCACTAGTAGGCTTGCAATGTACATTTGCCCTTCTAAAGGCAATTACATCAAGTCTTGCACAACACCTGAAAGGGCCAACACCACAGAGCTAAACTACCGGCCCCTGGCATCATTTCCACACAGAGCTCCTCCCCACAGGTGCGATTTAACAAGGTCTCTTACAAAAAAAAAAAAAAAGAAGAAGCAAGCTTCTGTGATTTAAGATGCTTTCACGAGCCCTTTCACCTTCACTTTGCTGAGCACTCAATCTGTCCGTGGTGCTCATGAGGAGCCAGAATCCTTTCAGATATCCAACACGACATGGGTGTTTCAGAAACATCCTAAGGATATGGAGGAACTTGTGGCAACCTAACACGCCAGTAACTGCTACAAGCCAACACAAGCAGTGACCACTTTATGTTACTTTGGGAAGAATGGGAACACTCCAACACTTACACCTTCACACAAAATTAAGCCAGAGGCAGTGCATTGAGTTAAACACTAAATTGAAGACATTCTCAAACTCAGGCCTGGGACAACTGGAAATAAAAGCACATGATGAGACGAATGTCTTTACCTTTCATGTGTTTAAAAGCAGCCAAGGACTAAACTTTACTTTAACAGATGGATTGGACTATTTCTGTTCTCCAACACTGCACGCTTTTGGGGAAAGCCTTGTTTTTGACACAGGGCTTGACAAAGTGATGATTCATCCAGGGAAGGATGGGCAGCTTGTTGCCAGCCTTAATTCACAATTGACAATAGGACAGACGGATATGGAAGGCTCATGATTCAACATAAAAATCGCAAAGTCAGGAGTTTTACCTGACCTTTATGCCAGTGGTCATTTCCAATCTGGATATATTTTAAATAGTTTCTCTGGCATAAATTTTAAGAGTAGCTAGCTTTTATTTCGTTACTGTTACATTTGTCCCTTAGAAGAGCGGTCCTGACTAACTACAAAGCAACTGATTGAATGACATGGTCTGAAATTTCAAAGGTTTAAATTACTCGAAAAAGCAAACAGCACGTGTGAGCGCGGACGCGTGAGCTCACGGCTACCGTGGGCAAGGCAAGTGAGCACTGGACCACTTCGTGCCTGCACCGCCAGCCCCACTCCCTGTGGCTCTGCTAGGAAGGCCATTGTTTTCCAGCGGGGAGTCTGGCCACTCCGAGGAACAAAGGGATGCCCTTCCCAAAACACAGCGGCAGCAGATGTCCCACACCAACAGCCTCCATGGGCGCACACAGGCGGTCTTCCTTGGGAGGCTACACCAACCCGTCCCCTCAGGGAAGTTCTCTGGGACAATGACCCTGCCCTGGAAAGCCCTTCAAGTCTCCTCTCCAAGTGTTACCCGATAGCAGAATCCATCATCCTGCTCCAAGTTACCAGCACTCTTCCCACGGCTCCCCCGAGCCCCACAGCCGAGCCCGTTCTTCTGAATTCAGCAAAGCCGCGCACACAGGGTAATTATTTTAGACAAGAAGAAACAGATGCCACGCTCTTTTCCCAGAAGTAGCACGCACACACATACACTCTCATACTTGAGGGAGCGAGCCCCGGACCGTCCCTGCATGTGTGCGCACCGTGTTCATGCCGAAACGAAGCTGTCCCAACCCCGCTGCCATCCACCAGAGCTTAACGCCGGCCACAGCGCACGCAGAGCGTCCCGAAGCCGCAGTTTTGCGCGGGGAAGGGGCGCACAGGATGCGCCGGGGCTGCCGCGCTCGGCACCCGCACCCAGCACCGCCGCCCCCTC
>VXAX01006651.1:1638676-1729989 GCA_013399835.1 Leptocoma aspasia | reverse complement strand
CCCCGGGCTGCACCGAGTCCCCGGGCTGCACCGAACCGCCGGGCTGCACCGAGTCCCCGGGCTGCACCGAGCCCCTGCCTGCACCGAGTCCCCGGGCTGCACCGAGCCCCTGCCTGCACCGAGCCCCCGCGACCCCCGAGCCGCTGCCCTCCTCACCTGGTCTCCCGCGCTTCAGACCCGCCTGCTCTGCAGTTCTCCGGTTCATTTCTTTCACCCTCGCCTTAAGCTGTCAAAAACTAAGCAAAAAGAGAAACTGGCCCGTTTTGGTGCGAAACCCGACATCTCGCACTCGGTTTCTGCAATAATGTTTTCGGTAGTTTCTCAACTAAGTGTAAGCACCCGAAAGTATTTACAGCAAGCTTTGACATAACACAGCTTATCTGCCCAGTCCTGCCCCTGATAAGCGCAGGAGCCATCAACAATGGAGAGCGAATGCTCCATTGTGCGAGCCCTAAAGGGCTCATATTGTGTTTCTGGGACTGAGGGGAAGTAACGGAGGTTTCTCCCCACCCCCATTTACTACATCTACTGTATTACCCCCATTTACTACATCTACTGTATTACCCCCATTTACTACATCTCCCCTACCCCCATTTACTAAATCTACTGGACTACATAATTCACAAATGAGATGGAGAATGTAGGTCTGTATATTACATGACACGCTTCCGGGCGAAATACCCCGTGTGGAAAGTTTCACTGCTGGTGCTTTTTTCCTAAGAGACCAATTAGCACATTTTGTTACTTTCTCATGTTTGCAAGCACGCTTTTCCCAGGCTGGGTTGTTTTTAAACAACAATAAGCTTCTACTCAACCCCAAGCTAAACCTACATTTGCTAGATAAGTGTGAGAAGAGGACCTGAACTGCAGATAGACAACCAGAACTCTTCAGTATGTGGAAGAAATCCAGTTTATATCACGAGATTCAATGCAATTGGAACCGTACAGTGAAGATGCAAAATGCATTCTAAAACCCTTCCTCATTAAAACACTTCAGATATTTCAAAGTCAGCACTACATTTTCAGATACACATCTCCTTCTGTTTATAGAAAGAGAACGTGTTCTCACACAATTTTCAAATCTGTAACTGTAGAAGTGTTGGAGACAGCTCTCAGGTGAATCCCAGGAACTAGAGCCTTGAAGCCCTGCTGATTCATAGACTCATCACCATTTTGTTATTTTCAGCACAGATGCTTAGCTCCTAAGATTTGTCTTGCCCTTAATTTTTTATATCTGTGAAATTAATTACTGCTTTTGTTAGAAGTGGTCAAAAAGTACTTCAAAAAAATATTTTTCCTGCTGAAGAACTGAGAGCTTGGTCAAACCTCAGTTGTATGGAACAGTGACAGCCTGATGCGGGTATTTTCAGGAGAATAATTTAGCTCTTAGCTTAGTTTTTCTTTAGGAAAAAGGCACAGGCAAGAACCATTCAGGAGCAGCACCATGACCCTCTTTTTTCACCTCTTTCTGGCTTCAGTTAAGTGCTTTGCTCATGACTCAGCTTACTTTCTGGGAGATAGTTATTGCATTCTTTCCCAAATAATGAAGGGAAATAATAGTAACAATTTTTGAAAAAGCTTTTACTCCAAATCTAAATGAAAACAAGTTTCAGTAAGGAAAGCAACAACTGTCCAGTCAACACCAATTTTCTACAACATACACAGAACAAAAAGAAACATCCCAAGACAGTGACTGCAAGCATTTCACTGAGAAAGTACATATTTCAACTTAACACATTAAAATTATCATAAACCATCACCATGGCATTGAAATACAAAATTTTTTACCTCAGAGGATAAAATTCTCCATTTGATCCAAAGGGAAGGATCACAGGGGAATAAAGCAGTGCAGCTTTCCTTCCATGGTCCTTCCACGGTGCTTCAAAAGGGTAACGCTGGTTACTTCTCAGGAGCACTCTTCATGCCCATTTGATGTTTAGATTCCTGTAAATAGAACTTCCATCCATGACCACTGGTGATATCTGGTAGCATTTGTAACACAGATAATATTAGGCACCTTTGTGAAATTGCCTTGTCTTCCAGGAAACAAACAAAAATTATCCAGAGTTTTTCCCAGCCTTCCAGCACTCCATTTCCCACTTTGTTTCAGGTTTCTGTGAAAGATATCTCGTTATCCATCCTTATTCTGAGACAATTTTCCAATTTCACTATAAAATGTGAATTAGCAGCCTAGTCACTGTATCTTACATTCTTTGCTTTGTAGAGCAAGCAAGGGAAGAAACGTCGGTCCCAAAACTTGTGTTCTTTCCCTAAAGCAAGTTACTGCAATGCAAGGAGTATCCCATTCAATCTAGAATATTTTTCATTTTACTACATCTACTGGACTACATAATTACCCCTGAAACAATATGTAGTAAATAAATAAATAAATAAATAATCAATCTAAAATATACAAATAATCAATCTAAAATATACTAATGCCTGGTCATAGATGATCAGTCAGACACCAAGAATTATTTTCTGTAAAATATGGCTCATTTCTTAAAGGCAAATAGTATATCCTGGGCCATATAAGAGATCAGGGATAATCAGCATTCAGCACACATTCAGGTCTCTCTCAAACACGAGGTATAACCTGGAGGATATTTAAGGGGAATTTCCAACTACTGAATCATTAAATATGCTTTCTGTAGCACACAGATGTCACCCTGAAGGGGCATAGGCAGAGGCTTTGCTCATCAACAGCCTACAGCCATTTCAGAGAAGAAAATGGGAATGTGTCTGCATCCCTTTTTTGCAGGTCCTGCATCACGATTTACCAAAAGCTGTGACAGACATCCAGGTACATCAGAGCAGTTTAAGAGCTGCTTATTTACAAATGACCTTCCTTTTTTTTTTTCTTTTGTTTTCCTGGATGTTTCCAAGGGTTAATTACAGTTTCTTGACTGCAGCCCTAAAGTCCACGGCTTCACAAGGCGAGAAGCTGGGTACAAAACCCACTGTGAAACTGGCTGTTGCTGAGGCTGAAAGGGCCAACCTGTGGAGATTTAGGGTATGGTTTAGCCTGACAAAACGAATCAAACACACAACAGCCCCTGGATTGTCCTCTGACAGTCCCTGGCAATCAGAAGAGCACTAGTCAGGGTCTGGAAGCACTTCCTAGCCAACCTTGCAAGGAAGAGAGGCAAAGGAGAACTGACCCAGCCACTTCAGAGAACAAAACTACTGTGAACTGCAATTTGCACAGCCTGTCAGGATTTGCAGCAAGGCAGGAGAGGAATCTAGTCCCAGTTCACGGTGCTAGGTTGAGGACAGCTCACCAGAAATAGAGAAACGCCTGATGATATCAATTAAAACTGGATGGGAGGTTTCTCAAATGCATTGAGTTGGTTGAACCATGTACTTAAATACCAGAATGAACAAATCAGTACTTAATAAAGGTATTATTATTTATAACTTAAAATTAGTTTGCAATAGCTAAAAATAAAATAAAAATGTATCAACCCTTGTTTCTCTTAATCTTTCTTTCATACTGAAGGATTTTTAGTGATTGCCTTGATTTTATTGTTTCATATTTCTTTGGATATACAATTTTCATATATGGAGAGATTAACTAGGTAAGATCAAATCTTTTTTTATTCATAAATGAAGAAATTGAGTCAGCAAGAATAACTCAATCAAAAATAAACATAAATACAGAATTTCCTCGATAGAGTGGAAAACAATTTAGATGTCAATGTTTCTAATCTCATTCTTAGCCACAAGAACACGCTCAGCCATTTTTCCTATACTCAGTGAGAAATTCTGCATGTTCATGAAATGTGGCAGCTATACCTCTGCTCTAAGTGTACCAGGAGTTGTGGGAATATACTTTACAGTAGTTAGAATACTTTTCTACTTCAGGCAAAAAAAAAAAAAAATCCCAATTCTTGTAAAACAACAGAAAATTTTACTCTAAGACTGAGAAGGAGATTTAAAAATAACAGTCTCTGGCTTCTTTGCCATGGAAAAATGGCTACAGGTTTGAGCTCTGGCTGTACACAAGTGAATGATTCAACAAACAAGCTGCCAGTGGTCCAGAGAATTCCAGGTTTTAGACTGAAAAACGCAGAAAGCACAGCTCACCCTTGAAGACCCACCTGTGGCAAACTGAACTGCACACAATTAGGAGAACAAGCAGTGGCTCTGTACATCCACTCACTGGAATGCTCCTCAGGTGCTTTGGAAAACATCAGTTCATTCAGCACTGAGACAGATCATCTGCCTTCCCCGAGATGGTTCTTATACAGGATTTGTATTTCCACCTGTCAAAACACTGTCAGCTTTCCATTTTGCTGTAGTGTCTCCTCATTTTGCCAAGGAGGGACTTTGGCTTTTTGTCTAGAGCTCCCAATATGCCTCCAATCAACACTTTTTCTCCTTTAGCAAATTTCCTCCTTTGCAGCAAAGACCTGCATAAGACAGCTTGAAGGTCTAGACCTAGAATTTAAGGGAAGACGTCACCCCAGGGGAGATTTTACCTTTTGTGTTAGGATTAAGCACAGGATCTGAGAAGCAGTGTTCACTTAGTCATTCTGCTTTTCAGTTCAGTAGTAAGTACACCCAGTGAAATTAAGAAAAATATAAAAAAATAAAGAATTACAAACATGAGAGCTGCAAGAACCTTCTGAACTGCCACCTTGCTAATTCTACAAACTTGGAACATATTTCAAGAGTTCAAGGAAGAGTCTGATCAGAGGTAAGTCTTGAAATTGCAGACTTCCTAAGTAATATTTCCCCACTCTCCCAAAGGATTTTATCAGTGATGTTACAGAAGAGGAGAAAGTCCTATTTTTCCTAGTACAACAAATTAATCTTTCCTCCCTCTGCAAAAGAAATATTTTTAAGACATAGCTGCATGCATCCCTTCACAAGTATCCCCTCAAGCAAGTCATAGAAACTGTAATTAGGAAAGGGAAAGGCCCAGTGTCCTGTGGGATCCAAAAGTTCATGTCAGATCACTCAGCACGTTAAGTGGCAAGAGAAAAATCTTCAGTTTGAATCCACACAGCACCAGGGAAATGTCTCTTATTGCAAACAAAATTACCCAACACAAAGGAATTGAAATTGAACTGTAGGTATATGCAAGCTTACTTTCAGATTAAACCCAAGTATGTTTCATAATAGTACATCTCCCATGCCACATTCTGAGGTGTAACAAGTTGCTGGTGTCTGGGAATGACCATCCCTGTGTGGTAGTGTGAAATGATGTGAAACTCGGTTAAGGAGTTATGCTTTATTATTATTTCTTCCCACTATTTAAAACTGGTCTGCAATTTCCACTAAAAAATTTAAATGCACACCCACTCCTTACATAAGTAATTGACAGAAGGGGGTGTTAGAAAAGGAGTTGCACCACTTTAGCCAGGAGAAATTGAAAAGAGAATTATTTTTTAGGAGGTCTCATCCTAAATACTAATACTGAACAGTGTCCAGGCAGTTTACAGACAAAGTTATGATGCATGTGTTTTCTTTAATGTATGATTCCCTCACCTGTGTGATTTTCCTAAAGAAAGGTTTAAAAGGGAACTGACTATGCAAGTTTTAAGCTGTGGATCCAAACCCTTTTTGAGTCCAAGCAAAAGTGCAGATGAATTCAGCCAGGCTCTTTGCTGGCTATGCACCAGTCTATAAATGGCAGCAATGATGGAAGCAGTAGGAATAAGAAAGAGAATCACAGCATGGAAAAATCAATGGCTAAAGAACTTCAAAATTAGATGTTTCTGGAAGTTCCTTCTTACCAATTCTATAAACCTGAGAGCCTTCCACTTCCCCTGCCAGCTAAAGAAAAGAGATCAACTTATCTAGGGCATGCAAGAACAATTATTTCTTCCACCTTAATTTTGCAAGAAATGCCCATGAAAGGTAAGTCAGCTGTGAAGGATGTGACTGCACATGCCAGGCAGATGTTGTCAGCACCAGAGCTCTTCCTATGTTCCCCAAATGTTAACTCCTCACTGGGGATTATGCATGTCTTATATGCAGGCAAAGAGCAGCTTCTTTGTTCTCCAGCTTTATTACAACACAGTGAACTCTTTGGGAGTGCAAATTTTTGCCAAGAAGCAGCAAATTAATAACATATGTACGTGGTGTGTTTCTGCTTCCATCACAGGTGAGCGCAGTGCTTGTTAAGAGAAGATATTTACAGCTTTCTTGAAGCAAGGATCTTGAACCCAGCCCAGCCAGGCCACTGGGAACCAACTGCAGTTCTGCTGAAATAAGCAAGGCAACAGGGATGAAACTGCTTCCTCATCAATGCTGCTACCGAGCTGTTGCACTGCCTGTTTGAATCCAAGAATAGACTTTATTAAATGTCACCAGATTAAACAGTCTCTCTATGTAAAAAGTGTAATTTATAGGAACATTTCCATTGATTCATTGATTGTGTATGATTTAGCTATGCTGTGATTATTATTCTGTGAAATATATAGATTCTCATTCTCACATTATTATCAGATTCTATGTATTTATGGTGTTTGGTCCTATGCATGTCCTGTCCTGTAATATGTATTACAAACCATTTGCTTTCCTAGATCGCCTCAATAAATTATTACAGCCTGTCTTTTCTTCAAAATATTCATTTTATTTCATATTCACTTCTTAAGAAACTTCTTTATTGTGCAAGTAATAAACCACTTTTACCTCCAATACTGGTTTAACTAAAAGGCCCTGCTACTTCTCAGAGGGCTGCAGCCAGTGAAGTTCCTAAACCATGTTCAGGTTTAAGTGCTATTCCTAAATGCACGCTAATTTGAAGCAGAAGAATTGGCCTGAGCCAGGCTTTGAAAGGAAAATACTCTCTGTAAAATCCATAATAACTTCTTAACACAGATTACTGCTTTTTTTTCCTCAAACAGATGCACAGGTCTGGGGCTGACAATCCTACAAAAGCCCAGGGTATTGTGCCCACTTCCAATATGGAGTAAAAAAGGTGAAGAGAGAAGAACATAAATTAAAACCCCATGCCAAGACATTTTGGGGGTATTACTCAGCTGACCACAATAGGTCTGTAGGTCACATTTCATGTGCATATATAGAGATATTTCTAACTGACACTTACTAAACAATCAGATTGGCTACTTTCTTTAGACAGCCCTGAACAAGTATTAATTGAAACCATCTGTAGGACACACTATCTCTGAAGTAACTAGAGATGTTCAGCTGACTTTGGACTAAATTACCCACCAGCTTCAACACAGAAAAAGCACATTCATGAAAGTGATTTACTGTTTTAATATAACACACACAACTATAAAGGACTCAACCATGACCCTATGGTTTCTATGATTATTCTCTTTAAGAAAGCACAGCTGAGAGAGAAAACAGCTAAAAAAAAAGCTGCCTGTTCTTCTGCATGATTTGTCCATGAGCTCTGAAGCGCCTGCTTAAGGGATGAATTCGGTTTTTTTGCCTTAAGAAAATGAAAGCAGTGGGGGTCCTGAGGGAATGAGATAAAAAACAAACCTTTCCTCCCACACATCACCTGTCCCAGTGAGAGTTAGGTGCGGTGTACTGACAGCACAAGGATTGTTCCTGCCATACATTTTATAAATATTGGGAAACTGATGAGGAAACAGTGCCTGCCTCTCTTACCCAGCCCATTTGCTTAATACAGAAATAATAAGAAGAGTCCAGACTGGTCAAAACTCCTTGCTGTAGTGCTCCATATCTAGCAAGGGAGCTTCCATGATCTGGTGAAAGGGTGGCTAAAACACATTTGTCTCATTGGAAGAATTAGGGTTGGTATCTCTATCAGGATAGCATAGCAGAAAAGATAGCAAAGTCTCCAAAAGGCTGGAATCTTTACTGCAAACAAAGCTGGTAGACTTCAGTAAGGCTACGTAGGCTGTAATGGATGTTTTTGACTCTAGGGAGAAAAATGCATGGCTCGAGTCCAGGAACTGTCTCAGCCTACATACAGAACTAGGTCTGTAGGAGATCCTTATTCAGCATGTTTCCTACAAAAGACATTAATTTACATTTTCTTGTTTAAAGAACAGATAACTTCTCCATGTGAGACGTTCCAGCAGACAGGGGCTCGGAGGAATGATCAAGCACTGCAGAGACCACTGCACATTTCATACAAACACTCACCAACTGTTGCCACTTTGAGATTTCAAAGCTCACAAAGAAAATTGCCTTTTTTTTCCCGCCCAGACCAGAAGCTAGGATATCAACCCTGATTACTTTATAGTTGCTCACCCTTAGACAGTGCAGCTTGAGAGGCAAGAGGCCTTAATCAAGCTCAGACTCAAGGAAGGATTTCTTTCAAAGGCTATCAATGTTAATGAACAACTCAGTCTTCTTTAAACATCCACACTGTGATATGAGCAAGTGTCTGAGTTTATCATGTCCTCAATCTTTTGAACAGCCCGTTTTTATTTGCTAAGCATTGATCAGGCCAGAAGGAATGAGCATATCCCGAGTGGCAGTGGCTGGACTTGAATTCTGGACTTTAGATTGCAAAATGTTCAGGATTTGATGCAATTTTGCCTCAGCCAGATATGCTGAGTTGTGGGCTGCCATTGTAAACCCAGAGACTAAAGGAAGCTGTCCTGGATTCTGACTGGAAAACAGAAAGGCACATCCTCAATCTAAAAGGCTTGTGTATCTAAAAGCTAAAAAGAGATGCTGAAGCTTTGTGCCAAAGGTAACAAGTCAAACACAACTGGATGTACTGATTTGCTATTTCTTGTCCATGCGAGGAGAGAGGATTCCAAATTAAAAGCCATGCTAAAAGCCAGAAACCAAATATCACACCAGTTTTAAAAACAAACCCTTCAGAAAACTAGTCCCTTCACCTCATTTATGAGGTGAATTTATGCAGGTTCTTTTTATCCTTTGATTAGCTATTTTATTGTCTTTTGATTATGCCAGGAGTCTACAGCTGCGATATTGTTATAAAAAGCATACAGGTGTTTAATTTAAAATAAAAAGGCTTTTGTGCAATTCTTTAATAATGAAACTATTTCTACTAGCATTAGACTTTTATGAAGCCTTTTGAACTTATGCTTTTCATATCTGTTGGTTTAGCTGATCCAGTGAAATATCTCCTGTGAAAATGTAATAGCCCTGTACAATTATCAGTCTGCTAAAGGAAGGCTTTTCAAATGCTTACTCACTGACCTGTTCAGTGTCCACACACACAGGCACAACAGCCCCTCATGAATGCATTAATCATGGACATATCACTGTTGAAACATTCAATATGTTACACTGGAGCTTCCCTCTCCTCCCCTCAGGGCAGAATCCTTTCTTATTGCACCGGCTCACTCAGCATCTGTATTATTCACTTCTGCAGTAATACTGCAGTTTAATCTTTGAAGCTTTTCAAAAAGGCCTGCAACAGAAAAATGTGTGTGGAAAGGGGTATGAAATAGCAATGAATATGTTCAGCAATCTGGAGAAACAAAACCCTAGCCTCTGCAAGCAAGATTCAACTAATTAGGGGGGCAAGTGCACTCTTACTTGCCAGTGATATTCAAGCTACTTCTGCAGACTGTTATCCTTCTTGCTTTTTCAGTCCTCACTCCAAACAAACTTTTAGGAAATCTGGTAGAATTCCTACTCAGTGAATAAGCTGCTTTCTGCAAATCATGCACTTACCCTGGAGCTTTGAAGGTATCAGGTGATGAAGGACGTCACCTTTTCACTTGATCCTGGGGCTGCATTGACACTTCCTCAGGAAAGCCTGGGTTTTTTCCTGATGCTCCTCTTATCTGCCACCACTCCAAATACAACACATCACGAAGCTCAGATTCCAAGCTACTTAGAGAAAGATGTGATGGAAACGTTATTGTTACCATAATCATCCCTTGTCCATATTACAAGGATATTTTAAACCAGACACATGTTTCAGGGCATTCTGTTTAGAACTATTTTATCTCTGTACTTCAGAAAAAGCATATAGCAAGGCCAACTTCCTGAAGTACAGTGCAGGATCATTCCACAGCTTCATACAGGGTTAAATTCACCACCACATTGTTATCCGACAAAAGAACACCCAGTTATCACTGAAATAGCAAATTTTTCCTTTAGGACACACAGCTCCTCTGTCTTCTTTAGCAGAAGACCATGGCACAGCTGAGAAAACTGCTCCCCTCAACTTGTATTTTCCCATAGTATTCACAGAAATAAAGCTGAAGCTGAAAAAAAGAAAGGAAAGGAAGAGTATCTCTTTTTCCAGATGCCAGCTAAACATGTAAACTTAGGAGAATACCAGCTACAGGAGCTAAAACTCTGGCTGGGAGCCCCAGACTGACTCTTGAACCACCTTTGATAGGGTCAAGAGCATGAGCTGAAACCATCTTTTAGTCCTCACTTCAGGTGTTCCCTTAGAGTTGGTGTTTTGAGACACAATCACCCATTTAATTTAATATTACAACAGTTTGTAATTGTAACTAGGGACACCATACATACCTATAGTCTTGCCTTAATTTTTTTTTCTTTTTTTTTTTTTTAGATAAGGCTGATGACTGATCTTAGATACCACATTTTTTTTCAGTTCAGGCACTTAAAAAGTAAACCAAAATACAGTTTTGGTTTGTCTAAAATTAGTTTGTCTAAATATTAGTTTTTTGTTTGTCTAAAAAAGAAAAATATTGCTCATTTGCTTGTTCTCTTCCAGTATCTGTGTTAAGAAATCTTGAGCAGCATTTCCTTCGCCTGCCTCTTCTCATGTTAATCACTTAGCAATAGCTGCTTTCTAACACAACAGTAATGTATGGTAGCTCATTTTATTGGCACAAAGGACATGCTAAACATTGTCTTGTTCTCTTCCTTCAGTGTATGCTTCCCAGAAAATGAAAAAAGCATTACGTATTCCCACTCTGCAGGATGCCAAACACAGACATCTCCTGAGCAAACAGAATAAGTTATTCTGTGTAATAACTATAAAGGCAAGAATGAGATTACAAGAAAACATCCTCTACAGCTGTAAACACTATCTGCAAGGCTTACTGTTCACCACCATTACATTTCAATGCTGAGCCAATTCCAATCCCTTCTCACTGCTAAAGCAAGCACTGTTTCTTTTTTCCATTATTTTGGATCTCCTATGTACAATTTTTGCATAGAGGAAGAAACATGTGTTGATAAATGAGTCTGAAAGTCAATCAAAACCAACACTGAATCATGCATCTCTTGTTTTAAGGTTTGATACCCCCTCAAAAAACATTTTAAAATATCAGGAGTGAATAGCCTAGGGAGTTTCTGCTTTGGCAGAACTAGAGTAAGGCAGTAGCCAAACACATTGCTACTGGCATTCAGTCTTGGATATTTTAAGCCAGCACAATCATAGCTTGATTCAGTATAATTAAAAGAGATGCTCAAAGGGGGCACTGTAAGGCTAAGTGGAGAAATTATACAAAATGTATTTTAACAATCAACATTACTTAGGCAATCAAAGAACAGGGAAAATGGTGTTTTCTACGCTTTGAAACTAAATCAGGAAAATTGAAAAAAAGATACGCATAGCAGCAATTAGATGTGAATTCTCCCCAGGTCCCTAGAAGAGTCTGTTTGGAACAGTGCTAGGTATTAAATCTTGCATGCTCCAGGCCTGCATTTCTGCACACAGTCAAAGACTGTACAAAGAATTGCAATCCACTGACCAAGGTCTGCTTAAAGGCAGGTGTCACCCTTTTCTTTAGAACAATGTTGGACATTTTGCTGTCATTGCAAAATGGACAAACTTACATCCACATGGAAAGTCTTGCTCACTGCAGTGTTTCACTGCAGCTGCTTTATCTTGATTATGGTGGGGGGGGGAAGCCATTAACCAATTTGATGATTGGTTAAAGAAAGCTCATGTTTAAAACTGTTAGTCTCATCTCAGCTATTCTTGTCAAGCTCCATATGGTCCCTATAACAAACAATTATCACTCTATAAGAAAATGTGAATTTTTGTCCAGTTTCTAATGGAGTTTGGACATGTTCTGCTCATTCTGCTATTTTAAAGTCACTCTTCTCATTTTTTAATGACTTTATAAACAGAGCAATGAACAGGGCTATTGTGTTCTGCTGCATCTGATTTACATCTGCATTAAATACTCCTTATGGCTCCCTCCAGCAGTGCAGGAAGGAACCATATGAAACTCAGCCTAAGGACCAGGGACAATGCCAGAATGAAGTCAAGGAGTCTCATTACCAAGGGAGAAGTTGAGGTCTCCTTACCAAGGGAGAAGTTAGGTTCCCTGGCACTTGAAGGGAGAGGAAAAGAGAATTACAAGCCCTACATGCTGATTTTATTTTTTGCATGCATGACACTGATCCATATGGTGACATTTCATCAATAAATTTATTAGCAACATTAAGCAACAGCTTTCTAGTCTTGTGTTCAGAATCGATGCCCACTCAAAATGCTACAGTGGACTTGTGGCAGGGAAGTTGTAAGAATCTTTGACTTCTAAGCCTTTGGCATTGGTAATTTGGTGGCAGAATAAAGGTAATTCAGACTGCAGCATTTTTATAATCAGGCTGTGTGAATCCACATGGATAAGATACAGGTATGGCATACAAGATACAGGATAAAAGAAACCCCCTTTGTCCAGCCTACAGCGTGGTCCCTGTACTCCTCAAGATCCATGGTAAAGGAAGCTTCCTCCAGCTTCTCCTTAGAGAAATCTGATGGGGATCATAAATCAGGTCAATATATGAAGGCTGTTAAAAGAATGACTAGAAATACTAACTTATTTTGAATTCAGCTTAGTCTAAATTGTTTTACTGAAGCACAGTGCCTGCAGAGGCATCACTAACTGCTCGTGGGCAAGACCATGCTCTGTCCTACCCTTCCAGCCATTTTTTACATCACCTTTCTGTGCACTGAGCAGTCTGGCTCCAGGCATCACACAGAGCAATGGCTCCACGTGCTAAGAGACAACCTAGATGTCACAGGCAGATGTAACTGGTTTTCTGACCTTACCTTCAAATAAACAGATAATTATTTTACTTTGGTGGCTTTTCTTCAATGTGCTTATAGGCACTTTTTTATCACCAGTTGGGAATGAATGTGAATCCAGAGAGTGCAGGTGGTATGAAATGACATTTTAGAGTGGCTTTACTTTTTCAGAAAAAGTATAGAAGGCACATGAATCTGTAATTAAATATAAGATTAATTCTGTATTTGTCAAAGTTCTTTTGATTAGCCTTCACGTGCATCTCATGCAGTATAAAACAACAAAGGGGAACATAAAACCACCATTCATTCACCAGGAAATTTTTCAAATGCATCAAAAAACTCTACTCAATAATATAGAGGACCACTACCCAGCCTGAAAGTCTGGTAGTCAGACTATCCATAGTGATCTCATGGTTCTGCTATGATTCAGGAACACAGAAATCCATTAAAATGCTTTCATTAATCCCTGATGCTTTTACTGTATGCAAAAGGCACGCAGCTTAAATATCCAGTTATTCAACAGGTTTTAACCTTCTGCCATGACTCCTTCCTGAATCTCACTGGCTTAGGGAGGGAAACAAATTATGAATCTGAACTGCAACAATGAAAAATTTAGAGACAAGTTAGGGCAAAAAGTTTTGCAAGACACGACTACCATGACCAACAAATTTGAGTGAAGAAATGGTATTGTGAGCGCCATGGTTCATCACCTTTCTACATGAACAGGAAAACATTCAGCTTTACCTTGCTGGAAATAAGTTGTGCAACTCCCATATATACTGGTGCAGACAGGAGCTGAAAAATAAAAAGAAGTTAAGGGAGAGCAAGAGACTTTTTTACTGAAAACAAGCAATTTGTCTGCATTTCACCTCAAAGTTCACTGATGCTCATTTACACGCAGTGTTACGTGGGTTGCTTTTGGTGGTGTTGCTTTGAAGACGGTTAGATGGTAAAAATTAGGTTCTATTCCTTATGTTTTCATTAACCTAACAGCCAAAAAACCAGCATCAAAAATAAAAATAATTGATAATAATAATAATATAAAAATCTCATAAGCAGACACAAAAGGTACACACTAACTCATCAGCTCTACATTCCCACTGAAAAGAGGTGAACACTGTCCTGCACAGCTCCTTCCAGAGCCATTGGAACTTATCCTACTCAGGGGAATCAAAAGAAATAATAACTATGGCCCTAAAAAAATTAAGCACTTCCATGAACTCGATAATATGGCTTTTTATCTCCCAGATCTTTCTGGCAGCTCCTTTTCACATGGCAGCACTCAGGCGACTGCAAACACAGGCAAGCTACAGAGCCAGCCCTACCAGCCAGACAGCTGCCACCATCTTCAGGCTGTTTGAAGGATTTAGCTCCCTGTAGCTCTGCCACCTCAAAACTGTTAATTTTTTCCAGATGAATTGCTCTGGGGCTGGGTCTCTGCCACTGTCCCCCCAGCCCCACACAAGCACCACCCCTGTCAGTGGAGGTGAACGCCTCTGCTTTGTCTCGCTGCAATATTGAGGCACCGTATCTGGGATTTTCCAAGGAATTGTCTCCCTGCAAACACGTTACCTCAGACGCCCAGCTCCCCTGTCTTGATCAAGTAACTTCAGTTTTGTTACCCATGCCTAGAAAACACCCACCACACCCATCTTTTAAACTTCACTGCAGTAACTTTTAATTAGTCAGATCAAGGGGAAGAAAAAAAAAATGCCAGAACTAAGGAAGCAGTGTTTGCGTCATGGGACATTTGCTTGCAAGCTTCTTTCAAATCTAAATCAGGACCCACCATCTTTTTGTCTGACAAATTTTTTTCCAAGCTCTGCTAAAATTTTAAGCAGCACAATCACAGTAGTAGGTCCTGTAGCATTCAGTGATAAATATTTACCAGAGCAAAGACAACATAAATTTCTTAATTTAAAAATCAACCAAGAAACATAATTTTTCCTTTAGTAAGATAAAAATCAAAACTATCTTTCTTTATTTCCTTATTTTTTTAAGATAAATTTTAAATTAACTACTATGCTGGAAATACATCAGGGGAATTCATTCTTCTGTTTCAGATTTGAAGGATTAAGTCTTCAATTATTAAGTTGTACCAACAGCTGATCACTCGCTGTGCAGTCTATTTTTAAAAGTACATGAAAGATTAGTGTAACCAGAATACCTAGAAGAAGAACATTTAGCAAAACCCTGCCACGCAGAAATCTGAAATTACTGTTTGAGACCTGGCATATCAATTTACAGCTAATGCCAGGCTTGCTCTCAGGGGGGCTCAGGTCACTTTTTAATGGCCTTCAACAGCTGCACACACACAGCCCTCCTCCCTCCACAAACCAACACCCAACATACAACTATTGTTTCCAATTATGGGGGCAATTCAAATCTTTACTAAAAACATTTGATGCCTGCTTTACATTCAAAATTATGTATTAATTCACAAAAGGAAGGACATCACTATTTTCTCTTTAAAAAAAATAGGCTGGGGTGAGAGGGGGCTATTTTGAACTGGGATTGATGTGTTCCTCTAGAGCTGCCAGCAGGTCCCTTTGAGGTCCTGCTAAAATCCTGGTGGCCATATTCCAGAGGATTTGTACTTTACAGAGCTCCAGAGAAGAAGAGAGAGGAGGAACCAGAAATCCCTTCAAAGCATCATTCTCTGCTTACTGCTACTCTTTGCAAGTCCCTCTAACCGAGGCATGGGTCCTCCAGGAACTGCAGGCAGGTCAGGAAACAAGAGCCCTTCATGCAGGTTGCTGTCTCCTCTGAGGGTCTCCTGAATGTCTCACCCTGCCTATAAAATGCAGTGATTTCTCTGGTAAGCCCCTCAAGTATGCACCTCTCTGAATCTATTTCCTTAAAAAATTCAGCATATCTAAACCCACCAGAGTGCATCTTTCTGTTCAAAGGAGCACCTCACTTTGCAAGACCTCACATTTTCAGGATCTGTCCCCAGGCACAAAGTCTAGTAAAAAGTTGTCCAAATGAATGATGTTTTTCAGCATATCCTTCTGAAAATTGCACCCCATGAAGGGTTTACTGCTGTACCATGACCTGCTAGCTCCAGGTTACAAGGACCTGGCAAATACAGATATCAAACACAAGTTACCTTGTTTTAAAAACTCCTTTAACTTAAATAAAGAATTACCTCAGATCTCGCTCCATAGACCTGAGTAAGCCAAGACAAGAAGGGACATGAAATAAATTAAGTCTTAATAAATTTATGTGACCTCTTTGAGCACAAGCTTTATTTCTCTGGTAACTTCTGCATTGTGCAAGCCAAAGCAGCAGAGATTTCAGGCACAGCAGCAGCCAAATGACAGGCTACACAATGATTGATTAGCTTTGAAACAAGAATTACAACTCCAGCAGGAATTAGCAAGGCATCAGCACAGCAAGAGTTAAGAGCATGGCCTGTACTTTACTGGTGGGAATAGTTTGGGAAACAAAAATAGTAGGAATAGGATCCTTTAAAGTTACTTCAGTTTTTATTAACATATTTTTACAGGACATCCCAGTTAAGCCAGGCAGCATGTTTACAATAGGGTCCTGTCTAAGGACAGCTTAAAACTATTATACAGTACATACAGAAGGACAATACACTCCCAGTACAAGCTACCAGCAGGCAGTAAATCACATCAAAACCTCATGTTACACCTGATTAACTGCTTGGCTCTAGTACTGCAACCCACTCCAAGAATGCTTGCTTCAGTGTAGTTAGGAGTTGTCAGAGAATTTATGTCATCTGATGGCAAGTTACATAAAATAGTGCCCCAGTGTATCATTTAAGAAGCATTACTTGGCATGAGATGCAGAAGTGTGTGGCTTCACACCTGCAGTATCCTCTGGTGCTATGTATTCCTTAAAAGTGGACTCCATTTAGATGTCTCATTTACTAGAAGAAATCACATCACCTCTGTCCCGATGGGATCATATGAGCCTGGATTACAACTCTACCTGAATTACAAACACATCCAAAGTTTTATCACTCATGAGTCAGTCTACCCTCAACATGGCAATGCAATGAAATTAAATTTCCCACAAAATTTTCCTTGATTCTACAAATGGCTTAAAAATAGATACCTTTGTAAATATGAAGACCTTACATTTTTCACTAAATGTACAAGCCTGAGAGTGGACCAAAGAGTAAAATCTTTCCACCACCTGCACACAAAGGAAACCTTGTTTCTCTGAAGTTCAAAGTCAACCCAAGCCACTAGAGAGACAAATTTCGAGAGCATCCCAAGGTCCATAGATGGGATGTTCGTCAAACATGCAAGGTACTATAAAACCAAGCAATAATCCTTAGGAAGTCTGTGTTTATCTGACAGTCAATCAGTGAGACATCTGGCATTATGTGAGATGTCATGCATCTTGATCAAGAGTTAGAATCCTGTAAATCAGCAAAAGTGTTTAATTGTACAGTCTGCTAGCCCTGAGTCTGTGTGTTCCTGCACAGCTTTTTTCAGAGTTGTGAAGGAATTTAGCAGAAAGCTGGATGCCAATTTTAGCAGTAATATCATCTACACCACACACTCAATCAAATCAAATATTTCTATGAAGTTCCTCACGCTTGGCCAGCAGGAGGCTTACTTATATTCCTTTGTAAGATTAAGTAATCATCACGTATTTTTAAAGTGCAGTCTTATTATCTCTTTCCTCAGGTAAGGCAGTGATACTCCAGCTTTACTCTGGATAAACTATTGAGGTGGTCTGTACTTCAAGGATCTGCAGGAAATGTAAACCCAGTAAAGAGGACAATTTCTTGCATTTAGCACATTGCAATAAGCACAGTAGGCTAAGCCTCTTACTTACTGATTGAGGCAATTTTGTATTATAACAATTAGATCAGCTAAATGCTGAGGCCATGGTGAAAAATTCATTAGAAATCCTGATATGGAAATGCAGATCAATGCATCCACCAGCTGTAGTGACATTTAAGGGAGAGAAGAGCATCTGAATAGTACCACCATGGTGGCCTTTAGACACAAGCACCTGAGCAATTGAGAGGAAAGAAAGAAACCAGCAACTGTTCCCTAGCAAGGTGTGACATGAGACATAAGCACCAAGCACCAGGGAGCTGCAATCAGAAATGGAAATGCACACAACAGCATTGGGGGGAAGGTTTTTGGCTAAGCAGTTAATGCTGGGAGAAGTGTTTGAGGATTGGTAAAATGAGAGCAGCTGTTCAGAGGACTTCTCTCTCTGAACCCAGAATGGCACAGGACTTGTCCTTACAGATGGCAAAGCTTCAAGGGATAGTAGCTCTGGCAGGAACATCTCTCATGATGCCACATTTTTGGATTCAGAGCTTGTAGCTGAGAAAGGAGGAAATGTAGGTGGGAGGGAAGCAGCTCAGCCATCACTGAGCTCAGCAGTTGTAAGAGTCAGCAAGGCTGAACACAAGTTCCCCCAGGATTTAGGGAATTGCTCTCTAAGCCTTTGGGTGATATGTGGCCAAGGAGCTGTGCTGCTGTGACACAAGCCACTGGGCACAGTCCAGGATCTTTGTAGCTACCAGTCACGCTGCAGGGCACAGCGAGGTCCAGGAGAGTGCTCAACAGTTGCCACTGCCATTGAGTTGCCATTTCCAGAGCTCAGCACACTGTGCAGCCTTGACCTTTGCAGATTTGAGGTGATCACTTCAACTGGCTCTAATTTGGAAAACACAAAATTAGTAAATTAGCTTTTACCCAGCTTTCTAATCTCGGTGTGCTTTTATTTAATGGTAAGAAAAATCAGAGGTTCAGTCTCAACTGAAGTTTCAGTGAATTGAACAGCTGAAAATGTGACAAAGGGTGGCTGTGCTCACTGCCTTGCTCAATCACTGCAAATGCATGAAGTGGAAGCAGTGGTATCTGCCTATACAGACTCAGTGACTAAGTGCAGGTATTATTTGTATGTGATTTTCTTTTCCCGGTCTTGCAATTCTTCACCTGCAGCATCAAATACCAGAGCCATGATGTGTTAACACCACCTTTCCTGTGGGGCTGTGCTCTACCACTCCACAGTAGGCTTCCAAAAAGCTGTGTGCCTCTGGTAATTCAGACTGCTAGAGACACCAATAAGGCAAAACTGAATGGAAACTGCTGTATCCCTTCCAAATGGATCCACGCAATTTTTAAATCGACTTTCAAAAATGCACCAAACATACCCAGGGGAAATAAGCTAACAATGTGGATTGCTGCCTGAAATAATTATACAGATAGCTCAGGGCATTTAGCATAGTGATGAAAGAAAAGAAACAAGAAAAAGAGATTACCAGGCTTCATAGCAATAACATGATTTAGCAAATCCCGCACTTTCCGTTCCACAACAGGAACCTTGACATCGCTGAGATTTATAAATACCGTACTGTATGTGTTGGTATTCCCAGTTTAGGAGTCCCTCCTGAGAAGCTCAATATTAAACTGGAAACACTTTTGTAGCAGAGGGCTATCCACTGCTCTCATTTTGACATACCTGCAGATTTGCGACTTCATCGTTGTTTCACTGCACAGCTTTGTAAGTGATTTTACTGTAAATAAGACTACTGCTCATAAAAAGGCTTGCACATTCAAGTGCAGTACTGAAAGATAAAGTTGTGCTTTGCCAGGGTACCAGGCTAGATCAATTCCTGCTGAGGAGTAGCACAAAGATAGGTAATGGACTTCAGGATGTCTCCAAGCCAGACTTGTGAGCTGAGCTGTCTAAAAACATAGCAAGCCTCAAAATCCTGACAAGCTTTCTCTTACTGAACTTCAAGAGAATTTAAAGAGAACTTGGGCACAATTTCTAGGTGAGCATAGTTTGACAAAGTTCTGAAAAATAAGCCTTTAGGGTTTTTTAATATTTCCTTTAAATTAAATATTCATCTGATAGTAGTTAAACAATATAGTGGCAGGTTTTAACGTGTGCAATGAAATGGTATTTCACTACCTTCAAATAACCATCAGGGTGAGATATCAGAGACATTAGCCCTGACTGTATTATTCCTCCACTGAAACTACACCTACAGTATTTCAGCATTACAACAATTTGCACTTGCATCATCTTTTCCCTTATTAAAAAAATCCCAACACAACTTGACCAGTGTCTCTACAAGCAACTCTTGCTCAATTAAAATACTATATCCAAACAGATTTATGCTACACCCTGTTTTGTCATGAACGTACTAAATTCCAGATGATGAGCATATGTGGGTGTCTGCTCCTGACTCTAAATCCTGTTTTAAACATGTATTTCAAAGATACTTTCCATATAGTCAAGGTCAATGGGGAGGAAGCAGGAAAAACTGAATTGTTAAAATTGCACAGAAGGATTAAAAAAGTTATGCACAAGGAGTTTGTTTTGATGCTAATCTTAGCAGGATTCAAATCCATATTTTTTTGGTATATCTTAGTTTGTTGAGGCTTGAAATCTTGGAATCCATGAGAGACAGTCACTGAGTAGAAACTGTAGTGTGAACACAAACAATAATAAATAACCTAGTTTAGAAGATGCCTGTAAACATTTTTAGTACTAAACCTGCCAAATTACGCCTACAGTCACTTGTTGGTCTCATCTCACCAGTATCCCCTTGGTTTGTTGCATATCATAGCCCAAAATGTGAATTTCAATAGAAACCCGGGCGGTTTGGGATCCATGTTTCAGGGGCACAGCACACCTCCCCAAAAAGAGTAACAGGGATAGAAATAAAATAAAGAAGGAAAGAACACAAGTTAACAGATAAAGATGGAAGTGATCTTTAAAATTACCTATGCAGTACCCAAATATCCTTATTTATTTATATTATGATGATTTTAATAACAGAGTCTCCTTGAAAAAAAAAAAGTTTGATAAGACAGTTCTAATCATACTATAAGCTCCTATTAAGAAAAATAATGCCAGTGCCATCACAATGGCATTCTTATGCAAAACCAAGAACTTTGCAAGAAAACACACTTTCCAGACGGATATAGCTACATGCAATTTAGACAGGAAAACAGAGCCAGTGAAAGGCAAAAGCTCTACCCTAAGAAGCTTTGCCTCAAAGTTTGAGTTAGAGATTCAGCTGAGCAACTTGACTGCTACTTCAAATGCTAATCATTGCTCTGCTTCCACCTTCTACTCCCCTTTCTGCATGTCTAGTGTTTATTCAACTGCACACCCTCTGAATAGTGCAAGCTTGGGTTGAGACATGCATACAATGCTTAGCAAACCACAGTCAGGGCCCCTAAGCATCATTATCAGAGTGGCAACAGTCCTAAGGCTGGCTATAGGATGGATGGGAAAGAATGGCTGCAAGAGGGAAATTTTACTGAACTAAAGGTTATTACACATGAATCTAATACTTCTATTTTGCAGAACTTATGCACAACCTCACCACTCTGGAGCACCTTTGTTACAAACATGCTTTTTTTTCTCCAGGTCAAACAAGAGTATTTACTAGAGATTAAGATATAAATGCTGAAAAACAACAAAAAAAGGAACCACAATTAGAAAAATCCCTTTTCAGACAATACTAAAATAGTAAAGCAAGTACTAGAACGAGTGAAATATTTTATTACACTGGAGAGGTGCTTACTGCTGTGATCTGGCAGATACTGTGACATAGACAAACCTGAATGCCGATGAAAGAAATTTGCTCCTGGACTGCTTGAAGCACTTTTGCGAAGCAGCATTCTCTTTAACCAATTTTCCATATTCAGAAAGGCTATTTGCAACTGATGGAAGAAATACTGATCTCATGTTTTCATGGATAACAGCTCCTTGGATAGTCTGAATCTCAGTGCGAGACACAACTTGCTTTAAAATGTGCTGGAATTAAACACACCTCCTAACACCCGTTACTTTGGCTTCATTTCAAGAGATCCTCCATGTCCTACCCAGGTGGCAGAGGATGAAGCCAAGCCAAGCCAAGCCAATGTTTAGGCAAGTAGAAGTAGCTGTGGGAGGAAAATCTGGTTTGGAAAAAAGGCTATGTCAAACAGGTCCAGAGGAGTGCCACAAAGATGATCAGAGGGTTGGAGCATTTTCTCTGTGAGGACAGGCAGAGAGAGTTGGGGTTGTTCAGCCTTGAGAAGAAAAGGCTCCAGGCAGAGTCTATAGCAGCCTGCCAGCACTTATGGGGGGCCTACAGAATAGATGGGGCGGGACTCCTTATCAGGGAGTGTAGTGATAGGATGAGGGGTAACAGTTTTAAACTGAAAGAGGGTAGATTTAGATGAGATAGTAGGAAGAAATTCTTTACTGTGAGGGTGATGAGACGCTGGAACAGGCTGCCCAGAGAAGCTGTGGATGCCCCATCCCTGGCAATGTTCAAGGCCAGGCTGGCTAGAGCTCTGAGTAACCTGGTCTAATGCAAGTTGTCCCTGCCCATGGCAGGGCACTGGAGCTAGACGGTCTTTAATGTCCCTTGCAAACCAAACCATTCTGTGATTCAGTATCTGACTATTTCCTTTCCGTAATATGAGGTAGAGGCTAATTTTAGGTACTGTCTTTCTCAACAGTATCTTTTTGAATGGCAACACAGTTCTTTTAATTTTGGTAATTACATCAGAATAACTCTTTATAGCTGCCTCCTTGCTGATTACTCGTTACCTTGCACAACTCTAGGTTTTGGTAAAGAAAGCCCCATGGAAAACACAGTGTTTACCCTGGTGAACTCAGCAACATAACCACACTGCTTGAAAACAAATGCATTCATGAAAATCCTGCCACCTCACTTGAGTCGCTACACAAGTCCCACATCAACACACAACCTCCTGTAATTTGAGAGTCTCGTTAAACTTATCAACACACATATCTTTTCAGACTGATGAAACAGGAAAAGTTTGGAGACAGCAGAAGGCTTTGCTGTCCCCTAGCTATAATATGCTGAATTTGGGAATTCCCTTCAGAGTTGTTTCCCCTCTTAATGCTAATGGGCATGGTGCGAAAACCATAGATTCTGCATTTATTCAGAAAAATTATTCTCCTATTGAGAAAAAAAACATGCAGTCCACAAAGCTATGTAAAGATACTTGTTCTCAGCAGAACTGCAAAACAACAAATCTTCAAATAAGCAAAAAGAAGTCTGATTTTTCAAAAAACCCACTTTAATTACTGTGTGGTTTGTTCAGCTTTCTTTTGAAGACGCCTAACATATGGTACGATTTACACAACACTGGCAGTGAGCTTGAGACAGAAGATTCAAATCTAACTGCAGAAGCAAGCAAAACTTAACAGTACACAGCAAGATTGTCCTTCTCAGCTGAGTATGGCCATTTAAGTTTGCATTCATAATTAATTCCTATTGCTAAATATTCTTTAAATACTAAGAAATGCAATTTTTTTTATTTTTATATGTACAGCTTGTGCTCATAGCTGGTGACACCAGAGCCACCAAGGGGCAGAGATCACTGGCTTCCTCAGACAGGGCAGTTCCCTCATTACAGGAGTGCACTCACACTCCTGGCTTCAACAATCTCAATTTAAAGAAAAAATATTTGTACACAAAGGAAACGGCACTTTATAAGACGTAGCCTTCAAAGTGTGCAGCACACAGACTCCATCTCTGCCTTCCTCCCTCGAGGGTTTGTGCAGGTCCCTCCTGAGGCATCCCAGGGCTCAGGTCCCCACAGCTGTGCCAGTCATGGAGCAGCCACCTCCCCCAGCAATGGCAAACAGGCTGGGCAAACCCATCAGCTGTCTGTTTTATTTCTAGGGCATCAAGGGAAGAAGCTGCAAACAGAGCCATGTGCTACAGAATACTTCAGCCTTCAATAATATCTCTCCTTTTCGCCTCACTCAGTGCCCTGCACCTCCCTGTGTGTTCAAATCCAGCATTAGGTTATTTCCTTCTCAGTAAAAGCACATTAAAAAACAGCAACAGAGGGTTTGTAAAACAAAGTTTGAAAAAAAAAATACCACAAGAGTTTAACTGAGAACCTTTTTCTCAGTTCTCACGAGTTCAGAGAACCCAGTGGTTTCTTTTTTGACAAAAGATAGTTCTAGTGGTGTAAGTTATCTGCACTTCTGTAGTGTTGGTGCAGCACTTCTCAGGTCACAAGTAGGTCATAAACCTTCATGCAGCACTTTTCAAAGCAACTCTACTCAGAGTAAGATGTTTTTAGTAGATATCTGTACCTTCCTTGGTATGGAAAGAACTAAACAAAATCAGCACTGGAAAAATGATAATAATTTAAAAGCTTGCCTCATTATTTTGATTGCAAATGATAACTACTGTGGCGGCTGTCCACAGTGCACTTGTGATTCATTTTGTCCCTCAAAGAGGTTAGGCAATTCTCAGATTTTTTCCAACAAGTTTAGAAGGCCATAAAAAAACCTTGAAAACCGCTGGTCTAGATGGCCTCACCATCAAGGCTGCCTGTCTGAAAAATCTCACTTGCAGATTCTCACCAGGCTGATGCTGGGGACCTGAACTAGAGGAAAGGAGGAAAATTGAGATCCCAGATTTCCACTCATGTTGGTTTTAGAACCAATTATACAAATGATACAAAAAGGAATTCTTTATTCTGTGTTCAAAGCATTGAGAATTGTGATAAATGCATGTCATTAAGTATCAGAAATGATAAAAGATTCAAAGGACATCAGGAAATAAGGGATTTATGGTTTATATCTTAACATATTACCTACATAGTACCACCATTTTCATATTTTGGCTGTATTTATGTTGCTAGACACTTGGGGGGGGGAAGAGGAAAAGCCCTGGTTCAATTCCTGTTAAGCAGTGGGAATCTAACACCAATGAATCCCAGCTGGCTGGGGTGCTCCCCTGCACACAAAGGCCTGACAAGGACAGATGCAGAAATACTCGAGCAGTTCCTTCCTGTGACCCACCCACCCAACACAGCCACGTGCACAGAGCAGCAGCAAGGCAGGAGTTGGTTGCCTATCACAAGGCAGCATAGCAGCACAAACCTTAGCCTCATTTTTAATCCAAGATAAGATCCTAAATGCACTTAAAATCAAATCTGGGCAGCGTTTAGGAGCCGAGCTGAGGAACACATCCTCGGAATTTCTCTGAAATTGTGTTTTACACACCCAGAACTTGTGAGTGTCCAAGTGATGCCACTCAAGTTGTGCTGCCCATACCCAGCTTTGTTCAGAGCCTGCTGCTCACTTCAGCCCTGATTTGGGACTCTCCAATTTGGGAGTCTCAGAATGCCCTAACCCAGAGCACATCTCAAACAACACCACATGCTCCAGTCTCAGGGAGGATTTCCTGCTGCAAACGTCACCCTTCCCCTCAAATTCATGCACTGCATTGCAAATAAATCATTAAGTCAATATTTAAAGCACTCAGCAGGACTCAAAGGCCTGCTGTAATTTCCTAACCGGACTGAGGGAACCCAGACATATTCTGTCCTTTCCACTCCCAGCAGACTATTGCAATCCTGAAACTGCAGTCTGCTTCAGAGTCCTGCAGAGGCAGGATGTAATTTCTCCCACAGCTGAAGCTATGCTACTTCACCCAGACCAGGAATGAAAGCATCATTATGCCCAAAGACAAAGGCCCTCAGCTTTTACTAGGAAGATAAGTGGGCTTTGATTCCTTCTGCTTGTATCAGACGTCATAACTTCTTCCTGTTAAGCACAAAATCCTTGGATTCTGATGCTGGACTGCCTGAGTGGCCAGGCAGCAGTGAATAAGCAAATGGTCCCCTTGAATCTCAAATCTGTTTCTCTGTCAGGAATAGAAGAACACACAGCCCACTCTACCGAAGCCTCATGACCAGAGCAGTTTCAGGGGCAGTGCAAGACAAGAATTTGATAACCACAAACTGACAAAAGAATTGAGCTTTTGTTTTACTCATGTCCTTTTGTGGCCACAAGCTGCTTTCTTATGTACTGGCATTTCACCTCATGTTAGCCAGCCCTAGAAATCGCTTTTCTTTCTCCTTGTGAAGGCAAGAGAACAATATGAGTATTGCTTGTGTCAACAGAACAACTTGCAACTTCAAATTTCTACACACAGTCTCAGTTATTTTTTCATCCCAATTGTCCCCTACTGAAAACAAACCCATTTTTGTTTCTGGTATGAACCAATTGTACTAAAAAACTGCTTCACCTGAAAAATTTGAAACATCCTATAAAAAGTCACTAGGATATTCAGAAATTTTCAAAATAAATAAAGGATGGCTACACTCATCCATAATGCTCCTCCTTCCCTGCTGCCATGGGAATTGCACTGAATGGAGAATATGCCAGTTTGCAGCTAAATTTCCCACCACAAAAGTCCTTATCTACAGCATGCTGAGAGGCTGAGATCCAGAAAAAAGCAGGTTTAGAGAAATAAAATAAAATCTCATCTGACCTGGGTTTTTTAATAGGAGGCTGGACAAGAATAGAAGAATCCAATCAAATACCACTTCTTGTGCAACCCAGAAGGAAGTCAATGAGTCCATAACAGGTGTGGGATTGCCATCCTGCTTGTGATATCCAACAATACAATTATGATCAACTGTACAACTGCTTCAGATTTGTTGTCGTCTTATTGCCTAGCCAAGCAAAAAGCTGACATTACTTCTGAAGATGTGTGCTTTGTTATACAAAGAATACCAAAATAAGGAGTTTCAGACAATAATATAAATCAAGAAGTCCTCTTGGTATCATCAGAGTTGAAACTTGTAACTTCAGCATATAATATTTTAAGTATTATCAAGCAGAGATGATCAGATTTCACTTTAATTGCTCCCTTTGTGAAAATACTTTATTAAATTAATTAACCAAGTTGTCTTCGCAGTCCACAATACATTACTAATTCTAAAATTATTGATCTTTGCATTTGGAAGTCATTGTTTGGCATCAAACTGGTTTTTGCAATTAGCATATGCTAGCAGGCTTAATAAAACTCAAGGACTCCTCTAAGAGACTACAAAACGAAAATATTCCTAAGTATGCTCAGAAATTACCATTAAGTATGGTCATCTTGACCCTAGGCAAGGAAGGCAGTAAGAACTCAAGCAACTATTGAAAGCACAAATCCTAAGTGAGCTAACCATGAAAAAATTCTCTTTTCTCTTGTCCAGCCAACACTGACCTATTTACTAACCAAGTTACCAGCAAAGGTCTTCATTTTACCCTCCAAGCTCTACCTCACAGGTACATATATAAAAACCCACAGCATCCACCAACTAACACTGATTTTGTATTCCTTTCTCACACTCTGCTTTGGAAACCACTCATCTTAAAGTCTTCAAGATCTGCACAAAACAAAAAGTGATCATTACCAATTGTCAGGGAAGCTGTTGTGTAAGAGAAAAGCTTCCTGAGCTCCCACAGACTATACTGAGTGAAAAAGCCTGTTAAAATAACACTACCAGCATTCCTAACAATTTACATAATCACAACCAAAAAAGGAAACCTGACTCTAGAGTAATTCAGGAAAAGTAAAACTCAAATTTGCATTATATCATTCAGGAAGCAGACAGGTTAAACCAATCACACATTTCAAGAGAGAAAATTGCTGAAAAAATGATGACTGGAGCAGACATACAAGGCAAAGTTTATTTACAGTGATGTTCTGCATATGCAATTTTTCATTTATACTACAAGGTAATTAATACAAGGCCCCCGGAGTTTCTCCTTCTCCTGCCTCTCCTAAACTGCTGTCTTTACCTTCACTTCTTTCCATGCTGCCTACATTTCTCTGCACATGTCCTTTCCATAAACAGGACATCATTTTCCATAAATGACAGATTGGCACTCTGGTGGAATTGAAACCTTTCATGTAATTTCTTCCTACCTTAATTTAGTCAGTATAGAGGTTTGTGTGGTGACTGTAGGACCCCAAGTGGCATTGGCCTTAACTTCTACAAGATGCACAGGCTTCTTTCTCTTTAAGAAAAAATCTCACCAGAAAAATACAAATCTTTTCTTTTGAGAATAAACACCTCCAAGTTTTCCCAGGATACACACTGAAGCACCCAGTGCAAAATTGCAAATATGGACTCAAGAGGTAAAGTGATGAAAAAGGCATGCATCAAAACAACACACCTGCTGTTCAAAGATAACAGACAATAAAAGATGAAAATTCCTACTGTCCCAGCTCAACAGAACCTCTCACCTTGACCTTGCTGTGAACTGGTGTAGAAGGTCCTCTCCCCAGTGGTCGGGATGGGCGTGGACCCTCCATTAGGGCCTGGGCAGCAGAAAGGACAGAAGCCATCCACCCTCAGGTCACTCATTCTGACCTGCTCTCGCACTGCCGAGTGGTCACTCTACCTGCACCTACCAAAAAAAGCAAAGACAGAGACTGCAGTATCAAAAGGTCAAACTGCCCTGAAAGCAGAAACCTGAACCCAAGTCAGCAGGAGAAAACTTCATTTCCTGTAATTCCTTATTTCTAATTATTCTCCTTGTGGCAAGTTTATTTTTTTTCTAGTTGATATCACGTTGAATTTGGGCAAGATATGTATCTTTATATGGATTTATACATCTGCACATATAGTTCACTCATTACTGCAAGGGGGAAAGCAGTAAGTATTTTCAGCAGTTAATAACCACCTAACAGCCAAAAACCTCTTCTTCTAGGCATAATGACCATTCTTTTAGCTACGTACAAACACAGAAATAAGAGTTCTTTCCATTCATAAATAGATTATTATAACATGCAACTTTAGGTCAACATTGCTGTTCCTGTCTTTTTACTCCAAACAGAGAACAGTAAGGGATGTGACCTGCACACACAACTACTGATTTATGCTGTGCTGACTAGAAGGGACTACACCGTCAGCAGGACAACTTCTCACAATTACAATGTTTACTGGCCTCACTGAGACCAGAAGTCCATGTTCTGAATGCATGAAAAACAGCTATGAACAGTTCAGATACAAGACATAACACATGTAGAGCATGTACAAGCTCAATGTCTCCTTTATGTAAAAGACAGATGACACATACTCTAATTAAAGGTTAGTCAAGGAGTGTAATGACTAGAGGCCAAACATGAGAGATAGTAATCTTGATTACAGGTTGGTCAGAGAGACCAAAGTAATAAATTGGCTCAGTGTTCCTAGAAAAAACTTTGTGAACTTTTGATGAGAAGATCACCATGTCCTGAATTCCTTTTCCATCACTTGAGACCTTTTCTTCCCTTAAACAGCCCACACAATGTAGACACTTGCTTCTAGTTCTCCTGCTCTGACCAGGGCTGAAACACAGATGAAGTGGAATGAAACGTTACACAGCAAAAATGAACTTTGACCCATCAAACGCAGTGGTGGTTTTAACCTTTCCTGGCCTGTCCCATCTGTACTCACTGAACTCCTCCACTGAGTGTGAGCCACCAATCTTTGTCCCTAAACTTCTTTCAGCCCAGGCACTGCCTCCTTCACAGCCTCCTCCTGTGCTAGACCAGCAGTATCCACCACACACCTCGAGCCATCTCTTTCAGGATCCTATCCACACAGATCTCCTCCAGAGCTTACCTGAACTGACCTAGACCATCTCTTTCTTACCTCAGTCCTGCTCCACAGCAGTTTCCCTCACACCTCCAAACACCACCACATCCTTCACAGTGTGCTAACATGCCCCCTGACCCTTGTCCAAGAGCACAAAGCTGAGCTGTGCTTCAGGCTCAGAAGGGAAGCCCTTAGCCCTCCCCACCCTGACAACCCTGCTGCTCCACACCCTCCTGTCCCACCCGTGGTCCTCAAACAGCCCCTGCCCTTCAGGCTGTCCCTGCATCCCTCGGGCCTTTTCACACCCAGCCACACCTCAATGCCTTTGATAATCCAACTCTAATGCCCTAGGACCACAATCCCCTTAATTCCCCTCCCCCAAATAAAGTGCCCTTCCCTTCCTCTTTCTCCAACGAGCTTCTGCAAAACCCCAGAGGTCCCTGACTCACTGTAACATCACAAGTGACTCCATCCATTCTCCTGCACCCCTTGCTGTGAGGATCATGCCCCTGTTCTCTTGCCTCCACAGCCATGGCTCACATCCAGCATCCTGCACCCCAACAGCTGGCTCCACAGCTGGTCTCCATCCCAGCCACTGACCTGCCTTCCCTGCTCTACCTGCCAGGAAGTGGGGGGAGAAAGGAGGGAAGAAGGGAACAGGAACCATCTTCACAGAAACAGATCTCCAAGCCTCAGATGAAAAATGACCTCTGGTTACCCTGGATTTTGAGATCACCTAGCAGAATTTCTGGCTTATGGCCTCCTGAAGCAAGCCTAAACAGATACTTCCAGCAGATAATAGGAAGCATTGTATTGTCTTAATATCAACCACTCCACCATTCAGATTATTTTCTAGGTTAAGCAGAGAAACAGCAAGCAAAAAATGGATTGAAAACACGTTACTATCTTGTTTTGTTGCAATGGTGTGAACTACCTGTCTTCTCATCATTACAGACAGCAGCTGCTTAAGAATGACTCAGAAAATGAGAGCTTAATGTAAAAAGAAAAATAAATAGTTACCAATATTTATTTAAAATAAATACAGTGCAATAGTTCCCCCTACTGACAGCACAGAATCACATTACTAACCAATATTATTTCCTGGGTGGCCCTCAAATGACAAATTCGCTGTCCTGATGTGGCCCACATAAGCTAACCAGCCTCCCATGTTTGCTGAAACCTAAAGGACAGAGGGCAGGTCTGAGCAGAGGTTTAGTCTTAAGCTGCACCAGGGGATGTTCAGGTTGAAATCAGGTTGAATCAGGAAGAATTTTTTTACATGGAAGGGGTGGCTAAGCATTGGAATGGGCTGCCCAGAGAAGTGGTGGAGCCACAATTCCTGGAGGTGTCGAATAAACAAATTGACTGCGGGTCTTATGTTGATATGGCGATGTTTAGTCAAATGTTGGAGTCGATGTTCTTGGAGGTGGTGTCCAACCTCTAAGATTCTAAGCCACAAGACGCTTTGTTCCACTGCCCTTTGCCTTTTCACTGGCCTTCATCGAGCAGACCTCGGGCAGTGGGGACACCGGTGCCTCCATCACTTTTGGGGGAGCAGCGGAACCCCGGGGGATGCCATTGGTCCCGGAGCGCGGCGGGACCCAGCCCTCTTCCCTCCCAGCACGAATGGGAAAGATTTTGGTATTTTTCAGCTTCCTGAAGACAAACAACTTCCTCCCCTCTCTGAGCTTAGCCCAGGTAAGCGGGGCTCCGGCTGACGCACAGGAAGGGCCGGGGGCGGGCACGGCCGCTTAAAGCCCGCGGGGCGGGGGCAGCCGGCGGCAGCAGCGGCGGGGCTCGGCCGGACCCGGCTCAGGCAAGTGGGGCGGGGAGCAGCGCTCCGAGCGGGACGGGACGGGACGGGGCCGATGGGAACGGGCTCCGGGCAAACCCGGCAGCCGGGAGAGCACCCGGGCAGCCGAAAAGCGAAAAGCGGGGCTGGTCTGCGCTGCCCGGAGTGCGGCTGGACACGGCTCCATCCCCGCAGCAGCCGCTCCTTGCCAGCCGCCTTACAATGGCAGGGTGGTTTGGGGTGGAAGGGACCTTAGAGATCGTGCAGTTCCAGCACCCTGCTGTGTGGGCAGGGACAGCTTGCACTGGAGACCAGGTTGCTCAGAGCCCCATCCAACCTGGCCTCGAGCACCTCCTGGGATGGGGAGTCCACATCTCTAGGTAACCTGTTCCCACCCTCACAGTAAAGAAATTTATTTTAATGTCTAATCGCAATCTACTCTCTTTCAATTTGAGCCCATTCCCCCTGTCCTCTCTTGTAGACAGTGTTGCCATATCTTTCCTGAAAACTTTCTTTCAGTTCCCTTCAGGGGGCATTCACGATGAGCTACAACTGTCCGACCTTCTCAGCTGTCCCTGCAAAACCTGTTACACAAAGGGAACATGGGTTGTACCGAGCACGTCACAAAAATCCCGGGGACAAACGCTAACCGTGTGCCTTACAACAGTTTATGCATATGAGCATCCCTGCAACTTACATGGCAGGCCTAAGGGGCTGCAGGCTGGACAAAATTTTGCCTTTTTTTCTTTATTTTTTACTTAAGATAAAAATATCGAGTTTCCTCGCTAATCTTCTTAGGATATCATGATCACCAGAATTCACTAGCATTTACAATAAAAACTCCCACCAAAAGTGAACAAACTTTATAATCTGTTGGTTTTTTTCCTGAGTGTGTGTTCAGAAAAAAAGTTAGTCAGACCCAGTGATCCTGGAGGTCCCTTCCAAACCTTAACAATTCTCTGATTTTGTTCTATAAATTATTAATGAATTACTATTTGATTCCTTGTATGTATCACCAGAAATAAGGTTTGGGATTCTTTGTAACTGTCAATACAGCAACACAGACTGCGAAACACTCCCGTGCCTAACTCCTCTTCAGCAATTTAAAGAAACAAAGTAAATACTCAGGCAATATTTTTTTCCTCTCAGAATGGAAGTAATAAAGAGGAGGGAAATGTCACTGGGCACATTTCCACTGATGTTATATTCAGTGTCCTTCATACCACACACAGAATCATCCTATCAGCCTTCATTGAGAAACTAAAACCTGTCACTTTTACTTTTGCATGAGTAAGTGCTCAGGACTCCATTAAACCTTGAGATACTACTTTTTTTTTTTTTCTTCTGACTTTAAAAAAATGCAAAATGAAAGACTACAGCATTAAAAATATGATGCCTTTTTTGCAACTACGATTCAGAGCTGGAAATAGAAAAGCTTCATATAAAAAAGGTCAGCTTTCTACAAAAATGTCCATTTTTATGAAATCTTGTCTTTTTCTTCAGTAAAAGTTTCTATCAAAAATGTTCCAAGAGATCCATAGTTTGTTGGCCCACTTCAGTCTTTAGCCCCTGAATGTATTTTGTGTCTTTTGTTAAGATGAGATGGAAGACCACCTCTGGTATGGGATAAGGGTGTTGGCAGAGCCCACTGCTCTCACCCCTAGGGCACATCAAATATAATTCTACGGCAATTTAAGGTAGAGAAGATGTCCTAGATTTAGGCTGTAAAGCAGTGCTCTCTGAACAGAAAATGTGGGGCTTTAGGAACAGCACACTAACACACAACCATGATGACTTTAGGAAAAATTTGAGTGGTATGAATTCACCAAGAGAGCAAAATCATTGCTTTCCACTACCCTTCAATAAGAATAGTTCTACTTGGGTTTGAGGAGTACAATCCTAAAATTCTTCTCTTGATGAGAGATGGTGCGTAAATTTTGCCACTTTATAAGCATCATAAAGTATCTCAAAAATTTACATAAAGGAAGGGAATTGACAGAGGTGCCCATTCAAGTGTAAGAGCCAAAACTTCTTTAATGGCCTTACTCACTTTTCTCCCTCTTCCCTTTAACTGACTAAATTTACTCAAGTACCTACCACCTGTTTTGAAAGACAGAATAAAATGTCAAAGTATATAAGAGCTACAATGAAAATAACAGATTTATGCAGTTTGGATTAGTAATTCATATTCATTTTGCAGTTGCAAACCTGTTTAATTCCTTCCTTTTGTAGTATGTCCCAATGGAGCCAAGTTCAACAACTGGAAATCAAGTTTTTGGAGCAGGTAGACCAGTTCTACGATGATAACTTCCCCATGGAAATCCGGCACCTACTAGCACAATGGATAGAAAGCCAGGACTGGTAGGATTTCATTCATTCTGTCTCCTATTATTTCAATCACCAACAATTCTTTTGATTGCTGAAAGGCTTTAGGGTCCTCATTTACAAACTGTGCAGGTATCTACACTCCAGTAATCATATTTCACTAGTTATGGATTTAGCCATTTAAACTTAAGGAATACTGGGAGGTGAAGTTTCACATTTGAACTTACTCCTAAACAAAATCCAATAAAAATGGATTAAAAAAAATAATGCAAGTTAATTTTCAATGGAAATGTTATACATTTACCTCTTGCAGTATAAAATTATTCACTTGTCCATAATTGCACTTAAAGCTGGATAATTCTGGGGAACAAGCCAGCTGTTTAGGAACTCTTCTCTAGGAGGTCAATTTATGCACAAATTTGGATTCAATTCACTTGAGAGTTATCTTAAGAAAATTCCAAACTAAATGCAAAAAAAAAAAATTAGTCGTATCAGAAAGAGACATCTCAACTTTTCAGACTAAATCCACAGGATTATTGGAGGACTATTGTGCAGGGGGAAAGAAAAAAACTGCTAAGGAATAGAATCTTTCTTTATGGTTTATGGCTCCATATTTCTGGGGCTGTGGCAACACAGGTAACAAGAAAATCTCCTTTTTGCCAGACGTGGAGTTAGCAGGTGTGTCTCAAACAGGCACCTGCTATTTGTGAAGCAAGGACAGAGGCTATCCCAAGGACAAGGATGCCATGCTGTCCAAACTTTTTCCTCCTCAGTTTTGCTCACTATTGCCATTGCCCTGCACGTACCAAGCTGTACCACAAACAGCAGAACCAGTAAAGCCTGGCTTTGTCTGTGTTTGTGTCCTTTGTCCCCTGCATACCCTTGACCAGTAGCCTCAGAGTCTTCCTGTATCCCCAAATAGTTTGGCTGGGGGAAGGCTCATCTGGTGCCTGGTGTGAAGGGATGTATCTGCTGCCTGGCCATCTGGCTGTTGCCTCCTGGAGCAAGTTATTGCTGCTGTTTTCCTCAGCGGAGGCGCTAATTTGGATTCCTTTCTTCTACCAACCTGCCAGATTGCCATGAAATTTGTAAGAACATTCTATCTTTTGGACTTCAAGCCTGTTGCCAACTTTGTCTGAAACTGGGCAGCAAATTCAGAAATTATATCTGTGTGACTGAGTGAGAGGGACAGTTTGCATAAGCCCCATTTCCTCTGACAAGTGAGCTGGAAGTATTTAAATATTCACTGGACCAGAGACCAGAAAACCATGGTTGTCTCCTCTGGCTGACTCTACTGTCTGTGCTACCACCTCATCCTCTTTTTATAGGTGTATATAAAAAACCCCACAAAATCATAAAAATCATTATCCACAAACTCTAACTATATGCAAGTCACCATATACTTACAGTCTTTTTTCGCTGCCTAGATTTCTGAATATATTATAATTTTCTGTACTGCTAGATTGACACATCATACAGCATTTTAAACATGCATTGTTGTTGTTGTTGTTCATTGACTCTTTAGGGAGGCTGCAGCCAACAATGAAGCAATGGCAATGATCCTTTTACAGAATTTGATAATACAAGTGGATGAACAGCTGGACCGAGTTTCGCAGGAGAAGAATCTGCTCTTGATCCACAACCTGAAAAGAGTCAGGAAGCTGCTGCAGGTGGGTCATTGCTTCAAATGACAAATTGCACTGCACACTCTTACTGGTCTCTGGAGGCAGAGCTCGAGCTCTGTCAAATGCAGTTTGTTCCAATGCCCAGCTCAGAGCTGCCCCGATTGCCGTAGACTCCGAGCAGCTCTGGGAAAACTGAGCCTTCAACAAGATAATTCAAAATAACAATTCCACTGTCTTTCTGTGGAACAGTAATTCCTGTTTCAATGCATGCTGCTTGGATACAAATGCTGTGACTTCTTAGCTCTGTGCATATCTGTGTTTCACTGAGCTCTTGCAAATAACACTGTACAGTGCTTATAGATGCTTGTGTTTATTACAAATATAATTACCACCTTTCAGACACCTACAGATATTTAACTACGGAATAAAATACATGCTTGGGGCTTAAGGCAGCACCATGAAAAAACAACCCCTGTAAATCATTAGCACGCTTGCTGTTTTATGTTTTTCTGGGATTATTTGTTATGAATTACTTAAGGGATTTACTGTTAGGCTTCTGCAAAATGATATTTATTTTGATTGGCTGAACATTTCTTTAATAATTGTTTATCTAAGGCAAGGATTCTCAGAGTTCCACTTCATTAGTCACCTACTTCCTGACATCTGTCTTCTGCATAAAGCACATATGCCATGGAGTTTAATGAAAGTTTGGGGGGTTTTCTCTTCTTTGATCGTGTTTCCCATAAGTACTTAAATGATAATTACATTGCTTGCCAAACATTTTCTTTATTTGAGACATATGTACATACACACACACACTGGCCTGGAAAATCTTAGCACATCTTCATCAATTGCTTTGTTCTCTTTATGGCTGTATCTTTTTACTCTTTATCCCCAGTGGTGGCCTCTTAAAAATATGACACTATTTCCATCACTACTGCTTTTTCATCCAATGTTATGCAAGCAGCCTCCTGTAATTTAAAAATAAAGTCACTTTTTGTTTCTTTTCTGGTTTTTGGAGCAGCAGTTTTCATAATTTCAGTGCTCTTCAAACACCAAATTTACTCAACTGCAGAAATCCTGTTGTTTCTGTAATGATCTTGGCACATTTTACCACAAAGCTATATCACCTTAGTAAAGGATTCTTTCACAGGGGCAGATGTGTGGAAAGAGCATTTCAGGCTAAGCAGTTGCACTGGTGTATTCATGGCTTAAAAGACAATGCATTTATGATTGTACCATCACAATGTGCACAGGCAGAAGGACTAGAACATATTTACGTACAAGCTCTACAAAATTAAAGCCTCTCATTGTTGTTCCTTCTGCTCTTTGCCCCATTTATTTTCTTCTCAGTTTTTTAGCAAAACTTGAAGCATCAGCTCTGTGTGTTCTGCCAAATTGGGCACACCAAGCCAAGCAATCAGGCCTTGGGTGAACTCATTTGAGTTCATGTAATAATCAGTGTGAAAATGGCCTGAATGAAAACCCTTTCTTTCAAGTCCTGTCACATTTGGAAATTGTATCATGATGTGCTTCAGGAAGAGCACAAAGCAAAGAAGGCTTATTCCAGAAAGGCAAGGGGAGGGGAGTTTGAAGTGATTTGTGATTAAATGGTTTCTCAGGTGCTAGGGTCTGAGTCACAATTCCAGAACAAGCCAAAATGTCAGGCATCCCCATTACAGCTGAACAGTATTATGAACTCCTTGAGAGGACATGTGGGATACTGGAATTTTACTGCTTATAAAACAGGATCTGAATCTTGAGCATTGCAGTAGAATGTTTCTAGATGAGGAAAAAAAAACCCAGCAGCTCTCCCCATCACTAATAATATTGACCTTTCTTCATTGCATCAGGACAGCACATAACCTGAATTTAGACAAAAAGCTACCCACTCACTTTCAAAATACACATGTAAACCACCAAAAACTGGATAGCACTTTCACTGTTGGAGCTTTTCCTGATCTTTAACACCATCACCCACAGCCTATATTCTGATTTCAAAAATAATTAGAATAGGCTGGAATAAGACCAGGTTCTTGCAATGTTTGATAACAACCTATTATTGGATAAGAAAAATAATTTATACTGTCTTAAGAAACCTATGACACCAGAATTTCTGACTTCTGTGTAAAACACTATGTTAGAACTTTTAAGGTATAGAACATAGAGGATAAATGCATTTTCAGCCAAAGTATGGGCTGCATGTTCTGTAGAGCTGCACAGGTAGTCTCCTGTTGCAGCTGTTAAAATAATTTCTTCACTGAATAGGTAAGTACATCAGTAAAGAAATGCTCTAGTAGCTGAAATCAGCTGACAGCCTATCCTTGTTATCAACTGTCAAGTGTTATTAATGCACTGAACATGACACATAGCATGGACAGTATGTTCTGTAACATTCTTAAGCTTGAGTATGCAAATTATCTAATTATGGGTCTAATCTTTTGTTAATGCATCGCTGGTTGCATTTTATTGCTGAATATATGAGAGGATTGGAAACGGGCATTTGGCTTCCCACCCACAGCTGGAAGCCCTTGCGGATACCTAACTCCTGCAATTTGAGCTAGTTTGCCACAGGTTCATGAGACAGCACCAGAAAAATGTGACTGATGTACAGAGTAGGATGCCATGGTCCTTTTTGTCCCAACACACCACCTAGGGAAAGGGAGGCTGGAATGGTACGCTGCAAAACTAATGAGATTTTTCACTGACTGATGAACGAAAGACTGGGTTCCTAAACAGGGGAGGAAGCTGCTTTTGTAAACCTCTTTTCCTGTCTGGTGACTCTGTGAACAGTGTTGGTTTGACTTTCTCTGAAGGTTAGTTACCATGAGCCCACCTTTATCTCTGCTTCACTCTCTAGTGCAAGCACTTCTTTGAAATTTCACAGTTCCCTCCTCTTCCTTCCCCTCTGAACCACACACAGATGCACAGACATGTGCATCGTGCACACACACAAAGCTGTCCAGCCACAATACATGATCTGAGCACAATGTTTGTTCATTATTTTGAGCCAAGTTGTGTTACCCTATGGAGTAATACTTGACAAAATAGATAATGCTGGAAGCCAGCACTTATCACTATGTACGCAGCAGAGTATGTTGAGCTGTGGTAAAGGTTCCTCAATGCTCTGACAATAGCAATAATAAAGAAAAATTCAATTAGAGAACACACAAAAGCTATTCAAAAGCAACTTGCAGTTCTTGACAAAACACAAATTGAGAGACTAATGTTTAATCAGAAGTACAACTGGGTGGTTAGTGAAAGGCAGCCTTAGAAGAGGAAGCAATGCACGCTTCATAAGTGGCCTGTGCAGCTGTTTTCTAGACAGACAAGGACTCCTTAGGATCAAGATTCCTGGTGCTGTTACTGAGTCTGGAGAGCATTATTTCTAGGAGTCTCCAGCACCACAGCCAAGCACACCTCACCTAAAAGATTTCCCTGAGATTTTGTCATAAAATTGAGAAAATCTTCTATTCTGACTGTTTCTGAAATATCTTTACATAAATACATTAGTTGTTCTGTGAAAATAAGAATGGAAATAGTGAAAGAAGAGAGAATTTACCTGCCTCAGTTGCAATACAAAGTTTTGGGCAACCTTGGGGGTTGTGAAGAGCAAAGGGTAGAAGTCCAAGCAGGAAGGTGGGTCTGCCTGGCAGCCCTGCTTTTAGAACACAGGGACCATCCCTATTCTCTCACCATTAGAGAAATAACTATGGAATGTGGCATTCCTGCCTAGACTGCCTACATTTCCAAAATTATCTGCAGGCAAAAAGAAACACTGACCAGGAGATATGTAATTTGAAAAAGTTATAAGCATTTGAAAATAGTGTTAAGAAACTTACCTAAGCAGCTGTGGTCACTGCTAGCTCTGCTCTCTGTAATTTGCTTCTCTATTTCTTGCTTTCATTGAAACAGCTCTTCTTCTTGACATTAATCTGGTATAAATGCACATACTGTATTAAAATCAGGGTCAGCATTTTAGGTTAAAATCCTTCATATTTGCTTCCTACATTATTATTACTTCTCTAGTCAGTAAATTGGATTCATTTTTATAGCAGAGCAGCCTTTTGTTGCTGTGCTTTTCAGTGGGACACAGAACAGCACAGTCACTTTCTAAGGTTAAATTCTCTGTGCATCTTCCTAGAGAGCTCCTGCTCCCCCCAGCAGCAGTCTTGGATATGGAAGAGGGAGGAAATATTCAGAGGCAGTGGGGGAAAGAGCAGGGAAACCATGCTTATAGTTCTTGCTCCTTCTTAAAATCTAGATGGAAAAAAGCAAAGCAGATTAGTCACAAGGAGATGGTTTGTGCTGTTGTTATGACAACAAAATGTAAAGGGCAGATGTTAAGCTTTGAAGCACTTCTAGGAACCAAATTGCAGATGTAAGAGTCTGCATGACCTTGGCCCATGGACAATTACATCCTAGTTTTCAGCAGGAACGTTTCTACGTGAAGCATAGCTGTCCCTGATGTAAGGCCCCATGCGATACACGGGTGGATTTAGTGCACAGACTCTCATGGAAGACAGGCACTGTCCACATTCCTGACTCACATGCCAAAATCCTGGGCTGGGGAAGAGCAGTGTAGCCAGGGAGCCAAGGGCAGAGGAGCCAAGAGGCAGAGGAGCCAAGGGCTCAGAGGAGCCTGGGTGGGAATCAGAGATGTGCACTGTGCCCCAGTGTCCCACTGCTCCATTTAGGAATGATGCTGGTGGGCAACCGGCCTGTTCAGCTCTGGGGTGTCCTTCCCCACACACACTCCAAGCTGGAAACCTGGAACACTCCCCAGGTGCTTTCTAGACAAGAAGTAGCTCTGTGGAATGCTGCCTGGCCCAAGTGTCTGTTCAGATGAGCCCTCAGGAGGAGCCACTGTGTGTGCTGTGCTCTGTGACAGGTGCAGGACAACCCCATCAGGACAAAAGCAGAAATTCCCAGAATCATCTTACTCATAACTGAAGCCCTTATTTATGCTCTAGTCTCAAGATAACTTCTGAAAGTAATCCCTTCTCATTAATGGCAACATGCATCTGTGTCACTTCTCTATTTATGGTATTCAGGGTGAAATCTGGTTACATAAATTTTCCTTTATAAAAGTGAAATAACAGATTTCAGGAATAAGAAGGGCTGCTCTGCTCATTTACCATTGAAGCCTGAGTTAATGAGTATACTGTGTGCTCTGGGGAACAATTTGCTGTAAAATATGTATATTCATGAAATGCATTTAATTCTCACAGCAGATTCTCCAGTATTGGTGAACTTTACCAACTCCCCAGCCCTGCTAGAGCCTAAGATGAGGGGAGGGAGAGTAATGGGATTGTGCCTGAATGAGCAGGTCTGTGTGCACACACACCATTAACACTTGGGGTCTGTTTACAAAGGGAGAGGTCAGGCAGAAGCATGAGATCTGTGGATTCACACCAACCAGTTATATAAAAACAAGCTTTTGGAAGTTACAGTAAGTAGTGGGGGAATAGTTATTTAGTTAAATTACTTTATCCTACATGGCTCAGGCTGTCTTTTTGGAAAGGTCTGGAATAGCTTCTACAAGTATCTTCTATCATCTAAAACAACATATATTAAGGCACTTTTTTCCATGTAAAATTCACAGTTTCTATGTAGTACAAACAAATACATCTTTATGTGATGCTGCTTAAAACAGGAACACAGCAGTGCATTCCTGAGTCTGTGTCATGTTCCTGGTTATACTGCCCAGTTGGTTTCCATCTGTGATGGGCACTGAACACCCCTGTGCTTCTTCAGATAGAACTAAGTGAATATAAGGGTTCCTTAATTCAAGTGACTGTTTAGAAAAGCCTCTGTAACAGAAAGGAACATGCTTGAGGAATCCTAAGATTATTTATTTCAGTACATCAAAGAAAGTGGACAAAATTTAGATCCGAAACAGGACATTCCAGTTGGTGCTTGACAAACAATTCTAATAAGCCCTGTGCTGAGAAACAGTTGCAAAGAGTGGAAACAGCCATTGATGTTAAGTTGCAGTTTCCTGTTAAAGCTTACAAAAGGGTGAGAATGGAACAAAATAGAGAAAGTTCCTAATAAACCACGGAAGATCCATTTCAAAATGTTATGTACACGTATTTAGCACTCATGTAGCCTGCCAGATCAAGAACTCAACATGTGGGACATAAAGTAGGACATGTGTTTTGAACCAGCGTGTCCTGCTGTCTAACACAGTTCAGATTGTATTAGACTGCTCCCAGTGAGTTTTTCAGTACAACCATTAAAGCTGTTTACAGAAAGTTTTGGCGTGCAAATGGGAAACCCCACACAGAAGTCTGTTTGCTAAAGCAGCTAGGTGTCTGCTCCTAGCAACAGCAGCCTGGTGGCTGCACGTCAGCTAATAAAGGTTTTTAAAAATGATTGGTACAAGACTGAAAAAGGTTACCTTTTACAAGTAAAATACTTCAGGGTTTCTAGTTATTATTTAAAGAATGCAACTCTAAAAGTTTATAAATGTTTCAGTTTATTTTTGTCGAATGAAAAGGAGTTAACCTGCAGACAGGAGTAAAAATATAAGCAAACTAAATAACCTCTTGTGGGCTTTGTTCATTCTGAAGTATTAAGAGCCCAGTTGCAGTTGAACATCTGCCTGAGAGATTAGTTAATAATACTCAGGTCTTTGTGCCCAGAGGAGGAGGGGGATATGGGGATCAGTTCTCTCTGTCCTCTGATGTTTTACCCTTTTTCATAGGGAACATGGCATTTTTATTTACTTTCAAATACATCTCATTTAAAAAAGAAGTTATTTATTCTCAAATAAATATCAAATAAGAAGCATCACTACATTATTCGCCCCTCCCTGGACAGTTCTACTGTCTGATGATGATTTCTACAGGAATGTATTTTCTGTAGCTTTAACTCACCCTACCTGCTCAGAAATCTGCTGTTTTTGTAGATTATTCCTTGAGCGGTTTTAGTGACTGCTGGGAGGGACTCAGCAGTGGAATTTGAGGGGTGGAGAAAAAGACCTCTCTCTTCACAGCTCTCTTGCTGTGCTTTTACAGCTTTGCCTATTGCAATTTAGTTGCACATGCCCTAAAAATATTATGATCATCTGGAAGTTATGCATCATATGCTATGAGAAAACTACAAGGATACAAAGCTGTGTATTAAGACTTCCCACACATCATGGGAGTTTTCTAAAACAACAAGGTTGCCTTCTCTCATATATTTTGAGAGGGGGAAGGAGAAATCTAAAAATAAAAGTATAACAAGAGCAGTCTAAATAAATGGTACCACAGGTACTTCCTCTTAAAGACCTAGATAAAACAGAGACATCTTTCTAGTAGAAGAAGACTTTTTAGTAAGAATACTGCCTGTTTAAGTACAAGCTTTCAAAAAACTCCCAAGCACTTAACCTTTATCAGGCTAACACAAGGACCGACTCTTTCTTTGTATTCTGCTGTCGTCTTCATTAGACTTTCTGCCTGGATGCATAAAGGTAGAAAATAAATCAAGGTGAAGTGTTATTTGTCATATTTGAAGGTGAAAACGGGAAATATGTATGTACAGCTATGCCTTCCCACCCACACATTCGAGATACACAGCTAAACCAAATGTTTCTTTCTTTCAAAAAAAATAAAATTATAGACAAAAGGGGTTTTTCTCCCTGTTTTTGATTTTATGAAAGATGAGATATTTGCTGATCCAGAAAGATGCTGAGTATCAGACTTAGTAAAAGAATCATATCACAAGTGAGCAACAGGGAAGGAAATGTATTTTTGCTTGACTTTGTCTTGGTGTTTCCTATCTCTCCTCCCTTCCATCAGCTTCTTTAAATATTGATTCAATATGAACAAACATTTCAATGTACTAAATAACCCTTCCACGCCTCCAAGTAAAGCACCTATTGTATACAAATAAAAAGCTCAAGAAGGGCTTTTTCTAGCAGAAATGAGAAGAAATACAGCTGATGGTTTTGAGAGTTAAAAAACAGAAAGAAAAAGAAAAAGGAGAAAACAAGAGAAAACCTGACCAAATTCTGAAGCAATTTTCAGAATTGGAAAGCACCAAAACCTACTCAAGTCCTTTTTTAGGTCACCTTGAAAACACAGAGATAATCAGGCAAACCCCTGACTGACTTTCTAAAGGTTTCATAGCACATCCTTCTACATTACAAGTCGAGACCAACTAACACCTAATCCCCTGGTTTAACCACTGAAAACAGAGCCAGTTGCTCACACAGTGCACATCCAGGATTCTCTGATAGGTGTGTCCAGAGCCCTTTGACACATGAAAAGCAGTCAGTGTTAGTGCGGCTGTGTGATCCACTTTTGTGATGGAGACGCCCGCAGGAAAATCAGCTAAAATGTTGAAACTTTAAAAATGGGAAGAAAAGAAGAGTAAGAGGATGACTCTGGTCTAGATTTCTGCATTTCTGCCAGAGTAAGTAGTAAATTCCAGCTACTAAAACCAACAATTGTTTGGTGTTCTTTTTGAAAGCACGTGTAGTTTAAAATGTCATAATATATAGTTTAAAGTTTCTCCAGGACCTTGCAGCTTACAGAATCAAACCTTGCATTTCCCCAGCCACTGTTTCACGCACCTTTAACATACTCCAAAAAGTTCAAGCCGTTTTAAAATTTGGCTAAAGGGCATAAACTCTGCATGCTGTAACGTACAAACTGTTTTTGCAGAAATGCCTCTTTGTTTTTCTCCATGATCTAGTAAGATACTGTTACAACAGATGTCCCTGGAGTGGAAAGAGTGCATGCTGGGTGGCAGTAGGAAGGTTTTCTCCAAGGAAATGTCATCAGCATTCGCAGAAAATTGTCACCTGTTCAGAATGAAAGTTCAAGTTCCCCCTGTTTGCTTGGATTTAGCATCATGCTGGTAGTTCTTGAGAAGAATCCAGTCCAAATAAGATAATTTGTTGTTTGCTGTCACTTGTGGCACAGAAAGACCTCATTGGAAGAGAAGAGAGGAGAAAGAAAACTTCTAAGAACAACAAAATTACAGTAATATTAGCCAATATTTTGATTTGAAAGAAGAAAAGTGAAGCTTCAATTTCTCTGTGTTGGTATTTGTCAAAAGACAAATATAAATTTTCTCCTTACATGTTTAAACTAATTAATTTTGCATATCTAAAGAATCCACACTCTTCTTCCTCTTCTGGCTGCTAGTGTTCATGTCACTCTAAGTTAGGATTCCCCCATCTCAAGCCATTTTTAGTTAAAATTCCTTAATTTTCGGACTTATACAACTCTTTTGCTGATAGGAGATAATTTTCAATTAGTCATTCAGAAATCAAGGTCATGTTGGGCAATTTCTGCCCTCAGCCAAAGAGAAAATGGAAGTGCAGAGCAACAAGAGCTGGCAGTAGGTGAATAATAGGGGAATACCAAGCAATGCATTCCAAAGTGTAATTACAGCTGAGCTGAGAAGTATAAAAGACAGACAGAAATTTTTTAGTGTTATTATTTTTCCAGAGTCAAAAACATGGCTATTGTGAATTTTAGTGGCTATTGTTATTCAATAAGTTGCAATTCTTGAGATATTTAGTGTTGCAATTCATTTATCAATTTATTACTGATGTGTTGCAATCCATCTGCTCCCTTACTGCAAAAGGGGCTGCTCCAGGAGCACAGGTGGCAGCTCTCTGTTGACCTTCTTGGCATCTACTCAAACTGAATCAAGTTGAAGAAGCACCAGCCTGGCATAAATACGGGAATCACTACAGACCCAGCTTGTTTCTACAGATTTATGAGTTAGAGAAAGAAAGAAAGGGGGGTGGGGAAGTGAATTTCCACTGCATCTCTTGATTCAGATGGTTTTCTCTTAATGAAACAAAGAAAAGGAGAGAAAGAAAGAGTTTTTGAAAGTTTTGCATATGAATCGTGTCTAGAAACGCTAGGGAAGTCCCTAATAACTGGCATCCTTTGTGGGGAATCTTAACACATCCCACTGTCAGAATTTCTTTTTAAGAGCCTCTTCTACACAAATATATTTTTCCAGCTCCAAGTGAGGATATTTACTTCTTCTTGACTTGGTTAAATAGCGCTTCTTTTGACCCCTTCAAACCCTTGCAGTGCTGGAATTCTGTTGGGCAGTGATAAGCCGAGACTAAGCTAAGCCTCAAAAGTAAGGGGGCCCTGAGCCTTTGTAGCTTCAAGGACCAATGTATGGCATGGCCACTTACTGGCCATATAGGGTGAAGGTGAAACCCTGTTTTACTACCACAAAGAAGTAACAGGCACAAGCAGAAATTAACAGAGGAATTATTATGCCCATCAGCGGACTTGCACCAGTGGCAGATTTCTCCCCACAGCTTTCATCCCAAGCCTCATTAGTAACAGGACTTTCCCCCTCCTCTAATCAAGGTACAAATGGATGAGATAGGCTTAGCAAAAGCAGCTAAAACAAGGCANACTCCACATGTGCTTGTCCTTAACAATAAACTGATCCTTTGCTGAGCAGTTTCAGTCCACCAAGGAGCAGAAAACCCAGTCAGCAAAAAAAAGCATGAGTCATTTCCACCCCAGTTAGCGACCTGGATTGGCTCCCTAAGGAGTCAGGCACTGGGCTGGAGCACAGCCAGGAGCACAACCACCCTTTGCAGCAGTAAATTTGCCCTGGCTGTTGGACCTCAGTTCCACATCACACCCCACTCAATCCTTTGCAGGAAGATCACAGCCATTTCCCACATTTCTGTATTCCCTTTCCACAGTTACATCCTGACACTACAGAGAGAGAGATTGGGAATATGCCCAGTAAAGGGGACTGTGAATATATTACTGGACCTGAAGTGCAGTGGTGTTGAAGGAAGCATGCAGCAACACTGTAGTTACTGTCCTCACAGCCATGAAGCTGTCAGGGAGAAATGTGTAGTGACAGATCTTTGGCACTGTTATTTGACATGGAAATCAGCAGTGTATCCTTAATCAAGTCTCCTCTCACTGCCCAGGAAGGAGCAGGCAGGGAGGGAGTGCTTGGTGTTTCATCTGAGGCACAGTGTGTCCTGGGGTATTATTACTCACCACTTCTTGTTTACAGAGAAGCTCCTAAAACCAGTCAGGTTCATAACTCCCGTTCCTCAGGGTAATTGATACAGATGGTTGCTGGACTAAAGTACCATCCTGAACTGATTTTAAGGAGATCAAAGGAGGCACAGCACTGGGGCTACTCTGGGTGTGCACTGGTTGCACTGTGGGGCATCTACTTTTCCTATCTTGAAAAGACTTCAGAAACCATAGAAACAAAGTTTTGTTTCATTGCTAACAATGCCAGGACAGTCAAAGCTTCCTTGGAAGGGAACATTTGGTACCTTGGTTATTTAGTTTTAAGAGCCCTGTATCTTTCACCTTAGTCCATACCTGGAACCACAGTACACATGGTATTTAATACCAAGCAGCTCGAACCAAGTTGCCATAATCAAAACTACCATTTTTAATATGGTATTTCTTTACTTTGCAATGGAAGTCAAAACATATTTCAGATTACACATCTCATGCAAGAGCTCACAGGAAATATTCAGTGAAAAGCATTAGAAAGGTATGTTTAATGCAATGGTACTTGTTGCATACAGAAGCAAATGTGCTCACATTTCTGTCAAATGTATTCACACCCTTGTGTCTAACATAACAATTGGTATGAGATATCAAAGGAAGATATGGCATCAATTAAAGTATGTATAAACTTACTGTACCACCTTCAGAGACAGAATAAAAGAGGTTCTGAGCGACAGGGAGATATGATGAAAATAAAGACTAATGATAAAGAGGAGAAAATAGAGTAAGTCCAGAACTGGAAATTACACAGGAAAAGAAATTAAATAGATTAACTCTGATAAATGGACAAACACTATGAGCACTGAATGAAGGGTATCTGAATGAATGATACTGAATGAAAGGCATGAAGGATACTGAGAAACACTCAATGAATACATCACAATAAAGGAGGATACTTGAAAGTCCTGGATCATTCCAATTTTATAAATACAGCATAAACCAATATTAGTTCAATTTGTGCCCAGTCCTCAGTCACGCATCAGCGATTCAGCACTTTATTTATGGTGCTGTAAAAATACAGATTTTTTGGTTCTTTGGCTTGGGACAAAAGTCACTTATTCCTTCATCTCAGGCACATTATTTTTTGAAAGAGAAAAATTGTTCATAGACATTAAAATTTAAGTCTTCTGCTTTATGCTGAGGAAGCTTTCCTGTTTGCATCATTACCATATTGATATGCTTACAAACTTTTTTGTTAGCAGAAGTGCTACATGCTAAGCAGCAACATCCTATTGAAAATCGAAGACGTGATAAAATCGTGCCCAGAAGAGGCTGACAGGAAAGCCCTTTCAAAACAGCTGTGTTAGCAGGGGAGCAGTTTGATCTTCAAATGATACACATTCAGAATTGTATCTTTGTAATCTCTGTGGAGCATTGTTAAGAATATTTTATGATGGTAGCACTAACTGATGCTGCCCTGAAAGGCTGAACCAGCACATGAAAAGGGGAGTCTTTTCCACCCACACCAATCTGTACCTCATAGACACTCATACATCATGTTGCTTGTTATTCCCAGAGGGACATCCTGAATTCTGGAAAATTTTTAAGTTGTATTTACTTGTGCTTGCAGGGCAAATATCATGGTAATCCCATGCATATAGCAGTGATCATCTCAAACTGCTTAAGAGAAGAAAGAAGAATATTGGCTGCAGCAAGCATGCCTGTACAGGTAATGAATTACATTTCATTAATCTGCTCCATGTTAATCTGCCCACATGCTTTTCAGACCAAATCCTGTCCCCTCATTCCACTGAAGTGATTTGTGTGCACTAGGGGTTGCCAAATGTTGCCCTTTAAACTCACATTTGAACTTCATTAGTGGCTTTTCTGCTCGAAACATTGCTATGAGGGACTTCCATGTCACAACTAATCTTCAAAGACTTTAATCTGTAGGAAAGGTTTTAAAGAGATTATTCTTTGCAAAACAGATGTGTGTATTTTAAATTATGCAATGCATTAATTCATATTAACTATGGAATGCAAAAGACATTCCATCCAATACTTTATAGAGTTATTGATGATTTCTATGTTGTTTGGAGAAAAAATAATTTAAATTACATATGAAACTTATTTTGGGGAAATTGTTACATGATTAAAAACCAGAGAGAATTTTTAAGACAAACGTGTTCTTGCCAATCACTTATGAATGCAATACATATTCCTATATGTGTCTTGTATCATGGATCTTTTTTAAAAAATCTAATAATCTATATTTCATTTAATAGGTGTTTAATGTCTGCAGTATACCCACACCTTTTCATCTCTTGGATTTCAAAGTTAAAGCTGCATGTTTTTCAAATGTGTAGAACTAAACTTGTCTGTGTGTTTACAGCAGTCTCCTGATGGTTGAACACTGGCTTCAGAATTCCCTCTCTGTGCTGGAACCTGCAGTACAGTTTCTATCCCCTATTATTATTATTATTATTATTGTTATTGTTATTATTATTATTATTACTTGCCCACCAATTATCTGTTCCATGTGTTCCAGGGGCCCTTGGAAAAGTCTCTACAGAACCCTGTGGTTTCAGAACGTCAGAGAAATGTAGAACACAAAGTGTCAGCGATCAAGAACAGCGCTCAGGTACGTTTTTTTGTCCTGTGTGCTGTCTCTGCCCACATGATTTTCATACAGACACACCTGAACTATCTTTAAGCTGGGTACACAACGACTCCTGCCAACAGACACACCATCCATTTTCCATTATTCCAAGGACATCTGCCCAGACTAACAACTCAAGACACACCTGGATCCTCAGGTGTTAGCAGCTGTCTGGGATCAGTGGGAGAGCTCCCTATTTTAAAGCTGTCACGCTCATCCCTGTGTGAGTTGCAGGCAGACCACTGAGTGCAGAAAGAGCATACCTACAGTCTCTAAAAAGATGAGAGGTTCAGAAAATGTATTTTTGCAACTTCACCCCCTCTAGCTGGGACAGCAGTAGCTTAATCTTCACGACTTCTGAGTCACGTACCGAGACATCTGTCGAGCCGAAGGCTACGTGACATAATTATGTGGTTTGGAGTCATGGGGGACAAGAACACTGGGAGCTGATGGTAACCACTCTCCAGGTGTTTCTCATGCCATTGCAGGGCAGAGCTGGGCTGAGTCAAACCTGTAGCTATGTCCCAGAGACCTTGAAAGCTCAGAGAATACCTGCCCATTCAGTTCAAGGCAGGATAAGGATTCAGAGTACCCACGGCTTTTCTGCTATCGCAGCCCCACTTTCAGCTTTGCAGCAGTCTCAATGTAGAAACTGTATTTGAAATACCTGTTCATTTGTTGTTCAGGAGTAACACTTCTGGTATACTGGAAAGAGATCCTAGCAGGATTCTCTCATCAGTGTCTCCTTTCACAGAGAAGAAGGGTTAGAAAGATCAAACTCTTAGAAGGATAAAGTAGCTTCAGAAGAATGTAATACTAGGTCTGTATCTACCCATAAAGTTGTAAGATAAGAGGTGCAGAGCAGACAAAGCAGCAGCCTGTCATGCTGCTCCTCCTGCCTGTGTGGGGAAGCACAGCCACCCCAGAAGGACCAGTGAAAATGGGAACATTTTCTAGATAGCAGGGTTGTTTTTTCTTCAGTAGGTAATTAAGTTGAACGCAGAAATTAGCCAGCTCCTCAGGCATGTAATTTCATACTTTACACATATAATTTAAAACTTAAGTCTCCAAAATAAAGAGTAAACCAAAATGGTTAATTGTGTGTGGGCTCATTTAGCAAACAAGTTTCTGTATTTTCACAGCCTCTTAATGTGCACATCTTAGGAAACTAAAAAGGATTGTTTATGAGTTGTTGGCAAAATCAAGGCTTCCTATAAATAGCACAGAAATAGACCTTTGAAGTACAACAGATAATTTCCTACAGTTTTAATTTCCTTCTTTTAATGGAGTTTGTTGAATTGTCATTGATTGGTTACTAGGAAATATCTTTAATGTTTTTTTACAGCACATATGAAAAGAAAGCTGCAAAATGCCAAAGCAGTAAAAATGTTTCATTTCTTTATCCAAATTCTTAAGACATTCTGTAAATAAATTCTGTGAGCTCTACTCCTGTGTCTGACTCCACCTTTTTTGGCTTTGCACTCCCCAGTTCAATTTCCATTTAAGTAAATGTAAAATTATCCCTTTGCCCTGCTTTAAAGTTTCAAGAAGAAAGTAGCATTATCGGCATAACAATTTCAGTTTAGCTCAGGCTAACACAATCATTCCTATTTTCCTCTATGTCATTGCACTAGTAAACAAGAAGAGATAAAGCTGAATCAACCACTGTCAACTGCAGGACAGAGGATAATACTTGACTTTCTAAACAAGTTAAATAAATCTGTAGCTATAAATGCGTATTTACTATTCAATCATACTTTTAAAAGTTTTCAAGATAGTAAACAAGGTTTTCCAGAACTGTTCAGTGTTCAGGGGTTTTCAAATGGTAAGAAAAGAAAGTACTACATTATGCATTTGTTCATTTCTTTCCTGGGAAAGATGACTGACCAAGACGTGAAATACTTGGAAGACTTGCAAGAGGAATTTGACTTCAGGTATAAAACAATACAGAGCTTAGGTAAGAGTTTTTATACTAATTTTTAGATTTCCTAGGAAATGGCTGATTCTGCAGATAGACTCCAGCATCAGGGGGTTTTGTGCATTACTTAAATAATATATGTAAACATAAAAATGGATCTTTGGTTTATATAAAGTTATAGTCCTGGAATATGACGACTTCTTTGGGGTTAAGAGAGTAAAGAGGATCATATTAAGAAAGTATAGTTATTTCCTATGGATAAGCTGCCTAATGGCATATAAAGTAGTACATTTCTTAATTTAAAGAACCTACTTTTCAATATCCTCACCTTTTACATGACCCTTCTTTGGGAGAATGTAGAAGAGACTCTTACTTCCCAGAGTCATGCAAAACTGATTTTTCTCGCCTCTAACTTGGCTTTCTGTTCTTTTTTGACCACAGTGGTGATAACCAGCTGGTAAGCACTCTGAATGCATGTTTGACCAGCCTGTGATGGCTGAGATCTGCATGTGGAACAGTCCTTGCATGATCTCTTTCAGAAAAGAAACTGGGGTCTGCTTGTGTCTGCTCAGATATCTTTATGTCATCTTTCTTTGAACATGCAAAGATACTGGGCTTGAAACATCCAAGTCCTTAAGCACATTAATCCTGAAGGCTGGATATGACCCAGCAATCAGAAGAGTTGCCACAGTTTAAGGAGTTGCTGGTCATCAGGCCAATCATAATTACTGACCACACAGATACATGAAAGCTGCCCCACTTGCAAAATAAAACATGCTGACAATAAATTACTTTCAGGGTTTAAAATTTCACTGCTCTGCTCCAGCACAGCCAGCTTACAGTGTGGGAGCAATTGCTGTGGCTGAGCTGGTGCTGGTTACTTGTCTGCCTCTACTGAAACATCTACCCTAACTCAGTAGGAAGGCATCAATCCAGAGCTTAGCAGGCACACAGTTGGCACCAATTTCTTTTATGAATGTATCATGAAAGATGCAAAAGGTTGGGGAAAGAGAGGGTGGGAAAAGCTGCATGTGAAAGAGCATGGATGAGCCTGGGGACTCTTGAAACTAGTTCACAATCCAGAGAAGGACAAATGTTAGAGAGAGGGGGAAATGCCCAGTGATCAGTGCTCCTGGCTGCTGAAATTTCCCTGGTGGTGAACACTTTACCTCTGTTTCAAATGCCTCTCAGCCAGACATTGTAATTCACATTGAGTCCAAAGAGCTTTAGCCTAACTGCTGACGCCACGAGTGTGTTTGTGTGTACAGCTCAATCACTGATCCAAGCCAGACGTATCTAATACACAGGAGTATGCACAGGGATGAGAAATTTAGAGAACTCATCTGTATGTTTCCTGCCTTTTCCTGCCCCACACACACATCTACAGACAGGATCCATAAAATCCTATGCCAAACTTTTAATAAAGCCAGCCCTTTCAAATAAAATATGCTGTTACATAATCTACTGATGTCCACAGTTTATTTTTTTTCATTAGTTCACACTGCAGTTTTTTTTCCTCTTCTCCCCTTACAAACAGGCACATGCACCCACACATGTATTTATACTGATTTTTTTTTGTCCCCTGCAGAGCAGAATGACAAAAACAGCGCCCTCATTAAACAGGAAATGTTGGCGTTGCAGGCGATGCTCAATACTTTAGACTACAAGAGAAAGGTTAGTGACAATGTTTTGTCATTTGTGGTAAATCTGCTTTCTCCCCTTATTCCCACACCAAATACTCAAATGCGTATGAGTGCCTTTCTAAATTTTCATCTCAGAAGAAGAGACGCATTTCACAGGAGTTAAAAATTTGCAAAACGTTTGGGTGGGTCTGGGTGATTTTAACTAGAAGTTAAGAAATTGGCAATCAAGTAACAGCTAAGTTAAGGATATGGTTCTGCACATTTAAGAGTGAAGCAAATTGTTTGAGTCCATGAGAGTGGGGTTATGATTAAATCAAGCAAACGAAAAAACAATGCATTTTATATGATGCAAAACAAAAGCTTTTTTAAGTTGACAGAGCTTGCAAGTATCAAAATCTTGGAGATATGCCCACAAAGAAGGCAACACTCTTCCCTCCTACCCTCCCAAAAAAAAAAAAAATTACTGAAGAAGAGTTCATAGAGATTCAGAATTAATGTACAATGGGTGATGAATCCTGTCACTGAAGCAATAGGAACTAAACATGGTTACTTTCAGAAAAATTGAAAGAAACGTAATAAGCGCTTCATGATAGTTGGTGAACTTCGCAGCTGCTGCCTGTGGTCAGTTAGTGACACCTTTCCTATTTTCCAGGAAGTGCTCAGTAAAATAGGGCGTGTGATCCATGAGATCGATATGCTGATGAGCAACATGCTGACCGAGGAGCTGCTGGACTGGAAGAGGCGGCAGCAGATCGCCTGCATCGGGGGGCCCCTCCACGGGGGGCTCGATCAGCTCCAGAACTGGTAAACCTGCCCTGACCTCGGGCTTCCACTGAAAACCACAGGAAGTCTGCTGCACTAGAAATGATCATTCCTTTAGATCAGCTGCAACAGCAGCAAATTCACCAGCAGCTAAGAAAGTGAATAACTAAAAGGTGCTAGCTAAAAGCGACATTCTCTGTTCAGAACTACCACTAGCCTGACTCGTGGCAGTCACTTATTTTTGGGTTTGTATCTTCCAGATACATGAGACATACTCTCTTGGGAGTTTTGCTTGAGTAAGAATGGTGCTGAATTTGTCATTGAAGGCAGTGGGAGTTGTGTCTAGGCAGGAGCTGGGTAGAGGCTTTATGCTTTGACTCACTCCTCCAGAATTCACACTGTGCAGGGATTGAATGACACTAGTCTCTGTGGTGGCAACTCTGAAGTGATTGCAAATAAAAAGAAAATAGCATTATATTTAAAAGACAGCATACCCAGACAATATCAACACAACGTCACGGTCATTACTCTCCCATCTAAACTCTCACATGGAAAAGGTGAAGTATAAAGTAAGAATTAAAAAGGAAGGAAAATTACCAAGAAAATTTTAGGACTGAAAAGAAAAAGTGGTTTTTTCCTTTTTTTTTTCCTGTGTAGGTTTCTTTTTTTTTTCACTGAAGTACTTTTTTTCCAATGAAGATGCTAAAAATAGCTTTAAAATGTCATTTTATACACACATACCCTATTGAACTGTTAGCAAGTGTCTTTGGATTTCTTTTTCTTTGCTGCTTTTACACTTCTTCAGTCTTGTTAACTTGCTCATTCTATATAAATATTATCCTTTTAAAGAGTACATTTTGCAAAACTCCTGAGCTGTAGGAAATAATTAATGTTGGCACAAGTGCCCTACATGTACAACATCAGGACCATGTATATATTTCTTCCAAATTGTCACAGACAGTGTTGTGTTGTTGTGAAAATATTTATCTTTGAAGATAAAGCAGGTGATTTGCCCAATGTATTTATTTACTCCTGTAAACAAAAGATCAATGGATGTGAGTTTGGGCAAAGCTGGAAAGCACCATTCAATACTGGTTGATTTTCCCCAAGCAACAACTTCAGTAGCTCTTGTGTTCTAAGAAACGGTTTACAAGAAAGATTGCAAACTAATCCTTTGTCTTGCTGTAGCTTTACGCTGCTGGCAGAGAGTCTCTTTCAAGTCAGAAGGCAGCTAGAAAAGCTGGATGAACTCTTGACCAGGCTGACTTATGATGGGGACCCTATTCCTGTGCAAAGACCTCAGCTGCTGGAAAAAGTCAACTTTCTGCTCTACAACCTTTTCCGGAAGTGCGTAAGCCACTGCCAAAGTACACAACTTTACCTCAACTGGTACAACAATGAGAACACACTGTTAAGAAAAAGGAAAAAGGTTTGCATGTCTGAAGATTTTAAGAACCAGGTTCCTAATATAAGAAGTATGTACAGCTGTCATCAAAATTCATAGAAACTGAAGGTTCTAGGCAGCTTCTCGTGGGTAGCATTTAAGCATTTGTCATCAAGTTCTGACTCTCAAATGAATGCCAGAAATCCCCTTATTCTAGGAGGAGTTATGTACGTTCTGCTGAGAAAAGTTGTGAGGTTTTGTGTTTGTGATTTTGCATTTTTTAAGTAAATGTTCCTTCTCTTTCCTCTGTCCCCCCGAAGCTATGCTTCCTGCTGCCCTCCCAACTCACTCTTCTATTAGTAGATAAAATATTAGCATCATTTCTCTTGCCTTTTGTCAGCCTATACTAGAAATATACCACAAGTGAGTCTCTGAAAGCAAAGTGGGCTCAATTGTTTTATATATATACACACATATATATACATATATATAGAGAGAGTTTAATTTAATTGGAGCCATGCTCGTGTATTTTCATATTCTGTTTTATGGCTCTGATAAAATTTTGGAAGACCAAGACTTTTATCATCATTGTATTTTAGAACTATAGAATTTGGTGTGATTTTCAATGTCTTCTAAATACCTGCTTCATATAGGAACAATTTAAGGGAAAGTTAGACCACTGGGTCATTTTGAGAACTGAGAATTGGAATGCATAGCTCCCACTTCAGCATCTGGAGAGAAATAAGTCTTTAAGAGATACCAGCCCCTTTCCATTCCACCCCCCCATCCCCCCCCAAAAAAAACCCCAAACCCATATGTTTGTTAATTCATATTCCTAAAAATCTATTTGTTTCACTTCTTCTCACACAGCTCCTTCGTGGTGGAAAGGCAGCCCTGCATGCCAACACACCCCCAGAGGCCAATGGTTCTCAAAACTTTAATACAGTTCACTGTTAAATTAAGGTAAGGAAAAAAAATCTGCTATAAATTCCTTCATTCGTGTCCAGTTTTTTATCCTAGGAGAATCTAGAAAGCAAAGCAGACAACTTGCATTAGGGATCCATTCAACTGCAGGGAAATTTTCTGGAATGGGGATATAAAGTCCACAGAATCTGTCACGAAGAACAGTTGGCAGTAAGGAATAAAACATGAGGAAGAAAGGCACCTTGTGGCTAAAGGCAGCACCTTCAGGGCTCTGTATGTATGAATTCTTGTTTTAATTACTTTATAAACTGAGTAAATAATGATCCTTATCATACAAGCCAAAATCAGAATACTCAGAGCCACTTCTGCACAGAGGAAAGAGAAACTGCTGCATTTTGGGGGTCTCGGGTGAATCACAGACAAATTATTTCTCTCCCAGAAGCTCCTTGCCTGACTTTGTGAAAGAGCAAAGATTGGAGAGGAACTCTCATTTCATTTCCACCTTGCAGCACAAAGTTCATGGAGGGGTGAGGGTGAGACAAGGTACATGAAGGAAAGCACACATACATCTCTGATGCAGTCAGAGATCATACAAATCAATTTCTTAATTAGTACTGCTTTGGTGTCTCTCCAGCCATTCTCTCAAACACATGCTAACTTTTCCACACACTTAGAGGGAGGGCAGGGCACCCACCACTGGAACAGCCCAGCTCCTCTTTCTGAGTATTAAACCCTGTAAATTGTATTATAATCCTAGATGCCTAATCTGTTTTCAGATTATAATAATTTCTGATACTTCAATCTGGAGCAACCAGTCTAGTGTTTTCTGGTGAGACATTTATACTGTTAATATTCACTCTCTTGTTTTCTGTTTTGAAGGTTGCTAATTAAATTGCCAGAGCTGAACTACCAGATCAGAGTGAAAGCAACTATTGACAAGTAAGAAGCTTAAAAGTGAAGATATTCTCTTGCTCCCTACAGAGACAACACAGGTTTTTTCAGCGACTACCCTATCTGATTTTAAAACTGCTTTTAAAAGGAAAATAAAAAAAAATTTAAAACCCCCACCAGTTAAAAGATCAGAGTAACACTTTTTTTATGTGAAAGATTTCTTTTTTTAAAACAAAGCTGCTAAGTCTAATTGATGGTTTCAAATTGGAGGAAAGAAGTCCATTTAAGATTTATCTCAAGACTTAAAAAAATGCATCAGACCGATACAGCAGCATCACACAAAAACTTGAAATCAAACTGTATTGCATTTACAGGATAGTAAGGTTTGAAATATCTCCAAGCTCTCACCATGCACCATCCCCAGCCCTAGGCACCAGCTACCTCCCTCCTTCTGCTTGCTGTGCTTCTGCAAGCCCCTAAAAAACACTTGGACTGCATGGACATAGATGTGAGCCCACAAGAAAGAGGGAAAACACCCAGAGAGAAGGGAGCAAGATAATAATAAGCATCTGATAATAAATAGCAAGATAAAATACACTACCTACATAGTACCAGATGCAAAAGTCTAAGTATGAATTTCAGCTCTTCAGTTTAAAAATTGTAGTTGTAGGGTCAATACAAACCAACTTTAGGCCAGCAAAATCTACCATCTCAGATATGCTTCTCAGTACAAGTTCTGTCTTCCACATTTACTGATTCACAATCCATTTCCTCTCCCCCACCCCTCTTCTCTTTTAGGAATGTTTCAACTGTAAGGTAAGACAATAAAATGTCATATTTATTAAATTTTTCCAATACAATGGTATTTGAGTACATAACTGTCATGTCCCCTGCAGTAACCGTAGATTTGTTCTGTGTGGAACACATGTGAAAGCCATGAACATGGATGAGTCTGCAAATGGAAGCTTGTCAGTAGAATTTCGACATTTGGTAGGTTTGACACTTTTTTACTGTTGTGGGTAGAGAAAGAAGAGATTCTTTAGAAACTCTGGAGGGAGAACTGTATTACTGTCAAGACCACACTCATTTTCTTTCTATTTGTACAAAAAGATTACTCCTAGAACCTCTTTATGCCATTCCATACTTCATCCATTCCATAAAATAAGACTATATATTTTCACAGAAATGACAAAGCAAATCCTAATTACCTCCAGAAAAGGAAAGACTAATCATGCTGAATTAAGAAGCTTCACAGAAACTGAGTTTGGTTAAAAAAAACCCCAAAACACCAAACCAACAGCAACAACAAATAAACCCAAGCAGAAAAACCCAACATACAGAACAAACAAACAAAAAACCTAAACCACACCACAATTTTCTAGGGGAGATAGAATTGAATGCTTGAAATCTATCGGAAATTAATGCCTGTGATAAAGCCTTGTGAGAGACTAGAGCACTGCTCGTGTAACTTCTCTGAGAGCCCAGTGAGCCCTGCTTTCTGACTAACACTCCCTTGCCTGTGGTATTTTTGGGGCTTAACCACAGATGCAGTGCATCAATGTAGCTTTGCAAAAGGAGATTGAGATTAAAGGTTTTCAGCGGGGTTTTTTTTTTTTGTGGGATACACTTGGAAAGCACCCTAATTAATGCTTTGCTACATTAACTTAGTTTCCTAAAAGTTCTCTAAAAATATCAAAATACTCCTCACTGAATAGAATTTTCAAGATGCAGTGTCAGAATCTTCATTAGACTTCATTTGTATATTGTAAATAAAATCTTATTATAACAAAGAACATCCTGGTTATAAATTACGTTCCTTACATGTACTTCTGTCTGTAGTTTCTCTGACACATAAATATTGCTTTGCTTTATACAGCAACCCAAAGAAATGAAAACAAGTGCTGGAAGCAAAGGAAATGAGGTTTGTGCATTTATTTTACATGTTGTTTTTCCTTACTCTCACAAGTATTTCATATTTGATTTTATTTAAATCAAAGAGTTGTTAGATTTTGAAATATACACTAACTACAGAATCCAAATGTTAGTGTAAGTATGAGAACTGTTTGGAACAGTTCTCATACAATTTTTATTTTTTTTTACAATATTTAATTGCATGCCTGAAGTCTGTATATTGAAAAAGTTACAATAGAAGGTAGAGAGTAATAATCCAAATGTGTGCATTCCACTCAAAGGTTACCTTTTTGGTCATTTACATTTTGAAGAAAAAAAAAACCAAACCCAAAAACAAATAAGCTTTTAAAGATTTTTTTTCTTTGTTGAAATAATTGTTTCCTACAGAAATGGTCCTTTAAATATAAGCTGGCCAGGTTCAAAGCTGAAGTCAACGTGTCATTATCTTCGCATCAAAGGGGTTGCTGCCTCAGCCAGGACCAAAAATATGCTAATGTATTTACACTTGTCCCAGCCTGGTCGTAGGTTCCCCTCTCGTGGTGACTCTGTGTATGGCATAACAGCACTAAAACCAGCATGACCGAGGGTAAAGTTGTATTAGCAAGTTAAAAAAAATATATAAAATACTAAAAAAAAAAAATATATATAAATCAAATCACTCATATCACAGCCCAAATAGCTGTAGTTATACAAGCACAAGAGTTATTTGAAGTATTCTTTAAGTACAAAGCAAAAGGTGTGATCAGCATGAAGAATTTGACCAAAACCTAAAGCAGAAGATGCATGTGCCTGTTTCACACACATTTCTGAACAGAACAGCTCACAATCCGATTAGCAAGACTGAAACTCAAGGCTCACCTCCCAGTTACTTTGCTGCTTTCAAAATCACTGACATCACAACAAGCAAATGCAAAAATGTAGGTTAAGAAATGTTGGCACTCCAGTTTTGGCAGCATTTTCCTCCCACTTCTACACATTGTGACTTTAAAACTATATAAAGCTATCATAGGGCTGTGGAGAATTAGGACAGCTGAACTGTGACCTGGTTCACTGCTGATTTCCTCAAACAGAGCCTCTCCTTGGTCAAGTCGGTCTGTGAAAGTGGTTATTAGCAGAACAGGAGTTGGGATTTTCTTTGTTAACAGCAACTATAATGCTTTCAAAACTTGGTTTGTTATAGGACATTCAGTATGCTAAAAGTGTAGTTAAATATAATTGGCCTCATTAAAAAAAAGTAGAAGTTCTCTATTTTAGATTTGTCCTTTCATGTAGATGTACCATTTTGCCTAGATGATTTTTCCATGAGAAAGATTTGCTTCTGCAAAATCATAATGGGGGGAAGAAGCATTGTTTCTCCAACCCTTTTCAACTTTGTACCAGCAATACAGGTTGAGCTGGATTGATTCAACCTATATTAAAACATTTGAGCTCATTTGATGGGTGAGTATTTCACGTAAAAGCCTTCAGGTCTAAGCTGGATTTTCCCTTTGCAAGGCAGATTTATTATTCAGATGGCTAAGGATCTCCTGTGGTCCCAGTTCCTCATTTATTCAATACCTTTTGTTGCAGTGGCCTGTACATGTCCTGGAGGAGGTGCTACATGGCAAAGATAAGGCCACAAGGTCCTCTGCCAAGAAATACTTTTCTTTTACATTGTCTGAAAGCAGATATTTCAGTCAGGGAAAGTGTTTTGATTTGCTATTTTTTATTTCTTTTTTTAAAAGAAAAGTCTGACAAAACAAATGCATTGTGGGGAAGGAAAGATCAACAACAAAGAAAACTGGAAAAGAACAAGTATATTTTTATACTCTGAGTTCTGGGGATGGAAATGTATTTCAAGAGATCTGTTTCCTAAGGGGCAGAGATTTGGATCTTTACAGAGCTATGCTGGTTTGTAATCAAAACAAACGCTTATACTACAAACTTTAATCAACGATGACAAACAGATNATTTTCAAGATGCAGTGTCAGAATCTTCATTAGACTTCATTTGTATATTGTAAATAAAATCTTATTATAACAAAGAACATCCTGGTTATAAATTACGTTCCTTACATGTACTTCTGTCTGTAGTTTCTCTGACACATAAATATTGCTTTGCTTTATACAGCAACCCAAAGAAATGAAAACAAGTGCTGGAAGCAAAGGAAATGAGGTTTGTGCATTTATTTTACATGTTGTTTTTCCTTACTCTCACAAGTATTTCATATTTGATTTTATTTAAATCAAAGAGTTGTTAGATTTTGAAATATACACTAACTACAGAATCCAAATGTTAGTGTAAGTATGAGAACTGTTTGGAACAGTTCTCATACAATTTTTATTTTTTTTTACAATATTTAATTGCATGCCTGAAGTCTGTATATTGAAAAAGTTACAATAGAAGGTAGAGAGTAATAATCCAAATGTGTGCATTCCACTCAAAGGTTACCTTTTTGGTCATTTACATTTTGAAGAAAAAAAAAACCAAACCCAAAAACAAATAAGCTTTTAAAGATTTTTTTTCTTTGTTGAAATAATTGTTTCCTACAGAAATGGTCCTTTAAATATAAGCTGGCCAGGTTCAAAGCTGAAGTCAACGTGTCATTATCTTCGCATCAAAGGGGTTGCTGCCTCAGCCAGGACCAAAAATATGCTAATGTATTTACACTTGTCCCAGCCTGGTCGTAGGTTCCCCTCTCGTGGTGACTCTGTGTATGGTATAACAGCACTAAAACCAGCATGACCGAGGGTAAAGTTGTATTAGCAAGTTAAAAAAAATATATAAAATACTAAAAAAAAAAAATATATATAAATCAAATCACTCATATCACAGCCCAAATAGCTGTAGTTATACAAGCACAAGAGTTATTTGAAGTATTCTTTAAGTACAAAGCAAAAGGTGTGATCAGCATGAAGAATTTGACCAAAACCTAAAGCAGAAGATGCATGTGCCTGTTTCACACACATTTCTGAACAGAACAGCTCACAATCCGATTAGCAAGACTGAAACTCAAGGCTCACCTCCCAGTTACTTTGCTGCTTTCAAAATCACTGACATCACAACAAGCAAATGCAAAAATGTAGGTTAAGAAATGTTGGCACTCCAGTTTTGGCAGCATTTTCCTCCCACTTCTACACATTGTGACTTTAAAACTATATAAAGCTATCATAGGGCTGTGGAGAATTAGGACAGCTGAACTGTGACCTGGTTCACTGCTGATTTCCTCAAACAGAGCCTCTCCTTGGTCAAGTCGGTCTGTGAAAGTGGTTATTAGCAGAACAGGAGTTGGGATTTTCTTTGTTAACAGCAACTATAATGCTTTCAAAACTTGGTTTGTTATAGGACATTCAGTATGCTAAAAGTGTAGTTAAATATAATTGGCCTCATTAAAAAAAAGTAGAAGTTCTCTATTTTAGATTTGTCCTTTCATGTAGATGTACCATTTTGCCTAGATGATTTTTCCATGAGAAAGATTTGCTTCTGCAAAATCATAATGGGGGGAAGAAGCATTGTTTCTCCAACCCTTTTCAACTTTGTACCAGCAATACAGGTTGAGCTGGATTGATTCAACCTATATTAAAACATTTGAGCTCATTTGATGGGTGAGTATTTCACGTAAAAGCCTTCAGGTCTAAGCTGGATTTTCCCTTTGCAAGGCAGATTTATTATTCAGATGGCTAAGGATCTCCTGTGGTCCCAGTTCCTCATTTATTCAATACCTTTTGTTGCAGTGGCCTGTACATGTCCTGGAGGAGGTGCTACATGGCAAAGATAAGGCCACAAGGTCCTCTGCCAAGAAATACTTTTCTTTTACATTGTCTGAAAGCAGATATTTCAGTAAGGGAAAGTGTTTTGATTTGCTATTTTTTATTTCTTTTTTTAAAAGAAAAGTCTGACAAAACAAATGCATTGTGGGGAAGGAAAGATCAACAACAAAGAAAACTGGAAAAGAACAAGTATATTTTTATACTCTGAGTTCTGGGGATGGAAATGTATTTCAAGAGATCTGTTTCCTAAGGGGCAGAGATTTGGATCTTTACAGAGCTATGCTGGTTTGTAATCAAAACAAACGCTTATACTACAAACTTTAATCAACGATGACAAACAGATTTTTTTTTTCCATCCAAGAAAAGCTTGGGGTTTTAATACCAGATTTACTTTGGATTAATGATTTAGGCCTCTAGTCCTTCAACTAGTATCCACAGCAAACCTGGATGAAGGCCTATTTGTCATTAAAGCTGTGGCTCTTTGCTTTGTTTCTGGTTTGTTTCTCCTTAAAGTTGAACATCCCTGTTCAAAGTCAAATTGTCAATCAGAAAGGAAACTTTAGGAAAAGTTGGAGACAACCTTTATCAGACACACAAAATGATCTGTTAACTTCTTGTGTGCAAAGCTGTGTTTAAAAGTACCATTTTAGAAAAAGATATAAGTTTAGAAGTACTGCTTTAACAATATTAAGGGGTTCTTTTAGATTCATCAGAAAAAATACAAGACTTCTGGATTAATTTAATGTCAGAGTTGAACAAACAAATTGTTTCCTTCACTTCCTTCTTCTCCTGGTCTGCTTATATATTTGATACGAGTTTTCTTTCCAAGTGTAACCCCAGCAGCTGGATCACTAAACCAGTGTTAAATGTCACCGGTGCACTCAGAGCTTTGTAACCTCGCTATTCCCTCAGGGCCCTCACATGGTGACCGAGGAACTGCACTCCATCAGCTTTGAAACACAGGTCTGCCTCTATGGACTGACCATAAATCTGGAAGTGAGTATTCAGGACAGATTATCTGGGGCAGGAGAAAAAGGCATTTTCCAGCAGTTTATAGAAGTACAACTGTGTTGGGCCACACCACAGGTCTGCCTACCCTCGGTGAGGCCCTCAGCAGTAACCACAAGCAGACACAAGATTTCCAGAGCTTCTGGAAAAGAAGTCTGTGCTTTGGAAAGAAAGAAAGTCTAAAAACCCAAAGCACAGCACAGCATTAATGCTTTCCTCAGCAGTATTTAGACATGACATTCATTCTCTCCACCAGACCAGCTCTTTGCCTGTGGTGATGATTTCCAATGTCAGCCAACTGCCCAACGCATGGGCCTCTATTATTTGGTACAACCTGTCGACCAATGATCCTCAGGTAGGTCCTCAGTATGCAAATACCAACTTCCTGCATTTTCACATTTGTAATATTTGGTTACTAAATACATTAAATATAAAAAAAGATGTATTTCCCTCTTGACCTGGCCTTATTTTTGTCATGTACACTGTTATCAACATCTTGCTTTATTGTTGTTGCCTTATCTTTCTTTCCCTGCCCAGATATAAAACCACATGCACCCTTAGCTTTTCTTTTTGTAGCCTAAGGTAGTAGTTCTTAAACTAATGAAGGTGACAGGTCTTCTCCACAACTTCTCTAACTTCACTAGTTTTAATTTATCTTTCTTGGGTGTGGCTGACTAAAACTAGACCTGTTAGAAAATAATTCTACCAGTACCACTCCAAACCATGAAACCATGAAAGGCATACAGGTGAATCTGTAATGTACTTAAGTGCTGCTTTCCCCCATGGATTTTATAAGAACTTGTGCTTTCTGTGGAGAAGATTATAAATCTTAAGTAGCAACTTCTAGTGGCTCTAACCCTGAGCAAAGGCAGAATCATTGTTTCTAAGGCTCCAGCTGTCTCAGCACATATTTTAGATTCAGTCACTGTTACTGTATTTGCAGACTGTGGAATAGTGCTGTCAGTGGCTCTTGGGCTTTCAGCTGGGGATTAGTGCAGTCACACAGATGCTCAGAGTAGGGAAAGGGGCAGACAGTCTACCGTGGTGGCAGGCCAGCTGACCAGCAGGCTGGACCACATTACCACTCTGTCATACTCCAAAGAGTTTTTGCACAGTCTTCAGTATATCCATTGTGTGTACAATAAAATAAAAAAAAAAAAAAAAAACCAAAACAACAAAAAAACACCCTAAGATAAGCCAGATGATTCAACAGCACGTGGAAGGGCCCAGATATGTTTGCCCCAGTGCTTCCCCACACACAGAGCTCACTTTCAACATTTCCAGATTCTGCTCAAGTACTTGCAGCCTCCTCTTACAGCCTGATATGTATTTCATGGTTGCTATCTAAACAAAGCATTCATTCTGTTGCAGAATTTGTCTTTCTTCAACAACCCCCCTGCTGCCACTTTAAGCCAGCTCTTAGAAGTACTGAGCTGGCAATTTTCATCATATGTTGGTCGTGGACTCAATTCTGAACAGCTCAACATGCTGGCAGAGAAACTTATGGGTAAGTGTAGAGAAAGATACAGATTTTATTTGCTTTGGGGTTCTTATATTTGGTCGCTACAGGTAGGAACTTTAGGCACATGTTGTGGTTTAGCATCAGCTGGCAACTAAGCCCCACACAGCCACCCATTCCCCCAGAGTGAGATAGGGAGAGAATTGGAAGGGTAAAGTGAGGAAACTTATGGGTCAAGATAAAGACAGTTTAACACAAAGGAAAAGCCACATGTGCACACAAGGCAAACAAGGAACTCATTCACTACCCCCCATCTGCAGGCAAGTGTTCAGCCTGGAAATCAGGGCTGGATTCATCACACAAAGAGTTACTTGGGAAGACAGATGCCATCACCCCAAACATCCCCTCCTTCCTCCTTCTTACCCCTAAGTTTACATGCTGAGCATGTCACCTTATGGTCCATAATACCCTTCTGGACAGTTAGGATCAGCTGTCCTAGCTGTGTCCTCCCCCAGCTCCCAGCACTCCCAGCCCCTTTGCTCATGGGGAGGGTTGAGAGGCAGAAAAGACCTTTACTGTGTGTAAGCCCTGCTTGGGAATGACTAAAACATCCCTGTATTACCAACACTGTTTCCAGCACAAATCCAAAACACGCTGGCTACTGTGAAGAAAATGAACTCTAGCCCAGCCAAAACCAGCATGGCATGACCTCCACTTACAGAGCTGATGTCAAAAATGTCACAATGACATTTTTTTTCTTTAAAGAAAAGAAGGCATCAGCTTATTCTTATCACAAAGTAATTCAACTTTCAAACTTCCAGGAAGGAAGAGGGCATCAAAGTCACACTGAACTGTGATCTTATTTTGCTTTCTTAACAATTATCTCATAAATCTGAAATCAAAAGGAAGTATTTTTGCTTGCTTATGAGGTTTGGTTTGGGGTTTGTTTCATTTTAAGTACCTGTCCCTGTGGGTCTGTTCATTTCTGGGACCTCACCAGAGATGTTTCACTGGTGTCAGCACAGCAAAGAGGCCCTGTAACCTCAGCAAGATGAACTATTGACTACTCTGAGATGAACTATTGACTACTATGAGACCCAAGGATGCCCCAGAAGGGAGAGGCCCTGGAGAGAAAGTTGAGAAGTAACATTTAGGCTAAAAAGTGAAACTGAGCACAGTGTTGCAAACACCAAGTCACAGGCTACTTTATGCAAATATTTCCAAAACTATTATCACCTGCTTCAAAAGAATAGAGAAAACCAAATCTACAGTCCCTTAGCATGCCCCTATCCCTCCCTCCCCAAGGGAGGGGCATGTACTTCTCCCCTCACCCTCCCACCCAACTATACAGATATCAAGCAATATCTATTTCATAACTTCAGAATAATGCATGCACCATTTGGGCTTTTTTTTTTTCTTTCTTTCAGGACAGCAAGTCAGTTACAATGATTATCAACTATCCTGGGCAAAGTTCTGCAAGGTACTGTTCCAAAAGTAACACTAAACTCTTATTTCTCATAACACCCACAGCCATGCCTATCTTTGTTTCTCCGATCCTGCTGCTAAAATTCCCACTTGCCATATGTGGGACTTTCAGCTCAGCATAATCACATCCCTTGTAAAAATTTAACTAGGAAAATAATGTTTCCAGAAGCATAAAGCTTGGGATTAGGGATCTACTTAGTTATATTGCTACAGATATCAAAACCTGCCATTACAATGTGCCTTACGTATTTCTGTATATGATCAATTGAAAGTCTTACCAAAGCATGCAATATATTTTTCATAAAGCATAAGTAAGATTTTTCATATGTTTAGTTTTAAATTATTTCAAGACAGTCAATATATGCAATAACTTTGATGATGAATAGAGAATATATTGATAAAGAAGGGTAAGCTCATTTAATTCATATTAACAATATTATTTAAACAAGTGCAGAACCTTGGAAGGAAGTTCAACTTTCTCATCTTCTTTTCACTCAAAATATCAATTTATAACTAGGAAGAAACCACAGATGTGATTTTTATTCCCCTTGAAAAATGAGGTGCTTCCAAGGCATATCTTAAAAATCAGTTGGTTTTATGTCAGGTTGAAAGAGATGTTACTCAAAACCACAGCTCAAACTGTGATTCTCACCTGAGAAAAGTAGCTTATTCTTAAGAAACTGAGAAGAAACTGTCATGTGAATGTTGGGCAACATCACTCTCATGATTCTCCTCTCGTGTGTGTTGGTTTTGTTTGTGTATTGTGGTTGTTTTTTAACTGTTAGGAACATTTGCCTGGGAAGTCTTTTACCTTTTGGGTTTGGCTTGAAGCAATTCTGGACTTGATTAAAAAACACATTCTCCCTCTTTGGATTGATGGGTGAGCAACAAGAGAACTGCTGTATATTGATCTCTCTCTACATTTTCTCTGTACTTTACTCATCTCAGTTTTAGTCATGCAGGAATATTTGCATGAGTTTAACACTTCTGTCTCCATTCATAACTTTTGGAAATTGCTGCCAAAGGGGAATGACATGGGATCTCTTAGAAATGGTTTAGATCTATTCCTCACTTCTGTCTATGCAATCAAGTACTGGGACAAATTTCACCAGGCTTCATAGTACTTTGAGCTCAATGCCATATTCCATGTGTAAATCACACAAAGCTTTGGTCATAGTCCCCAAGCCTTATAAAGCTTTGTAACCAGGTTTTGAACACCTGTATAAAGTCTGGCCAGATCAAGGCCAGGCTGGATAGCTCTGAGCAACCTGGCCTAGTGAAAGATGTCCCTGTCCACAGCAGGGGGTTTGGAACTAGGTGAACTTTAAGGTCCCTTCCAACCCAGGCCCTTCTGTGATTCTACACATTGCACAGATCAAAGCCTGTATTTTTTTCCAAAAGTAAACCCATGATTTCCTGTTATACCTCAGGTACGTAATGGGATTTGTAAGCAAAGAAAAGGAACGAATTCTGCTGAAAGACAAGCCACCAGGAACATTTTTATTAAGGTTTAGTGAGAGCAATCTGGGTGGAATTACCTTTACTTGGGTGGATCAGCTAGAAAATGGTAAGTATAATTAAAAGAAAAAAAAAAAACAAGCCAACAACTAAACCAAAACCAGCCCAAACTCTGCGATATACCTGCAATCCACACAGGAGTCCAGTTTTGTTTGGTTTAAAAGTAAAATTCACATGTATTATGTCATCATACAGTTTTGGACAAGATACAAGTATCATAATTTCTCAAACACAAACCAAAACTCTGACATTCTACCTCTGAGCTCTTTATATTAACAAAGCTCTCTATGAGGTGCACCTACTAACTGCAAGGTTTAGATTTTTTTCCAAATATGCAGAAATTAAATATTGAAAGATGCTAAGGTAGGTAAAGCCTATGCAAGTGTAAACCTCAAAAGAAAGGGAAAAATGTGTTCCAGCTGCAGTTGCTCACCTACAGGTTATGGTGGCTTTGTGTTTTTGCAGGAGATGTAACATTTCATTCGGTGGAACCCTATAACAAAGGTCGCTTATCTGCCCTGCCTTTTGCCGACATACTGCGCGATTACAAAGTTATCATGGCAGACAACGTTCCTGAAAACCCCCTGAAGTACCTGTATCCAGATATCCCCAAAGATAAGGCCTTTGGCAAACACTACAGCTGTCAGCCAAATGAAGGTTAGGTTCCACTTCTCTATTTACCCTTCCTGCACAGCAGCTGCAAAGTGAAGAGGCAATTTGAGGACTGTAGGGAGAGGAGGGAGAGAACAGATTAAGATGCCTCCTTTAATAGTCATCCTCAAGAGAACTGTTTTAACATGTGTCTGTCATTTAGACAGCTTCATTTTGCAAATACATCGCTGGTCTTAGAGGTTACAGTTGAGGTGATGACAATATTTAAAAGAAGCTAAGAAATTTTTTTTTTTTTGCCTGACTGATACATCACAAAATTCAGTGCTTGGGTGCTCAACAGAGAGGAAACTGAAAAGTCATCCTGCTTATTGGCTTCATCGTTGTGTTACACCGTAGCATGCTGTCTGTTTAATTTCAAGAAAACTCAGTATTTCCCAAACAGCTTGGAAGACCTACTTTGTTTCATTTCATGCAATGGAACCCTAAAACAAAGGCTGTTTATCTGCACCACCTTCTCCCATTATACTGCACAATTACAAAGTTATTATGGCAAACAATGTTCCTGAAAACCCCTGGCAACTGCACTAGAAAATGCAAAAAAGGCTAAACAAGGATGGTTCCAAATATGTTCAGGCCCACGTTCTTTTTTGTCCAAGTTAGCTCATTTTTAGATTAAATTCATTCTCACTTAAAGAAAGCCCTCAAAGCCTTAATTTTTAATAGATGAAACACATTCTTCTAGACTTTCAGTATCAAAGGTTACATTTCCATTTGAACTAAAATTCCTACAGAACTGAAAAATATTTGGAAGCTACAGTATTTTTCTCCCTCTTCATTTTAACTCAGTGGACTTTGCCTAATGTACCAATCCTTTAAAAATCCTACATATATGCTTAATTTTGTGCAAAATATTTAGAATTCAGAATACATTGCTGAAGCTGTATCTGTAGAGACAGAGCTCCAAGCATTTGCAGAACTGAAATCTGCAGGCTCAGAGTACCAAACTTAAAGAATTGTATCTTTGCTTTGAAGGCCTAACGAAATCTCTTTCATCAGTTGCAGTATTACATTGTGATTCATATAAAGGGAGCACAGGCAATTCTGTGACTAAGACCTGAACTCAAGGACTAATCTCAGGAATTCCCCTCACTTTTATGGCTATGAATTTATGCAGGGACTTTTCAATTTATTGTTGTCGGCAGCACTTCAAGCAAATAATCAATTTCAAATAGATAATAAAATGACTAGACAATATTTAATTTCTCTACTATTTATTCTAGTCTCAAAGCCCTCAGATGGAGGAGGGAAAGGTTATGTTCCTTCTGTATTTATCCCAGTCTCCAAAATGTAAGTATCCTCACAGGTGTGCTACACTGCAACTGTTATTTTTATTTAATTTACATCCCATTTCAGAGTTTTCCCTGCTTCCTTTCTCCCAACTATTTGAAAATAGTTTGGCAAGGACTGCTAAAGACAAGAGAGGGAAGTAAAGGACTTCACCTGTACAGTGCTTTTTCCATTCATGAGGCAAACCATTTGTAAAAATTGAATGGAGATTTTATGGTACTCTGATCTACTTTTCTTCCATTGTCTCCTTTTTTTACTCCAGCAGCTGATGTTAGGGCCAGGGGAAGAGAGGATAAACCTGACTCTATCTCCTATATTTTTAAATGTATACCAGGTTGTTGGCATGAGCAAACAGGGCCACCAGCAATCCTGAGTACAGGGTTAACAAACTTAAACATTCATCATACTCCACTGATATGCAAAGAGGGATTCAAGTTTTTTCTAAGATTATTTTTGTTTGTGTTTTTTTTTTCTTTTTAGCTTAAATGACTCTACAGAACCACATTCTCCATCAGATCTTCTTCCAATGTCTCCAAGTGTTTATGCTGTGCTGAGAGAACACCTGAGTCCCACAGCCATTGAAACTGCTGTAAGTTGCAAACTTTCCCATTCATAAGTAAATATTAAGCAAACAGGATACAGCATAGATGCTGGTTAATAAAAGGCTGCTTGTACAACTATGAATCAGAGCTCTTTCATCACTTGCTGCATTACATTCTGAAACAATGGTGCAGATATTTCCTATTCTAAATGGTGCAGGATACTGCAGGATACATCTTGAAAGCACTGGAATTGCCTGACCTGCTGGCCAATGAATCATGAATGTTGGAACACAAAGATCCCAGAGTTCATGCACAAAGGAAGGCTTTGCACTGATAAATACCTGTCACTTATACTAATTCTCTGGACAGCACAAAGGCCTGGACTTGCTCAGGGGAGCTGCCCAAGGAACATAATCATTTCCAATTTAGCAGACTTGCATAACTTTTTCACACTGCAAGATTTTACACGAGATTTCAAAGTGCAAAATTAAAAGTCAACTAAAGCAGTTTCGGCAAAGAAAAGTAATATTAGCTTAGTATATAGAAAGATTAGGAAAATACTCTGTGGACATCATATTTTTTAAAAATTCCTCTTTTCCTTATTGACTAGAAATGATGTTCTGAATCACTATGGCTTAAAGTCCTTAGAGCAATGATGTATAGCCAGGTGGGGATTTGTCCAGCAGGCTTTTCTCAGGAAACACAGCAGTGGTTTGGCTCTAGCAGCTTTAGAAGAAAATCTTCTTTTTTAATACTAGCCATTAACTTTCTGTATGTTCAGTGATTAATGATCTTAAAATGGTTATGTGTTTAAAAGTCTGCCAAATCCCCTTCAAATTCCTCTCTGTAAACACTTCTCCTTTCCCACAAACAGAACAAAACTAAACCAGAATCCTGATTACCAGTGATTAGAAGTACAGTTAAACTTTATATACAAATAGATGAGTTCTTTAATACAACAACCTGAAGATCCACTCAAGAGCAAGATATCTTTTTTTATTATTCACTTTTTTTCCTCCAATAGCACTCGTGACGAACTAGTTCTTTAGCTGAAAACAAAACAACCAGCCTGAATTAAAATTCTGTATTAAAACCTACCCCACCCAATCCAATCCACATCCCCACTCATTTCTATTTTGGTTTATAACATGTGGAAATGGTTCTGACCTCCTCAACTGCACTTATGAACAACGCACGCATTTGCTTTCCTGAAGTTTTGTCAGAGTAAAGAATAGCTGGATTCACTTTCGGTTAACATCAGCCTCCAAACATGTTTGGTTTCTTCCTGCATGCACAGTAAATCTCAAACCAGCTCTATTCAGAGCTTCAAAGTAAGCTGTGACCATGGCCATTGTCCAGGGTCATAACCTCACAAAAAGAATGTGCCTGGGAGCAAACTGCAAGTGTTAAATACAATTTTGAAGGTACCAAGATGAGTGGCTCAGTGCTGCTAAATGGTAAGTGATATTTCTGTAGGCTTTTACTAGAAATGTTTTCAAGTTCTGTTAGAAATTGCATGAGAAAACTAGTTTCAGAAGATTTTAAAAGAATTCCTTCCTTCCCTTTTCCATTCAATTTACCTTGCTAAATAGAAATGAGGAAAATATTGAGGTTTTTTCTTTATCAAATTCACACATCAATCTACCCTGCTGAAGAGCTGGCTTAGTACAGCAAGCAGACAATCTGCACTATTAAAGCAATACTTTTTCTCCATGAAATGCCAATAAAAAAGCATCGTGTGAGATACAGAAAACAAGAGTGAAATCTGCAGCAGGACAAAATATCCTACAACTGAGTAACTCAGTCTTAGCAAGATATACTTTCTGCAGTCTTGCTGAATTCTCTTCTATTCTCCCCCAATCCAGCCTCTCTTACCCATCAAAAAAACAAGACTCTAGGAAGAACCCTGTGAGACATATCCACAGGCTTCAAGAACCACACAGGTTCATACAAAAATAAATACCATGCTTATTCTTATTGCAACAGTTTCCTACACAGTGTCTTCTAAAGGGCATTCCTCTATTTCATAAATAATTAGAAACAGGATTTTCAGATCCTAATCAGTTTGTATGACATTGTCAAAGACTCTACAGTTACCTTGAGCCAGAGAAGGTTTCATCTGCAGTTTCTTTTGAATGAACAGCTGTGAGTGCCATGAGACTAATCTTTTCTTTCTTTTCTTCTAGCTGAGTTCTCCTTACTCAACTGACTGAAGTGCACATACTGGACAAATCACAGTAATTGTGTGAATATCAGATGGGTTAAAGAAGTCATAATTTTTTTTTCCTGTCACCTCTGAAAGTCAGCTTTTCCTGGAAACCCTTACGTTATTCTTAGGCCTCTTTCTGTTATCAACAACACATAAACACGGAATTTTCTCCCTGGGGATTCAAACAGCCTTTTGAAAGTCAGATTTGCTGTTGTCACTGAAAAAAGACCAAATCCTTTCCAGCCTGGGAGTCATTTGACTTCAGTGGGGTCCCAGCAGAGAGAAATTTTACTTGCAAATTTAATAATTTCCATAGAATTGCTGTAAATGTGAGAGCATAAGAACAAAATGTTTTGCTGTAAGACAGCATGTAAAGATAAATAAAGACATTTACTGTGTTTGGAGAAATTAGGATTTGTTATGTTAAATACCTTCTGCTTATTCATAATCTTATACACCACTGATTTAGATACTATTTCAAAGCAAAGATTCTTGTTCCCCTGACTTTGAATGTTCCAGAGGTTTCTGGGGTTTGCTTTTCTCCAAAGATTAATTGCCTTCAGCATAGATTTTTATCTGACACCACAGCAGAAGTTGTGGAAGGCAGGTAGGCAAGGATGGGGAGAGAAGGGAGTTCCAGGTAGGAAGCAGACATAAAACTTGTGATGTTAAAAAGGCTGTCTCCATTTCACCACTGGAAGAGAGAGTTAGTAAAACTTCCTCTCTCACAAAGGAGTTGCAGAAGTAAATCTGTTTGGGCAGGAGGCACTCAGATACTCCAGCAAGTACTGTCAGAAAGTGTACAAATAAAAAATCCCAATCTGACCCAATCTTGGATGCTAACTGGTCAATGGCAACAGGGAAGCAGTTTTAAAAAACAGTTACTGAAGAGCTGCAGCATTTGCTGACCAGCTGGAGACTTGTGCTGCGTGACAGGACATTACATGCCTGTCACAGGCTCACTTAATAAGCACGACAACTAGGTTTTGCAAAAATGGTAAATTGCCCTCTTTAAACACTTTTTTTTTTCTTTCAGGAGTGTTTACTGTTTAGTTTGGGTTGTTTGGTTTTGCTGGTTTGGTTTTGTTTCCCCCAGTGCTATCCCTAAAATCTCTGTTAATAGAATAATGAACAGACAGCTCCAAGGCCACTGTATTTCACAAATACAGGCTCAATCAAGATGCAAGTCTTGCCCACAGAATACATGGTTAATGCATGCCAAGCTCTTAAAACACAAACCCTTGAACATTTGCACCTTACTGCTTTCTCAAGCAGTAAGAGTAATGAGACTTCTGCGATAAAAACATTACCAGAAAGACATGGATTTTACTTTCATTTCTCCTTTCATCCATGCCATTTACCTAAGTTGAAAGTGAGTGAGCAGAAACAAAGTAAAGAGATATTTTTGTGATACATGGAAGTAGATTTCAAAGAAACAAACACATCTCTGTTCATTACACTGAGTGGTTCAAAGCAAGCTGCACATAGTCCAGCAAGTATCAAGTATAAAATAAAAAAAACAAGAGCAATTCTGTATATAGCTTGGTAACATCTGTAACTTATATAACCAGCATGAATAAAATTAGATTTTTGCTTCAAGTTGCATACCCAGACCTCTGTGCATTTTTTCCAAGGCACAACAAAATCAGTCTTGCTGCCTTTTGGTTAACCTTAAACTGAGCTACAGACAGTAACACAGACTTCTAAAGCACGAAACATGACCTCGCCTGACATCAGCTATTGCATGCCTTTTCATTCTAACCTCCTCTCACAACCTCAATACAAACAAAATGGGGGATACCTTTTATTTTTACCATCTAAAGTCCATGGTAAGTACTGTAAGAAAAGATCAGACACGGCATGAGAAACAGTCTCCTTTTTCCTTCATCTCTGCTCTCCATGCAAGGCAACCCTTCAAGACTCTCAAGTATTAACTTCAGCCCAATATAACCAGTGTTTCTGAACAGCACCAAGGATCAGGTTTTGGCAGGACAGTTCCTGCTATTGCTTCAGAACAGATTTTTGAAGAGGGAAGGCTTAACATTTTGTTGAAAAGATGTGGCTTGAGATCATTTCACTGCTTTAAAAGAACACTGGAATAATTATCTGTAGGATGAATACATACAGCCCAAGCCTTCTTCCATTAAAAAAGTGAGAATTTTGTCCTTATGCCATGACGAATAGGAACATAGCTCTCCAGTGAAACGATGGTGTGGAGGAAAAACACAAAAAAAGGGTGCCAAGATACTACCAGAAAAAAAACAAAACAGCTGCTTTTAAGTACTTCTACTAACTATGCTTGTGCTTTCACTGTATTTTGCAACAGCAAAGTAAAACAATGTGATTATTTTGTGCTTTGTCTTGGTGAGTCACTATAACGATCGTAATTTTAAAAAACACAAAAACCGTCAGTTACCTTCTTCCATAGCTTTTATTTCATAGCCATATTTATACATCTACTGCTCCCTAGTATTTCACGCCACGAAGTTTACCAAACCGACCTCCTATTTCATTTTTTTCATGGAGTAAGACCTGCCTCCTCCATCTGAGGAGGGAGGGGGCACGGACTACCCTGGAGACCCGCACCAAAGCCTGGACTTCAACATCCCGGTCTTTGTCGGCTTCAAACACCGGACAAACCCAAAAAGGCTGCGCTGGACCAAGAGACAGCCACCGCGTAGGGAAGGGAAGGGAAGGGAANGTTGATCGGCGCCGGGGCTGGCAAAGCGGGCTGGCGTGGCCGAGCCAGGAGCCGCAGCTGCCGCAGCCCCGCGCCGGTTTCGCTTTCGCCTTCGCGGCCCCTCAGCCTTTCCCAGAAGTCACGTGACGCGCCCGCCGCCCGGGAACGCCCCCGGCCCGCCCCCGCGCGTGCGCACTCGGGCGCCCGGATCCCCGAGCGCGGCCGGCACCGCGGCAGCGCCGAGCCGGAGCCCAGGTGAGGGGAGCGGGCGTGAGGGGCCGGGGGATGGCGCCGGCACTGCCCGCGCCTCGGGGACTGGCGGGGGGAATGCCCGGTGGAACACTAAAGCTGTCGCTTCCTCAGACTGCCCCTGCCCGCGGGACACCCACCGAGCTTTGCGCTTTGGTGTCCTTGCACCTGGGGAAACGGGAGGTGTCTCCTAGCGGTCTTCATTCCTGGCAGGACACCCCTGCTCTTCTGCCGCCTGCTGCATCCGCTCTCAAGTCCAGCTCTTTGCTCGCGCTCTCCGACGCCTCTCCAGACCTGCCCTGCCCGGGAGCGCTCGAAGCGGATCCCTGTCCCCAGCACGGCGCTGACGCTGATCCCGCTGATCCTGTGCCTCCAGCATCGCTGGGCAGCCTCTGCTGAACAGGTGCGGTGCTCCCTCCCACCCGCGGGGCCGAGCCGGCCGGGAGCGGGGCGAACCCGGGCACGGAGCCGGCCGAGGGCACGGACGGCTGCCAGCGCCCTTTGCTCCCGAACCCCGCCGCGTGGATCGGCCGCGATCCCCCGGGAATGGCAGGAGAGGAGGTAGAGGAGGGCCAGGAACGAGTCTGGGGTGCGTCGGGTGGCCAGCAGGTCGAGAGGGGTGATCAGCCACCTCTGCTCAGCCCTAAGTGAGGCACATCTGGAGTGCTGTGTCCAGATCTGGGCTCCTCGGTACAAAAACCACGAGGAGCTGCTGGAGAGGGTCCAGCAGGGGTCACAAAGATGATGAGGGATCTGGAGCACTCTCTTACAAGGAGACACTGCGGTTTAGTCTGGAGTAGAGAAGACTGAGAGGGGATCGCATTAACGCGTGTAAATATCTCAAAGGCGGGTGCCAGGAGGATGGTGCCAGACTCTTTTCAGTGGTGGCCCAGAATGAGGACCAGCGGCCACAAACTAAAACACAAGTTCCACCTCAACATGAGGGAGAACTTCTTTACATTGAGAGTGGCAGAGCACTGAAACAGGCTGTAATCTGAAAAGCCTCAAAGCCTTCACTTTAAACATAACATTTTTAATTCCTTTGCTTTCTCACACCTAGCACACGCCACTCAGCAGCTGAGGGCACTGGCATATAAAAACTAAAAGATGTGGTAGGGAGGGTCATTGAAGGACATAGAAGATAGTCCTTCACCCTGATGCTGCCCCATTCTTTGGTTGGCTCTTGTAGGCAGCTATTAAAAAACAATGATGTGAGTGGATTTGCATCTCACCACCCATATTCTCAGCCTGGGCTGTTCCCTGGACGTATCTTTACATGCCATTTCCACTACAAGCTGATAACCTGCAGCTTAGAAGGCTAAGTGATGTGCTTCTAGAGACCATACATCAGATGTAAAGCCACTCTCACAAAAGTGTTAGGACTGAGAGAACCCATTCTGCACAGTCTTAGTTCATTTAAACACCCTGTACCTGCAGCTGCACAGGTTACTTGAATTTAGCCTGAAAATATAATCATGAGAAATAAAACACATAGAAAAAAGCATTTTTCCAGTACTTCGCCATTTAAAGTGACTTGAGATGCAGTCCATTTTCAGAGCATGCAAGTGTGGACACCAGTAGCAACTGAAAATAGGCACTTAGAGGGGTCTCTAATTTTTCACTCACACTTGGTGATGGGGAATACATCTGCACAAACAAAAGGTGATACTCCATGTTCAGGATTCTCAGTTATGCAGAGTACAGATTTTAAACACAGTTTCTCATTCCCATATCTGCTAAGCAAGAGAGCAGTAACACTAGCAGTACCCTAAATGCCATGAAAATGGGTTCAGAGAAAAAAAAAAAAAAAGAAAGCACCACACCCTTCCCCTCCTCCCTGCATGGTGGGATAGGGAGAGAATCAGAGGGGTAAAAGTGAGGAACATTATGGGCTGAGATAAATACAGTTTAACAGGTAAAGCAAAAGCCATGTACACAAGGAAAGCAAAAGGCAGGTGTTCAGCCATCCCAGGAAAGCCATGCTCCATCACGCCTAACAGTGGCTTGGGGAGACAAACACCATCAGGCAAAACATCTCCCTTTCCTCCTTCTTCCCCCAGCTCATGTGCTGAGCTTGATGGCACATGGTCTGGAATGTCCCTTTGGGCAGCTGGGGTCAGCTGTCCAGCTGTGTCCCCTCCCAGCTCCTTGTGCACCCCCAGCCTCCTCACTGGTGGGGTGGGGTGAGGAGCAGAAAGGGCCTTGATGCTGTGTAAGCTCTGCCCAGCTGTAACAAAAACTTCCCTGTATTACCATTCCTGCACAAATCCAAAACAGCCCCATTAAACTTTATCCCAGCCAAAATCCTCCAATTTTGTCAATGTTCATGAAAACTTTAAATTAGTTCTTTTTCACCAGTTCAGTCTGAATACTTCTTAAACATTTACACTGACTTTTTTTTCACCCCTTCCTCAGAATGTCTCAGTGGTATCAGCTACAGCAACTTGATACCAAGTTTTTGGAGCAAGTTCACCAGCTATATGATGACAGCTTTCCTATGGAGATCAGGCAGTACCTGGCACAGTGGTTGGAAAACCAGGATTGGTAAGCCCAGAAATTAATTAGGCTTTGGGTTGTGTGATAAGCAGTGCCCTCAAACGTGCAGTTACAGGCACAGAAAGCTGGGGGAGCAAGCTGCTAGGTGATCCTTTGCTGGTAGGATGCTTCAGTAGCTCTGTGGGTGCTCCAGCCTGTGTTCCTGCCCTTCTTCTGGGCTTTCTAGAGGGGCCTGATACCTGGAGTTAGTGTCCATGCTCATCATGTTCTCAGTGGTCTAGAATAAAAGTGGCTGTTTTAAGACCAGTTAGTTACTACCTTGGTAGCATCAGTCTCTCACTCTTCAAAGACTCTGAACTTCTGCCAGACTTTCTGTGAAGTGTCTTCTCTTTGAGGAGTGGTACAACATGCACACGCATCCTGATGTGCATGGAATGAGTAAATTAATTTTGAACAGAATGTGGCAAAAATAATAGAGAAACAACATTTCTGTATCAAGGAAAGTAAAGTCACAGTTAAGAGAATGAAACTGGCTTACATTTGAAGGTAATTCTTAGTGCTTGCATATTCTACAACTGGAGTTGGGGATTAAAAATCAAGTATACCTGTATGTATTTCTTGGCTCTTATATTGGAAGTGTATTTAACCCAGGCATGCTTTAAATTATTCTAGGGAGCATGCGGCCAGCAATATATCATTTGCTACACTGTTATTCCATGACCTGCTGTCACAGCTTGATGATCAATTTAGTAGATTCTTGATAGAAAACAACTTTTTGCTGCAGCACAACATAAGGAAAAGCAAACGTAATCTTCAGGTATGCTTGGGTTCTATATCTATACATTTGCTTGATTTGCTTCAGTGGCATTGGATGCATTTAAGCAACTACCCTGCTCTGAGGGATTTTCACAGGGGATGTGTGAGAATCCTGATTTAAAAGCCAGAATTCAAGTGTTGCTCCATTTTTGTTTTGATTGGGTACAGTTAGAAAGTGACAGTTTAATTATCAGCACAGTTACAGTTTGAGAACTCTAGGAAAAAGGAAACCCCCCCAAGGAAGCACCATCCTGAGCAGAGCAGGGCAGTACTCAATCCACAGCACATTTCAGCTTTGTGTGCAGGTAAAACAATAGGGTTGAATTTGCATCCAGCCTGGACTGTGTGTTAAACCAGCAGCCATAGCAAGGTGTGGGAGGGTGGCTCTTGAGGGATGAGCTCTCTCTAGGACTGTAGGGTATCCCATGTCTCCCAGGAATGTCTCTGACCCTTTCCTGTTGTTTCGTGCTAGTTCTGTCTCTTTGTATGCCAATGGACTACAATGCAAACTCCCTCTTGGAGCTGGTTGTGGCTGTCACACCCTGTAATCCTGGAGCAGGCTATGACCAGTGTGTTCCCTGAGGCTCACACACGGGTCATACCCTAATTTTTTTGCCAGTCTGAAAGTTGCTGAAGGACAAGAAATTATGTGTATGAACTTTAGCAACAGACTGTGTCTCTAATGCTAGGATAACTTCCAAGAAGACCCAATACACATGGCAATGATCATCCACAACTGTCTGAAAGAAGAGAGGAAAATACTGATCTCTGCCCAAGCATCCAATGAGGTAACAGTCTTGAAATGGCTGCTGCAGTTGTATCTTCCCTCAGCTGTTATCTGGGACAAGGGGAGTGGATGAAGACTGGCAGGGGAAACAGGCTATCCTCTCTCTGCCCAGTAAGAGGTTCCTTTAAAAAGGTAAGAGTGAGCACTGATATGTACCAGCTGGAGAAGGCTAATTTGTACCAGCTGGACAGCATGGCTTTTTTTCTGCTGAATGAAGCATTTGGAGGATAAACGGCCAAGAAATAATTTTTATTCCTTGAGTGATGCAAAAGCTATGCTGGTTGTTTTAATGCTTCTGTAGTATGCTGTAGCCTGATGTGTCAATTAGATTTTATTTTAATAATTAGTGCTTAACTCATCTATCCAGTAAGATTTTAGGTTTGTTCTGCATTTTACTCCCCAATTTACTCCCTATTAAGCAGCTGAGCATGCTTCTTTGGACTGTCTCTGGAAAAAGGATGCATCATTCTCTCCTTCCCAGTTGTCTCCAAGTATTTCTTTCTAATTTTGATGGTGTTTTGGGGTGTTTTTTTAGTGAAGCCCTTTTCTTTCTTCTGAATTATAGGTAAAGCCATATCTTCTCCTTCATCATCTGTTCTCCAGCTTCTCACCATTTTTTTTTCCTTTGCAAGAACTGTTTTGCAATAAAAATTCCACAGTTGGGAAGGGCATGCAAAATGTATGGATAGCTGTAATCCACTTATGTAGAAATAAAGTGATGACTGACCAAGCATGTTAATTTCCAATACAGAAATACCTCAGTTTATAGCAAGGCTTTGAGTGTGCAGCGTGGGAAGAGCACTCGGGCAGGGCTTTCAACAAGGGGCCCTTTGCAACAGTGTCCAAAGCAGCTGCTCCAAGAGAGTGACTCTGAGGGAGCCCCTGTAGCTGCAGCACAGCTGTTCAGTCCTGGCACCTGACATAAAGCACTTGCTCCTGCCTCTCCAGTATGCAATAAATGTGGGTCATTGAAAAGGGAGAGGGAATTACAGAATGGTTTGGATTGGGGGGGACTTGAGAGATCATCTACCTTCCTTCAGACTGGGTTGCTCAAAGCCCAGTCCAGCTTGGCCATCACTTCCACACTGATTTAAATCCATGATAGGGTATCTTTGGCAGTTTACTAAAATAAATACTTTGTTTCTTTCAAATTCACCTGAATTTGATTTTTTATACTACAAAATTGTAGTATGATTCGTCAGAACAAGCCATGCTTCTTCAGGTTGTTTGTCAACAAATGCCACTAATTTACGTTAATGAAAAAAGTTGTGGGTCACTCTGTTCTGACTTGTTCTGCTTCTCCCCTCAGATGGAAGTAGGGAGTGTACAGAACAGTGCTGCTGGGATGCCAGACAAACAGAAGGAGCTTGATGCCAAAGTTAGGGCTGTAAAAAGCAGTGTTACAGTAAGTATAATACAACTTTTCTCAGTAGTGTTTGTCAATTCACAGATGTTGAAAATTAGACTTGATAAAACGACAAATAAAAGTAAGGTAGGGGTTTTCAAGTCTATAAACCAGGGATTGCCTGAACATAGGAAGTACCTTGTGCCCAAACTTCAGCAACAAAAGCATTTTACCTGTATGAAATACTAGCATCTGAGCAAAAAAAAAAACTTCTTAGATCATAACTGACCATTTTGTTGATAACTAGAAAAGGTACTTTTTTAGCACATAGATGTTTGTCTTAATACAGTCACAGAGAAAGCTTTTCTCCAAACAGTACGTAAGAATTTGAAAGTTTAAAATGCTATGTGCTGTTCCAAGTTTTTCCACTGTAGCCTAGGTTCTTCTAAACTCTGTGAACTTACATGGCTTGACCACAAGTGCATTTCCATACTTTATAATTAACAGATTTCAGTTAGTTGAGAAGGAGGAAGGGTGAATAGAAGGGGATGAAATGTAGAAATATTTCGTGTTAGGGAGTTCCAGGAACAGGCATTGCTACAAAACTGGACTTCATGTCTGTCAGGGCTGGTACCAGGCAGTTCCTAATCAGATGAGGTCTTGCATTACTTGAAAATATTAAATAATTGTGGCCACCCTCACTCGTGCATTACAGGATGTGGAGCAGGACATCAAGACATTAGAGGATATGCAAGATGAATATGACTTCAAATGTAAAACCCTGCAGAACAGAGGTCAGTCATTTTTCAAGGACATCTCTTGTATATATAGTTTGTCAGAGTAAACTGCTCTTTATGTCAGGGCACTGAGCTTAATGATACACAGCCAAACTTACTGGTAACATCCCTTGTTGATTAACTCTGCTTCACACTGAAACCTAAATTTCTGCATGTCTTTTGTTCCAAGTAAGAGTCTCCTTGTTAACACAGCATTCCTTTGCCCTTTACATCCCTTTGCCACTAGAAGTAGCAAACCCTGTAGGCTGTGTGACCATTCAGCCACACACTCAATTAGTGATGTTTCACAAATGCTAAACCAGCTTTAGGTTTTGTAGGCTCTTGTGTACCAAGGGAAACAGAGAGTCCACACTGGTTTCATTAAATACCTCTGTCTCTGTTGTTGAATTGTTTGTTCTAGAAAAGGCTTTAGTTTCCAACACAACTTGGCAGAGCTGACTATCCCTCAGAACAGGGACATGTTCAGAAGGTACTAAGGGAAGCACTGAGCCACAATCTTGCTTTTTGTATTTGTCCCCTTCTCACCTCAGCATTTCCCCCATCTATCCTTCAGCACTTCTTCTGCCTCACATTCACAATTTGGACTTATTTTACAGAACACGAGTCCAATAATACATCTCAGGAAGAATACAAGAAAGAACAGCTGAATCTCAAGCACATGTTCTTATCACTAGACTGCAAGAGAAAGGTAGTATTCAAGTTTTCTTTCAGAAGTCAGCACTCTTCATCTTAAACATATCTTCATTTTCATTGAATTGACATAAATTAGTAGTAGGAAGGTTTTTTAAATAAGTCAGTTGAACTGAGATATTTGCATAGTTTTGCAAAACAGATGAGCACAAGCTAAAACAGTACTTAGTTCTCCTGTATGAAGTATTTCTAATACACAGGGTAATCTCATATTCTCGGTAGGAGGTGGTGAACAAGATAGTGCAGCTGCTGCAGAGCACAGAGCACACACAGGCTGCCCTTATTAATGATGAGCTGGTGGAATGGAAGCACAGGCAACAGACAGCATGCATTGGTGGGCCACCCAACGCCTGCCTCGACCAGCTGCAGAACTGGTAAGTCTTTCCTAAGACCACATTTAAACTGTTAGGAAGGAGCACCACATCTAGGAAATACACTGATTATTTATATTACCCGTTTTCATTCTGTCTTAGCATAACTGCATTCATTTTATTACCTCACCACATTTCCACTGAGCACAAAGTGTACTCCAGGCACTGCCACATCCTCAGGGAGAGTCACCTGGCTGGTGCCTCTGCATTAGTACAATATAAAAATGCGCTAAAAGTAATAAGATCATGTCAACTGTAGGTTCACCATTGTTGCTGAAAGTCTACAGCAAGTTCGTCAGCAGCTCAAGAAGCTTGAGGAACTGGAACAGAAGTTTACCTACGACCCTGATCCCATCACAAAAAATAAGCAATTTCTGCAGGACCTAACACACAAGCTTTTCCAACAACTCATCCAAAGGTAATAGACCATAAGGATCTTTTGGTGTTACCATGAATAAATAGATGAAGAGCACCTTCCCTACTGTTCCCTCAGTATTTCTTGCATACTATCTTTTCATTTTCCAAGGTTTTCCTAAGTTTTGTCAAACATTAAACTGAATTACTGTTTTTGGGATTTACCCCATCTAGGATTTCCACAGGTTCAGGCTTATGGAAGGGGTTTGTGCTCAGTCATTACTGAAGTTAGCAGGAGCTTTGCTGCAGTACACATTGATTACAGAATCAATCTCCCAGTCTGTTAGTCCACCTCCCACTTCAGATTTAAACCCTGCAAAGTTCAAGTGAAGAGAGGCAAGAAACAGCCTGCATCAAGCTGTGCCCACAACAGATACACACTAGATTCTCCAGTCCTTTGTCACTGGACACATCATCTTTGGCTCCAGCACGGGGAGGCCAGCCCTGCCTCTGTACCACCTTTATGATACAAGTTACTGTAGCTAGTAGTCACCTCACAGAAGATCAGAGACCTATTCTGTAAACACACAGTAGACAAAAATTTGGGGTGTATCAAAATAGGTTAGCCCCAGAAGCTGGTTTTGTTGGGTTAGCTGACCCTCATCAAATCCATATCCATCCCTTGGGCATATGTTGTTACACAGCACTGTCACTGTAAGAATTCAGGAAGCCCTGGGAATGGCAAACAAAGCAACACTCCTCACTTGCACATGCTAATTACAGCACAGTGTTTCCTTGCTGTTTGATTTCAGGGAAGTGTGATGTAGCAATCTCCCTCCTCAAGCCATCAATGTATTGCAGAAAAGCCAACACTTATGAAATCACTATTTCTAGCCCCATTGTAACAATTGAAAGGAACTGATTCACACACCTCTGTGTAGATTGAAACTGAGTGAATAAAGTGTATAGTATTACCAATAAATCAGCATTCTTTTAAAGTTCACTTTTATGTGATTTAAGAACAGCACAGATAAATCATAGTTCCTTTAATTTGTTCTTCCTAGTTCCTTTGTGGTAGAGAGGCAGCCATGCATGCCAACACATCCTCAGAGGCCACTAGTCCTGAAGACAGGAGTGCAGTTTACTGTGAAGCTGAGGTATGCTTTCCCCTTTCCCTATTCCTGTTTTGTGCTAAGGCTTTCTTGTCACTGGCTTCCTGCAGCCAAGAGGATTGCACAGCCTGCCCTGAAGCCCAAGGGCTGAGGCCAGGAGGAGGGAAGTGCCATGGGCAGGGGCTTTCTTCTGGCAGAGCTTAACTCACATTCAGCTTTTACCCTTTCCCGGAAGTGGGGTGTACTGAGTGTGTAACAAACACAACCAAACAGCAAGAAGACACATACAGAGCACTTTGTCATGTCAAAGAGTAACTCATTTGCCCATTTAATTTTATCTCTCTCATTTGCCCATTTAATTTTATCTCTAAATGCTGTCTGGTATAGAGCAAGCTTGGAGCCTGCATGTGGCCCCCAAGTGTGCTTAAAATATCTGTGGTAAGCAACACAATAGAAGAAAACCCATATTTCTCAATTGCTGACATTAAAGTACCTCTCTTTCCAGATTGCTGGTGAAACTGCAGGAACTGAACTACAACTTGAAAGTGAAAGTTTTATTTGATAAGTATGTTGCATCTATTTCATTCCTCTTATGTAATGGTAAACAGTTCCCACACTCAGAAACCCAAGAGCAGTCACATTAGAAGTGTTGAGTAGGCCAGCAGCAGGCTGGTTCTCTGTGGCAGCAGGTACATCCTTCCCTTTTCCTTACCCATTCCCTTGCTCTAAATCTCTTTCTGCCACCAGAGACATGTCACAAAGTGCAGATGGCCTCAGCTTCTCACCATAAGCTCTGCAGAGGAGAGCTCACTACTGCTAAATCAGACACAGGGCAGCACACCTGGGCAGCTGCCACTCTGCTGGGATGTTTCACCTGGATTAGCAGGAGGTGACAGTGTAGAATTGGACTCCACCATTTCTATTCACATAATTCAGTCACATCTCTAGAATCCCTTACTTTTTGGGTAGAGTCCAGCAAGGAATATAGTTATCCTCAAGCTGCCTTTGAATAAGGGGTATAATCTGCCTACCTATAACATAGGACATGTTCTCAATCAGAGAAAAAAATTACAGCAGTTGAAACAGATTAATACCAATCTTTTGCATTTTGTAAGGAGTTCAGGTGAGTTTTGCACTTACTTCAAGGGCAGGGAAAGAAATGTGACAGGCTGTCCAAAATAATGACAGAGACTGTCATTATTATATTTTCAAGAAAGCAACTGCATTTTTGTCTTCCCAGCCAAGTAATTTTGTTCACTTGAAATGGCTCTAGGGTCCAGAAACTTGCATAGAATAGTAAAAAAGAAAAAAGGAATTCTTATGTGGTTGTGGGAGGTGAGTCTTTGAGAAGTGCATTAGATAGAATGCAACTCAGTAAAATCCCAAGTGCTGGGAAAACCAATTCAAGTGATGCAGCAATTTATTCAACAAGTTTAAAAGCAGATTTAGAGTGGCAGAACTATATTTTTTTTTCCTCAGAGCAAGAGTTAAAACCTATATAGTAAAAGAAAGCACTTCTTTTGATTTTAAAGCCCCCATAGCAATATCGAGCCTCAGTAAAACACAGGCTGTGTAGCACAATATTTATTTTGACTGCTTGAACCAATTGCCTCATCTTTTGCACAAGAATTTCACAAAAGCATTTTACCAGTTCTCAATCAGCTCTGTCAGCTAAAAACAGCACATTTTCTCTATGGCAGAATCTTTAAAAGATTGTCTTTTTTTTTCTTGACAGAGATGTAACTGAGAAGAACTCAGTCAAAGGGTATGTGGCATCAGAGTTTGATATATTAACGTTAGGTTCTGTCAATGAATGTGAGATTTAATTACATTTTCTCTCTCTTTGTCTAGGTTCAGGAAATTTAATATTTTGGGAACAAACACAAAAGTAATGAACATGGAAGAATCTACTAATGGAAGTCTAGCAGCAGAATTCAGGCACTTGGTAGGGGGTTGGTTTTTTCTTTCTATTACTGATACAGCCACTTAATTTTGTAGTAGAGCATGGTAGGAAGGAAACAAATTGCTTTTGTTATTGAAGTCATTATTCATTTTTGTGTAAAGAGAAACTGTGATTATCTCTCCTTTTTCTTTGTTCTCTCCTTTTAAAATGTTTTGCCTGTTTCAATCAAAATGTGATTGCTTGTCACTGAAAAAGGGACAGGAATGCAAACAAGAGTATTTGCTGCCATACAGCTTATGTTGCAATGAGTTCTTTGGAGAAGGAAGTTAAAAAAGCGTAGAAAGGCTGGTTTGGGCCTTTCAGAGGAAGATCCATGGAACAGTTTAAAGACCTTTAAGTCTGGAAGATGAAAATTGTCAAAGAGTGCACAGCTGCAAAAAAGTCAGTGCATTTGGCAGACTATACAGCACTTCTGACCTGCAGATTATTGTGGGTGAGCACATTGGTTCCATCACTACAGCAGGAAAGGAAAAATGCAACTCCAGAAACAGGGAACATGGAACTCTACCTTCATTGTCCAGAACTGAGACTGTCTGCAGTTTATCATCCAATTCAGAGGGGTACTTTGATAAACCAGTATTCCATCTGATCCTGACTTCATACTGCTTCTGTTCTTAAAAGGCCTCTTGCATAAAGGCATTGCATCATAACCGTGCAATATCTTTTTTCACAGATGAACAGTTTGTAAAAGGGTAGTAGTTACCTACAGTTTAATCCTCTGGCTCCCACAGCTTAGAACCAAATAGAATCAGACACTAGTGCAAGCTTGCATACAGTTGAGCAAGTGGAACCTCCAAGAGGAACTCTGCCACTTCCATTTGTGGCTGCCATAAATGAGTGACAGGTTTTTTATTCCTTTGCAGCAACTGAAAGAACAGAAGAACACAGGGAGCAGAACAAATGAGGTAAGCAGCACTAACCTTTCCTTTGTAATGTTTTAGCATAATACTAGCAAGGCATTCATTTAAGACAATGCTCTCTGCTCAGACCCATGAAGACACACTTGGGATGAGAGATCACAGGAGAGGAGTTCAGAGTTTCTACAAAGTTACCCATGTAGGAAGAGTCTGCAAGAAGAACTACTGCCAGAATGGCAGTGAGGGACTCTCCCACACTGGCATCTGCCTTTAACAGGGATTCCTGGCAAGCATAGATTTTTATGACTTATAGGTAGTAGCCACAAAAAAAACCAAAAAATGTGCCTGGAGAGGCAGTTTTCGGAAGTTTCACTGTCACTTGACTTTGACCTGTAAGCTCTTTCTGAGGTCTAGAGCATGTGACCATGGGCAAAGAAGGGTTTTTCCCATGGTAAACCCCATTACTTCACCCTAGGAATCTTCAGTCCCTGGAAAGTTGTCTTTTATTTTTTTTGAAGGGTCCTCTGATTGTAACAGAAGAGCTTCACTCTCTGAGTTTTGAGACACAGCTGTGCCAGCCTGGTTTGGTAATAGACCTAGAGGTAAGTCTTAAACAGATGGACTTCAGTTCCTGTATTTCACTTGTGCTGACAATCTTAACCTTTTTTTCTTTTTTTTTTTTTTTTTAAGTACTAGGATATCAAGTACTTCCAGTTATTTTAAATTATGGGAATGAGACTTCACAACAACTCTATATAGACATAGAGAGAGAATTCTGTCAGATCTCTGGGTAAATAAGCATAGATAAGCTTTGCAAAGTGTCTGATACCTAGAGGGTTTAAACCACAGGGTCGGTTATCAGTTTACATTTATTTCAGAAGCAGTCTGCTATGAACTCTGTCACTATCAGTGCTGCCATAACTGACACTAAATGAAAGTCTTTATTAGACAAAAATGACCCAAGTCTTTCCAGTATTTCATCATACTTTCTCCCCTACATACAAGCTTCTATTGAAAAAGTCAAGATTATGCAAGCAGGGAATTAAAACAGGAACGGGTTTGTGGATAATCTCAAGGAGGATTGTGGCAACAGTTCAGGGTAACCTGACATGTTTCCTTTTGTGCCTCTTTCAGACCACATCCCTTCCCATTGTTGTGATCTCAAATGTGAGCCAGCTTCCCAGTGGATGGGCTTCTATCTTGTGGTTCAACATGCTATCTACTGATCCCAAGGTATTTGCAAGAAAAAAAATATGTTTTATCAGGTACCATGTCTAATTTTCAACCATTGTTTGCAAGTGGCTGCTGCATTTTAGCTCTGCAGATGACTCTTAATGAGTTTCAGGTGTAGAGAGGGGTAGTGACTTCCCTAACCTAAGAGCAATGCTTGAAACCCACACAAGGGTAGTGTACATGTATTCAGGATATACAGCACACAGAGAGAAGCCAAATGAACATTCAAGAACTCAGTTATGGTGCACTTGAGTAATCCAGCAATTCTGCCTGCTGGGAGAAGACATATCCAGAGCCCCAGAGATTGCTTTTCCTGGTAAAGAGTGCCTGGAAGAATAGCTGCCTCAAGCTGACATCCATTCTTAAATCTGGAGTTTCTTTTGGCAATGCAAAAATTCAAATGGCATTCCAAAATTAATGTTTGTTAACTATAGCCTGTATTTTTCTCTTCCATTCTAGAACCTGTCCTTCTTTCTGAATCCACCTTGTGCAAAGTGGTCTAAGCTTTCTGATGTTCTGAGTTGGCAGTTTTCCTCTGTAACAAAGAGGGGACTTAATGCAGATCAGCTGAGCATGCTGGGAGAGAAGCTTCTTGGTAAGGTCTGCTTTCATCACACATGGCCTGTTTCAGTTTAAGCTAGTTCTGCACCTTTTCCTGCAACCCATTTTTAAGTTTTCATCTCCTCTCACAGCTTTCCCCCTCCTACAGTATAACTTTATAGCAATGAAGCATTTTCCACTTTTCAGTATGGCAGTGTTTGTAAATGAGATTATGTCATGAAAAAAATCTGCAGTTCTAACTTGGGAGTCTCATGCATTACGGCAATACAGACTGGGCCTAACTCTGCCTTTTGAAGTAACACTCATGTTTAGTCAGTCTTTGAAGTGGGTATTTCTTGGCATCTCTCAGGTTTTTTTTTAAATCCACCTCCATTCATTTTAACTTCATGCATGCCCCTAGCTACAGTGGGGATTCACTCTGCATAAACACAGTTGCAGTATCAGCATGCAAACACTACGAAGCTGCTAAAGGATATCAAACTGACTTATCTCCCACATGAGTGTCCTTAATAAAAGCCTCATCAGCCATGGGTTTTGTTTCCAAACTCCTTGCAGTTTGCCTGAACAGGCAGGGCACTGATGCTGATTTTGCACAATAGACTCTAGATGAAAAATACTGTTGATTCAGTATATTTCACCAACCTTAAGTTTCAGGAAAAAATTATGTTCAAAGGTATTTGAGATTAGTGTGTCTAGGTGGCAAGTACAGCATTCCACCCTCTAATTCCCTCAAGACATAAGATCTGACAAAAAGCTGTTAATTTATTAGATTCCTTTTCAAATTTCTACAAGGAGAATAATTTTTTTTGTTTAACTAACCAACATAAAGAGACCAGTAATGTATTTCTATGGCAAATTTGTATTTCAGAACTACAGGGATTTTGTTGAGCTCTGGTAGGGTTGCTACTTAAATCTTTCCTCTATAGCTAAAAATATCACCCAGCTGAAGAAAAAATCCTGGTTGCTGAACACTGTATATTCAGGATTCCTCAGTGCAAGGAGACAGAACCAGCAGGGTGCCAGGGCACAACCTGGCTGCTGTTTTTGCAAAATGAAAGCTGACAGACTCTTGATCTCTTAACACCAGTAGTATCAGTAACAAGCTCCCTAACCCAGTTTATTTTTAAAGAAAAGCAGAGAAAAGCATATTTATGGGAAGCCATAGCATAATCTTTAATGGGAAGAATTTGGCTCTGGCTACAGCCAGGGTCTGCAAAGCTCCAGCTACTGTAGGCCCAGCATGGGACTTTTCTTTGTGGTTTGGATATGGTTATGAAACACTGTGGACATAAAAACAAGGCTGAGGGAAGCAATTGCAACAGGAATGAGATGAGTCTGTGGTTGGGGTCGACCTAGGAGTCAAGAGTTTCTGGGGCAAAAGGCTGCAAATCACCAGAATCAAGGTAGGAAAGTGCTTAATCTCAGAAAGATGCTGCAGGGTCTGCTGAGCCTGCAGAGGAGCTTGTGGGCTGCAGTCTTCTTGTGCTGGCAAGAACAGCCAGTTGTTGTGCTGTGCAAGGATTCAGTTTCCTTCCTGGAAGCATTTTGGAACTGGCAAGTGTTTGGTACAGCACAGAAAGTGTCAGGATGGACTGCTTCCCATTACACAAGGGCTGCTCACACAGGTTTGGTTATTGTAAAACCTCCCAGAGGGGAACTTTGCAACCTGCCCTGCAGCAGCTGTGAAAGCACATCAGCCTGCCCTTCCTTTTCTTTCTTGGTCCAACAGCTGACTTCAGAATAAACACTCAGAACTTGGTTGTCTAAGTACTTTTAGCCTTACTAAGTAACTTATGGAACATGACTGAAGTCAAATTCATTGTGTTCAGGGCCAACAAACGGAGGATCTCAGGATGGCCTTATTCCTTGGACAAGATTCTGCAAGGTATGCACACAGTTTTAAAAACTGAGATGGAAGAGGGATCTCATCTCGTCTTACTGTATTATGGGTTTTGTTTGTTTTCTCCCCTAAGGTGCCTACTTCTTTAGTAGCATCCCCTAATTATTCTTGGCCTTACATGGTCATGGGAGGGAGGCTTTGGTGGTGAGGTTAAAGTAGCAGCAGGAGGAAAAAGAGCTTGCAATGGCAAGGAGCAGATGATTTTGAGACTGTTTTTGATCCATGTAAACTCCACAGGGAAAAAAAAATATATCTTTCAAACACAGCATCTCCATTATTATTAATGCAGCTGCTATTAATAGAATAGTTCTCCATTTTGACAGTTACAGAAAATGTAAACAAAACAACCAGCAAGATGAACAATTCTTCTGTATCTTAGTGAAGGACATGTTCCAGACCAGGGGAAACCGGATCAGGATGAGGATTAACACGGGGTGGGGCCAGGAGGGTCAGTATGATGACAGAAAGCCACATCATGGAATTTCACAACCCTGGCTGAAGCAAGACAGGAAGGCTCTTCACATTTTTTTTTGCCTTTAGACCCTAAGCTGGTATAGATAAGTAGGAGATCACAGCAACCAGGAGCAGACTCCAGGGGAAGGAGCAAGGCTCTGGTGACCTACAAGCACTCAAATTCATTGATACAGAGGCCTCATGAGACACTGAGATCCAAGGTCTCAACAGAAAGTGTCTCTAAGGTCTTCTGCTAGCCAGCCCAGTCAAAACCCCAATGGCATGGGTTTGCATGTCCAACAACTCCAATAGGCATAGCACCCAGCCTGTCCCTATTGGCACAAGAGCCTTTGATCTGCTCTTAGACCAATGTTGTTGCATGTGAGAGGTGATGGATCACATATTTGCAGGTAGAGGCTCAGACAGGCATTTTTCTCATGCTGCCTCTTGCCTTAAGATTCAGTACATGCTTCATTAGCAATAGTTCCTGTCCTTCTGGAATGGAGACACACAAAAAGAGTCATAAGAGAATATGGGGAGGGTGGGTAAAAAGGGAGAAAACACAAGAACAAGCAGTGTCAGGATTGAAACCTTGCTTTCCTCTCTGCTTAATAAAACTCACATCTCATGATCCCTGTTCTCCTCCCGCCCCCCCCC